>VZTY01011143.1:4218-34444 GCA_013400935.1 Turnix velox
GTTTGGTGACCAGGATGTCATATGGGACAGTGTCAAATGCCTTGCACAAGTCCAGGTAGTTGATCTCAGTTGCCCTTCCTTTGTCCACCAATGATGTGACTCCGTCATAGAAGGCCCCCAAATTGTTCAGGCATGATTTGCCCCTGGTGAAGCCATGTTGGTTGCCTCCAATCACCTCTGTGTCATCCTCCATGTGTTTTTGCAACACCTTTAGGAGGATCTGCTCCATGACTTTGCCAGGCACAGAGGTGAGACTGACTGGCCTGTAGTTTCCCTGGGTCTTCTTTCTTTCCCTTTTTAAATATGGGGATTATGTTCCCCTTTCTCCAGTCAGTGGAGAAACAATGACATTACTTCTACTGCCACACATTGAGGACACTTGTCCTTCTTTTACAGGAGCAAGGGTTAAGGGAAATAGTTTGCTGATTGTCATAGCCTGAGTTTCTGTAGACAGTGCCAGTAACCATTGATGTGAGCCATGGGAAAACAAACCTGAAACGTAGAGACTGGAAAAGCAACTGCGTTGGCAAATCACATTCCATTTCATCAGTAAGTGAAGATAGACACAAAACACAGTAATGAACCTAGTAAAATAAAAGGTCAAGATTAAGATATAAATAAACTCCATCATTAAATTTTACTCCAAGATGTGGTAAGCACATTTAAAGTGCTCTTAAAATCTCTTACCTTACTCTTATTATTTTCTAATCTGTTCAGAGGTGATGCCCTGTGCCATCCCACACTGATACTGGTGATACTGGGCATGTGTGGGGTATTTGTAGGCATCCAGGCATCCTCTCTAGTCTGCAGGCATCCTCTGCATGGTATTTATAAGTCTCCATCACCATTTCATGTCATAGCAAACCCATCCTATTTCAATGATAAGTGCTGGAAAACATGGCACTGAACCCCAACTCTCAAGAAATAGAGTTTTTTAATAAAACTCAAAGCCTTTCCTCACTCCCTTTCCTCCTGGTTACCATCCACAAAATCTATGCCTGATGAGAGATTCTCCAGGATTTATGAATAATATTTTCATGCAAATTAATCTATGCCAGCAGATTTGGTTTTACCTAGACTTCTCCTCCCCCTTCAGAAGAACAGATGAGCTATTTCCTGCTCAGTACTTGGAAACAGAGCCTGATGATATATAGCATCAATAATTCTATTCTTTAATGCTGCATATTATTTGCTACTTTTTTCTGTTGGGGGGTTGTATTTGTTTGGTCTGTCTTTCTTTCTTTCTTTCTTTCTTTCTTTCTTTCTTTCTTTCTTTCTTTCTTTCTTTCTTTCTTTCTTTCTCTCAGGGTTACAAAAGTGTTATATATTGCATTTGGAAAATTTCCAGCCTTACTGCTGTGTGCCATACTAAGTACCACAATGATCCTTAATTGACAATAAATAGAGAGAAAGCAGTGAGCCTTGGAAAGCAGCTGTTCTGTGGATATATGCTATAACAGTAGTGCGGAGGCCATTTCAGGAAGGTTTCAGGTCACATCTAATTTAAATGAAGGAATCTGACATGCTGCATCAATAATAACTCCACTCTAAATTGAATGGTGATCAGGAGCATTAGACAGTTTCATACTTAGACCCCTCTCTGCTATGAATAGGGCTTTGTTCCCTTTAGTACTTCACTGTGTTAACTGGATAAAATTTGATGATTTGAGAGAGGATCATTACGCTGACTTTGTAACGTTTCACCTCGGATTTATTTAGTAGTGTTTTAGAGACCACAAATAAGTGTGGAACATTGGGTCCTGGACATTAAATACATTTTGTAGTGTTTGTGTAGCCCTCTTTTTACATATGGGACACACTCACTTCATGGTTGACATGATATGGAAGTGCTACTATTTTTCAAAGACAGGAAATAAATGTAATTTACCTAGAAATTTCCTTTTCTTATCACTACAGAGAACACAAGTTACCTCCAAATTCAGCTTGCTTGAATAATACTGGTAAAAGACAGAGAGAAATGTATTCACCTTTTGTATATGGCTGAAAATGGATAGTGCATTCCTTTAATTCTCAAATACAGCAAACCTGGAGAAGTTTTTGAGTGAGTGATAATAACAAGGTGGATGGAAATTCATTGGCCAACAACAAATCAAGTTACTTAGGTATGATACATCTTCTTCCTCTTATGGTAATTGAATATTCATCACATACAAAGTGCAGTTAATTCGCAGACTACTGATTTACTGGACAAATAATGAACATCTTATTCTGAATAAAGAAGGGGGACAGGAAAGCCAGAGGGAGAGAAAAGAAAATATACATTTTATACATTTTTAAATGGCTATTATTTTAATTCATTTTCTTTTAAATAAGAAGAGATAAAGGAATCACTAAAAATATGCAATTAACTTTTTAAAAATATCAGTATTTAATGATAGCTATGCTATATCCAGAGATAGCATAGCTCAGGCCTCATACAGCACAGGGAGGTTTCTCTCCACTGTGCTTGCAGAGAAATGAATGGTAAGCTTCCCATAATATCAGTGAGGTTGATTTTCACTCACGGTATTTCAGAAGGAAAGGAATATTGAGATCACTTTAAAACAAATGGAAAACTTTTTGACATGTCATTCCCTGTTTCGGGACGGTTTTTTCTATGCTTGCCTGTCAGCATCATTCTTTTGTCTTTCATCTTATGTTATTCAAGATTGTAAAGATCTTTCAAAAAGGCTCGTTTTTTCTTCTTCATTTGTGCATAGTGAAGTCCTTGCCCATAATTCAGGCTTTTGCATACTATGTTCTTGCAATCACCAGCCAGAAAGAAATGTTTTATTGATATAAATTGGCACAGCTCCATTGAGAATGACAGAGTCAAACAAATTACCTTGATGGAGAATGATCCTTACTATTTAAGTTTAATATTGAAGTTTGCTTACTTGATTTTTTTTTTCACAAATACTATAAACTAATGCTAATTGAGGTATCTATAGATTACCTAGAAACTACCAGACTATTAACCACAGAAATGTCAAAATGAAAAATCAATGGTGAGAAGAAATAATATGGCATGCACATTTTATGTGAAGTTCTCTCATGTTAGAGTAATGGAATCATGGAGTAGGAAGGGACCTTCAAAGGTTATCTATTCCATTCCTGCCACAGGGAGCAGGGACATCCTGTACTAGATGAGGTCATTCAGACCGTCATCAAACCTGGCCTTGAATGCCTCCAGAGATGGGGCCTCCACTACCTTTCTGGGCAACCTGTTTCAGTGCCTCACTGCCCTTATGGTGAAATATTTCTTTCTAACATCTAATCTAAACCTGTTCTGCTCTAGTTTAAAATCATTATCCCTTGTCCTATCCATGCTCAGACAAACAGTCCCTCTTCAGCTCTCCTGTCATCCCCCCTTCAGGTACTATGAGATCTCCCCAGAGCCTTCTCTTCTCCAGGCTGAACAGCCTCAACTCTCTCAGTATGTCCTCAAAGCCTGATTATCCTTGTGGTCCCTCTCCAACACATCCACGNTTTCAAAAAGGCTCTTTTTTTCTTCTTCATTTGTGCATAGTGAAGTCCTTGCCCATAATTCAGGCTTTTGCATACTATGTTCTTGCAATCACCAGCCAGAAAGAAATGTTTTATTGATATAAATTGGCACAGCTCCATTGAGAATGACAGAGTCAAACAAATTACCTTGATGGAGAATGATCCTTACTATTTAAGTTTAATATTGAAGTTTGCTTACTTGATTTTTTTTTTCACAAATACTATAAACTAATGCTAATTGAGGTATCTATAGATTACCTAGAAACTACCAGACTATTAACCACAGAAATGTCAAAATTAAAAATCAATGGTGAGAAGAAATAATATGGCATGCACATTTTATGTGAAGTTCTCTCATGTTAGAGTAATGGAATCATGGAGTAGGAAGGGACCTTCAAAGGTTATCTATTCCATTCCTGCCACAGGGAGCAGGGACATCCTGTACTAGATGAGGTCATTCAGACCGTCATCAAACCTGGCCTTGAGATGGGGCCTCCACTACCTTTCTGGGCAACCTGTTTCAGTGCCTCACTGCCCTTATGGTGAAATATTTCTTTCTAACATCTAATCTAAACCTGTTCTGCTCTAGTTTAAAATCATTATCCCTTGTCCTATCCATGCTCAGACAAACAGTCCCTCTTCAGCTCTCCTGTCATCCCCCCTTCAGGTACTATGAGATCTCCCCAGAGCCTTCTCTTCTCCAGGCTGAACAGCCTCAACTCTCTCAGTATGTCCTCAAAGCCTGATTATCCTTGTGGTCCCTCTCCAACACATCCACGTCCTTCTTGTGCTGAGGGCTCCACAGCTGCACACAGTATTCCAGGTGAGGTCTTATGAGAGCAAAGGAGCAGATTCACCTCTCTCGATCTGCTGGCCATGGCTCTTCTGATGCATCCCAGGATATAGTTGGCCTTCTGGGCTGGAAACACACAGAGTTGGTTCATGTCATGTTGTGATAATTTAGCATTTAACTGCAACCAGTTAGCACCTGAATCAAATCAAATCAAATTGCAAAACAAATTGCAGCTCAACCCCATGCTAAAATCCTGAGTTTGAGTTATTTTCTCTGTCCTTCTGTTTCCTTCCTACTGTGTTAGCTGGAGTAGGGAAAAAAAAAGGGAATTTGTCTTCAATTATTAAATACAAAACAGTATTAAAAAAGAAGGAAAAAGAAAACCAAGTAATTCAATACAAGGAGGTTATTTTCATGCTTAATGTTCCACCGCGTCTCAAATTATTGAACTTCTATTTACTGATTTCAGCAGGACTCCAGATTAACTAGGTCAGATGGAGAAGTACCATTCCTGAAAGGAAGTCTTAATCTCAGCTCAGGTGAGAACCGATCCTTGAGGCCATCAAAGACAGACAGTCTGTATGTATTCTAAGGTTAACATAATTACTTTTTTCCACTGAAATCCTAATACAGATATAGGTTCTGCAGTTAAAGTATTTCATAGTTAATGATTGTAATAGAGATAGATGTAGACTGCTAGATTTGCAGTCTCCATCTCTAGCAGTGCTTTTGGCTAGATCAGGACATTACTAACTATGATGTGTCATGCCACATGCTGGAGCTGGAATAGACGAATAACAAATAGCTTTAAAAAGGGAACATGAAGTCATAGTGAATGGATTCATTAGCAATATAAACACGATGCATATAGCCAACCTTCAGTGAAGAGGTCCCTGATCTGATGAATGCTGCTAGCTGGCACAGTGCATCAGACAATGAACCATTTTGTACTGTTTCCAAAAACATCTGCTCTGAGCCCCAGCTAGAAACAGCATTTGTTTGTTCCTCAAACTTGCATCAAATGGGTATCCACAAACCCAACCCTACTCTTAGCATGCTGTTTCATCCCAACAAAATGTCCTCCACCCAGAACAATCAAGGACTGCAGAATAAATTAAGAAAAACAAAGTAGCCTTTTGAGACAGATAATGAGGGGCCACGTTACAACTAGAAGCTAAAAGCCTCTAAAAAAATACTTCTCAAACTAATCCTATTCTTTCTGTTGTAATACATAATTCAATCTGGCAAACTCCATAGTTTTCATGATGTACTTAGTATCGTACATCTATCTGCATCCTGAATGTGTGGGAGACTGTCATAACAGGATGCATATCTTGCTGCACATTTTGACATGGAGACCCTTTGCAGAGGACTAAGCTTAAATGATCCATTGTGTGTTAAAACACAAAAATTTATGTATTTTTATAGTAATAAAATAAATAATAACCCTATAATAATATAATATATATAATAATAACCATAACAGCCTTGGGAGAATGGGCATCATTCAGAATATAAAATACACAGAATTGATTTCCAGCTGCCAACTTGAGCCCAACACACACAGCTGAGCACTGCTCTGCTCTCTGCAAAGCTGTAGATCTTCCTCAAGTTCAGTTCAGAAATGTTAGGAAAATTTTCAAAATGGAAAGTACAATCAGGAAATACAGAAAGTATAGTAAGGAAATATTTTCAGGAAGTTGTATATGCAATTAAATAATGAATTATTGCATCTTTAACTAATTCCCATACTCTTCCACTTTTAGTTTCTGACTATTATTTAAAACTACCTTGTTATGTTCATTTTCCACATGGGTTTTACATGCAGCAGAAAAGTTTAATACAGGCTGAAGGCAGCCGCAGAAATGAAAGGTCCAATTGGTTCAGAGATCAAATAATGTGAGTACATTTTTAGAAGTCTGCTTTCTGGATGAAACTTTACTTAAGCTAATGCCATAATTTTTTGTTTTTATTTTTAAAATAGATAGTATAATCAAAATTAATAGAGCATTACTGTCTCTGCAGCTTGGAGAAGTTTTTCTGTGAGTGCTATGAAACTCTTCCACACCAACAAAAGCACAGTTCAGAACAACTAATTTTCATTTTCAAAGAAATAAGAACCACCATCAGAATAAAAGGAGCTGCTCAGTCACCGAGACAGAACTATACAAACTGTTTATCTCTTGAAAGAAATCCACTGATCAAAACTTCGTAGATTCTTCAGAGATAAAGAACCTGCTTCTAGCTTTCATTTTTGGTATTTGTTAGTTCAGCTTATGCAGCTGCAGTACATAATAATGTATCATCATTAACTGTATTGCTTCACTTAAAAGAATGACATGATCCAATGTACAGTATTAAGGGCAAGTAACTTCATTCAAGTACATCTCAAACAGCCCTAATTAGCAAGAAACAGATTATAAATCTTTAGGCTAAATGAGTCATAGTCATAGCCATAGTCATAGTCATCTAGGTTGGAAGGGACCTTTCAGATCATCAAGTCCAACCACCAGCCCAACTCTTGCAAGCTTCATACCCGGACAGGGACTTGAACCCTTGACCCTCAGATTAGTCTTGTGGGTTTAGAGCAATAAAGATGGAGTACTAGGTTAAAAACGTTTAGCACAGCTGGGACTGTGATAATCATGTGAGGTGGTTTGCCCAAAAATGAATTTTGCAAATCTGGTTTCAAAATTAGAAGATATTTCAAAAGGGTGCTTATCCTCAGGCAGCTCTTAACATAGGGCCTCGATTTTCTCTGGGTTAATTTCTTCCCTTCTCTTGTCCTTAAGTTTTCCTCTCGTCATTCTGTAAAAGAGTGTTGCATTCATGACTGGCAACTTGAGATTGAGGATGCTCCCCAATTCATCTGCAGTGCTTGCTGGATACCGGTTACTCTGATACTCAGCAAATAGAATATTAATCTTTATGCAGCACAGCTTTAGGATCAAGCGAGCAAGCTGCTGGGGATTAGAAGACAGAAACTGCAGTCTCAGATCAGAGTAGTTATCTATTTAGTTTGGGAACCTGTCACTGACCAGGTGTTTCAGAGATACAAAGGACAGAGACCCTATGGTATACTCACACTCTAATAGTCAAAATTGGACCAAGTGAATTTGTGAAGCCATTGGAAAGGATCTGTATCCCCCTCTTAAACCGGCTTGAAAATGCACAATTTGCCTTCCCTCTGATTGCTCAGAAAACAAAAAGAGGAGTTTTATCTACTTAACTTGTCTTACAGTTTTCATCAATTTGTAACAAATAAGTAATTATTTAAAACTACTGATTTCAAATTATGTTTTAAGATGTTCTGTCTCCCTTCAGCAATTATATATACTTGAAAAATTGAGGCTCTTTGTAATGGTTTAGATCAAATGAGAAAATTACACTGATAGCATCGTATGATTTAGACATAGGAAGTTCAAACTCAGTGGGAGGTGTCTTTCAATTCAAAGTGCTCCTTATCTCAATAGAAAAATAATGAATAAATGTTCAATGGATAATTATATTTATCACTCTAAAGATATTGAAATATTATTTAGTTCAAGAAGCAGAACAAAACATGCAGAATTACAACAAATTTGTGTGGAACTGTCTCTGTTGTAGATCACACATACTGACAGAGTATTTTGTTTCACTTCCCTATGCTCATATCCAAATTTATTAACTACTTCTTGAGTTAATAATATAACAACCGTAACTATGAAATTTAACATACAGAGATACTATGAAACATATTTTTATTTAAATTTTATACTTCAGTGTGAATAAGTGAGTTATATTGAATAAAATGTATGATTTTAACATGTAATAAGTCTGAAAAATGAATCTAGCTTATATATGGAACTAGATAATCTTTAAGGTCCCTTCCAACCCAAATGATTCTAATAGACTTGTATATTGCAGAGTAAAATTAATCTTGACCAGGGGGTCTTAGTCCCATTTTTGTTGTTTTCTCAAGCTGCTACGAGATCATGTCAATCTTGTTTCAAGAACAGTTGGAAAATTTTCCTCAGAAGGTATTATTTGACCTGGTCAAAAAGTTGAGAAAACTGCCACTCATGAGGATATGCACCCCTTAGAATACTTCCATTTGCTGAGGCTTTACAAAAACTAAGGCAACAGAATGTTTCTCACCCTGCAGAATGAAATACAACAAAACATGTACTATGTGTATACTAATAACCTGGTGACTCATAGGAATGCTGGAAGGATTCATTAAATGTGTCATGCTTGGCAAGGAATGGTTTGCAGAACTCATTATCCCTACTATATGACATGGGTCAATATACACCAATGCAGAAATTATGTAATTATAAGGATGTTTCAGAAGCCTCAAACAGACTGGAACAGAAGCATGTAAATCAGTTGAGATAATTTTCAAACCTACTGGGAAAACATACAAGTCTCTCCAGTTGTTCACTGGAGTCTCAGCATTTTTTGGATGCTAAGAAACCTTCCAAGCTTGGAAGTATGTGGCAAGTATTAGACTAGGGCACATTTGCAAGTGGAAAGAAAAAGGAAAGAAAAAAAGCAGCACATTTTTATAAAATGTAATTGTGGTGTGATTTGAATGCTAGAAAGTCAGTGCCTAAGTGAGATATTTGTTTCAGTTGCCCCAGCTGTATGTTGCCAGTGTAGACTTTTGATAATTGCTGGCATTCTTTAAAGTAAATCATTATCTATCATTGTCATTCCAAAATGATGAAACACTAAAATAGATGCAGCATTCAGCACTATTTAGACAGATCTGAAAACATTTTAAAAGTATGTATTCTGTAGTCTTTCTTAGATCAGAGAAATTTATACACTTTCTAGAAAGGCTTTCCAGATCAAAATATAAACCAAATTACCCATAAAATAATGTGAGCTAGTAGAGACTAAAAGGAGAAACCTTCTAATTTCTACATTTGTCTGAAATAGGAAATGTTATAGAGGTGCTTAATTATTGTAATTTCACCAGGCCATGTCTTCATAGCCTGGTGAATAGCTGATGAATAGGAAAGGAGTGGTGATACATCTAATGGGGGAAATCCAAAGGTCTCAGCAAGATGTGACAAAATAAATGTGGATGTGATATGCTCATAGGCATTTAAGAAGAGTCATTTATGCAAGAGAAATATTATCTAATGATTAAGAACGACGAATCTAAAAATGAACGGAATTATATTTTGGCACACTGTGAACATTTTAGAGTTTTATTGTGTAGCATATAATACAGATGTAAATAATACAGCACAGAACTGTTTGAATTTAATTGTGTGTCAGCAAAATTTTAAAATATTTCATACTCCCCTCAACTTATTTACCTTTCTTCTGAATCAGCAGCATAGGTTCTGAACTAGAATCTATATACTGGCCAAGTATAATTTTACACAACTTCTTTGATACTTATACACTTGCTATCCACTGTGGGAGCAACTAAGGGATACAGCATGTGCAGGAACAAATTGAACAAAGTCCTTCCTTAGTTGAGAGATGTAGAGCAGCAGGTCAAAGATGCTGCCAGTTGTAATTGTATACATTCAGTGATGGTGAGATTTACAGTAAATCTATGCATCACTCTAACTTACTGATTCTGGCATTTTGCTCCTTATAGTACCTTATTGTTGATTTAAGCAAGTTTCCTCTGTTTCTGGAACTTGGCCATTAACTGTTTTCCTCCTTCAAAACCAGAAGAAAAAAATATCTTTCCCTCGAGGGGATCATTCTTCATCTAACCCATCTACAGACTAAAATGTAATGCATTTCAGAGTAACATTTTAGTACCCAGATATACTAAAATAAATTTTTCAGCAAGTGAGCATCACTGCCACATCTACTGTCAAAACTCTTGAGAAGATTGTGGAGCATAGGCAAGTGAAGGCATAAGAAATGTAATCCTTTTTCATGTAAACACAATCACTTATACTCACAAGCAAGCTAATACCCATTATCACTTAGCAACATAATTTATATCAACTGCACTTGGGTAGAAATGTTTGCTCCAGAAATATAATAGTGCATCTTCATAGTGCATCTCCATAGTGCATCATACATCTCAAATTGTGTTACTTGGAAGATGTAGTTAGAATTTTAAGAATGACAGAATCACAGAATAATAGAGGTGAAAAGGGGTCGGGAGATCTAGTCTAACACCCCTGGTAAAGCAGGTTCACCTAAAGCAGGCTGCACAGGATCACACCCAGGCAGGTTTTGAGTATCTCCAGGAAAGGAGACTCCACTGCCTCTCTGGGCAGCCTGTTCCAGTGCTTTCCTAACATTGAAGAAGTTTTTTTCTCATGTTCAGAGGGGACATTGTATGTTCAAATTTGTACCTATCATCTCTTACCACACTGAGGAGAGCTTGGACCCATCCTCTTGACACATGCTCTTTAGATATCTACAACTGTTATAAGTAATCTTTTCTCCAGATTAAACAGACTCAGGTCTCTGAGTCTTTCTTCATAAGAGGAAGCTCTCTGAGCTCTGCCATTCGAACAATTCTCAAGCCACCTCACTGTCCATAAGGATGACCTAATTAAGGCTTTCTAACTGTAGCTAGGAGCACTTTCCATTCAGAATGCTTTTCCTGTAGATGTCTGATAGTGGGTGCAATCTGTTCCATTACAAAGACAAACATAGTGATTACACTGTACAGTATCAGCCACATCAGATCTGATCTGGTTGGAGACAAGAGTTGCTTTCATGATACAAATAATAACTTGTCTTATTAGCCTGGAGGATAAACGACTTCTTTTAGAGGCAGGAGGGATTTCTCTACAACTAAGTTGTGCATTAAATCTGTCAGTTAAAGCAAGGAAATTGCGTCTACACAGCTAGCTGCTCACTGCTTTGTCCAAGAAGCTTCTGCCGGAAGAAGTGCAGCCCCTACTCCATTAAGAAGTGCTATCCATGGAGAAGTGCTCTTCTTTCTGGATTTCACCCAACTTTGCTGTTTGGATTCATATGTCAAGCCCGTCTGGTTTCACTAAGAGCCTCTAGGTTTTACAGTGTTCCAGCCACATTCCTTGGCTCCAGCTTGGCTCTCTCTACCTTCCAGAGTAGAGGGTGTGTGTCTGCTACCACTTGTTGGAAATGGATCTCTAGCTATAAAAGCAATACTGAGTACCCTAACGGTACCTCTACCTTCTTAACCTTAGCTCCCCAGTTCATTCCTACATCCCAATATCATGATATTGAGGTCAGACAATTTTATCATTCTATACATAAACTCAATGGGAAGGACTGCATGCTCTTTTCCTCTTCTACTTGGGACTCTGATTTGTGCATGCACATGCTGTGTGGAGAAGGTAGATGCAAACTTTTCAATAGACTTCTAAACCAACAGCTTTTCAGTCTGAATAATGCTGAAAATAGGGGGAACAAAAGCAGTAATTTCCTTTCATTGTATTCATTTTCTGAGATATGACCAAATTTTTTTTAAAAGTTGTAGTGCATACATTACTCTTTTTTTTTTAAGAATTCATGTCTCTTACCTCCCAGATTAGGACCCCTGCTTTTAATACAGTTTCCTTATTGGAAAGGAAGGCAACATTCCTCTACATGTCCAAGCAAGCAATCAACAGACCTCTTCTTACACAAGACACATTCTCCAATGAAATCACCTACAAGTTGCCTTCTCAGCTGTTCTGTTTCAAGATAGTTGACTTGGCACTGTTATCTTCTGCTGCTTTTTTTTTTTTCATTTTTTTTGTCTGAAGAATTTTTGCTCCCTAAAGAGTGAGTTCCTTGCAGAGGAGCTAGAGAAAATAGCTCCTACTAAAGATGTGGTCATTGTGTTTCTTTGTTTGAGTAGGTATGACGACCATCAGCAGAAGAATCACACAGAATCACAGAATGACCAGGGTTGGAAGGGACCTCAAGGATCATGTAGTTCCAACCCCCCTGCCTAGCAGGGCTACCAAACAAACACATTTACTAGATCAGGTTGCCCAGGGCCCCGTCCAACCTGGCCTTGAACACCTCCACGGACGGGGCATCCACAACCTCCCTCGGCAGCCTGTTCCAGGACCTAACCACTCTCCTAGTAAAGAACTTCCCCCTAACATCCAACCTAAATCTTCCCTCCTTCAACTTGTATCCATTTCCCCTAGTCCTGCTATTGTCAGCCCTTTCAGAGTTTACTCCCTTCCTGGGTGTAGGTTCCCTTCAGAAGAGGGTATCTGCTGTGTCTAATTTGTAAGTAGTTAAGCAGTTTATTGCTTAGACCCATGACACATTTGGGAAAAATAAAATTAATTTCCTCCAATAATTTTTAAGACATATTTGTGCAAAGTAATGTACTCAACATAACATAAAAAAATTGGGTAATCCCCAATTTGCTTATAATTTGCAAAATAAAATATTCAAGAATTCAAGATATGGGAAGAATACAAGCATTAGTATTAGAATCTTTGTAGCTCAAATTCCAGTTATATTTGAATTTCTGTGATGGATAGGTTTTCATTTACTCTCAAACCTTTGCTTCATGCCATGCCATGCCATAATAGAAACATTTTCCAAATCAAGTTCAGTTTTTGCCTGCATGCATTTATGCTGTATGCCAAATTGGGTTTCAAGACTTTCCTAATTTTCTAAAAGGATCTCAGCATCCTGGGAAAATAGTGCATATCTTTTTTCACTAGGGCAACAATATCAAGATCAGGAAGATGGCATGGACAGATAATAGGAAAAGTCTGTCAACAACAGCAAGGAAAGTAAAATACTTTGTGTTGAGGATGGAATGTCCAACCTTGATCCATTTCAGAAGATTATATTCAGGATTTGCTCCAGTCTGGTCCCGCTCAATAAGATTCTATTTGATACTGAAATGCACCAGGCACACTCCCAAACTTTTTCTTCCAGCCGATAGAAACCAAGAAGGAATTCAGTTCACACATTCTGAAATCTCTCCAAAACCACTGGGCAGAACATGCAGGAGACAAAACACAAGTCTGAAACACAGAATATGGTGACAATCTACTTAGCTTCAATCACGTAGATGAAAACAAGGACAAATGTTTCCCAGAAAGAGATTAAGAGAAAGGAGTGGTTCTCAAAATGTTTTAGAACAACTTTCTCATTGAAAGATCTCATAACAAAACAGAAAACATCAGAAAACAGAAAACAACATTTCCTTAACAAGCAATAATATTCTTGATCTAACTTCATTGTGTGAGAGGGGAATTTTTATTTATTTTCTGGCATGGATATAATATGTCTGACATAATAGATCAGACAGTGCCTAAACCCTGTCTTTGCAGATTAATCAAACCAGATATTAAACGAATTTCTGCTATGATCTAAAAAGAACCAAGATTCCAGGAAATAAGTGGTGCCTACATTAGTCCATCCAAATACATATTGAAGGAACATTGTTAGACTGCAGTATAAAATACCTCTTATCTATTGACTCCTATGTAAGAAGGACTGAGAAAAGTTCTTTGCTACTGGGCCTTCAAGATTACATAAGTGGTTGTAGCATGACAATTGGAAACAGGTGTCTATAACTAGCTGAACAGAGGTTGTAATGAGGTGGTAGTTGTTCTCTTTTCCCAAGTAACAGGTGATAGGACAAGAGGAAGTAGCCCCAGGTTGCTCCAGGGGAGGTTTAGGCTGGATATCAGAAAAAATTTCTTAACTGAAAGGGTTGTCAAACACTGGAACAGTTTGAAAAAGGAAGTATTTGAGTCACCATCTTTGGAGATATTTAGAAGACATGTAGATGTTTTGTTTAAGGCATAGTTTAGTAGTAACTTGGCAGTGTTAGGCGAGTGGCCAAACGTGATGTTTTTAAAGATCTCTTTCAACCTAAATGATCCTGTGATTCTGTAGTGCTTTGTTTAAGGTCCTAGAATTTAAAGAAAACCTGTAACTCTTGGATAAAAATGAAACCAATTGTCCAGTGTTAATCAATCTGACAGTGGGTTTTTTTATGTATACAGTGAAATATACAGGTCTATTATTTACATTATACCTTTATGTATACCCTTGTTCCAGTTAATGTGGAGAATGAGTCATGTTGTCTTAAGCAACATTTTTTAACCTCTATTTATTTGTATTTACTGTCCATTGTGTACTTCTGTAGGTTATCTGCACCACAGTATTTTGTTCTGTTCCACATGTGTGTTTTTCTGCAATGTTTACACTAATGTAAGAGTGCTTCATAAACAATTCTTTATCTACACAACATCTCTGTGAGAAGATTAGCTCTTTTATTATGCACAGAGAATGAGGCACAGGGAGATAAAGGTGAGAAATATACCCTAATGTGGAGCAGCTAATCTGAGATGTTTCCAACCTGACTATTTGTGTCTTAAGGCATGACATATTAATGCAAAACAATGTTAGTCGAAAACAAGAGTTTCTGCAAAAGCAGACCTCAAGGAGGTGAAGGATGCTAAGAGATGTAAAAGAGTTGTGTCTGAGCCTGTGGGAAAACATGGGCCTTCTAGCTGTATTTCAACTGTTTGGCAAGAGACTTCTTTCCCTCCTTGGGACGGGGAATGATATTTTGAAGGATAATGTGTCACATTCGAATCAGGCACCTTTCTGGAAAATCTGAGTGATGTGACACTAAGGAGCAAAATAAATTTTAACCTCCTGTTCAACACCAGTAACTTACTATGAAATGTTTCTGAAAGTTATAGTAGTGATAATATGCCTTACAATCAAAATTCCACAATTTTTAACAGTTCCTTGGATGTGCCACACTAAGTACCTTAAAACTATGTCTGCAAATGACTTGAAATTCTGGTGCAATTGTCAGAGTAGTTCTTGATTGTCTACTGCTACATCCCAACACCTTAATTTTCATTCAGTATAATAAATTCATATGAAAATACAAGTAAAGTATAAATATTGGTTGACCTGGACCTCTTCACTAGAACACTTGAAAAAGAATACAAATTCAAAGTTTTTTCATACAGAGAGTATAAAATAATAGTTTCCCTCAGTGTGTACATAATGGGGAAGCATATTGAGATTTGCTTACTGGAATCCTTAAGTGCCTACATCCTCAAGAGCCTACACCCTCTCATTTATGCATAGCAAGTGGTGTCAGCGATGTGCATTTAATTTAACAGTATTATCCCAGTTAAGAAAAATGACCTTCAGAGCAGTTGTGAAAAAAATTTTGAAACACTTTGAAAAGGAAAAACTGGAAAAAGACCTTCCTTTTCAGTCCAATTTGAATCTGCTTTTTTTGGTTTCCATTTTCAGTCCACAGAGCTCACACGGAGCTCACACACATGGAATAATGGAGAACTAAGCTAATTGGTGCATGATCACCTATCATTTCACAGTGTTTGAGACCTGAATCATTTGTGCATCTGATTTGTGACAGCCACAGAGGCACCCAGGTCTCCGTGCTTCCTTTGAAAACTCAGCCTACATCTGCGTATACAAAATGTGCTCTGGTTTCAGACATGTATTAACACTGTTCAAACACTCAATTTTTTTGCTGTACCTTACACCATTTCAAATACTATCTTTTTTTTAAAAAAACCTACCTGCCTTACTGCGAGATGCCAGCTCTGCTGCAGCATTCACCCATGAAAGCCGTTTTGAACCAACGAAAGAGAGCAGTATGCAGATAAGCCGGGCATTCATGCAGGCAGGCAGGGAAGGTCATTTGCTCTCAAGTTCTATAGACATGAAAAGACGAAGGGATACTGCCGATTACTGCTGGGGGACGGAGACACTAGGTGGCAGAAGCACTCCTTCTGCTGCTCCTCCTCCTCATGGTGTGGTCTGTAATTAGGTCAGTAGATGGTAAAGTAGGACTGGGTGATAAATAAAGTAGGTTTTCCCTCCTAGCACACATTTCAGCTTAATTTCACTTCTTTTTAGATAGTGTTACAAAGGTGGATTAAAACTTTTAAAGGCAAAAAAAAGAGCCCTCTTGCCGAGGTAAATGAAATTTAAACTCACTGAGGAGTAACGGCAGAAAACGAGAGAAAAAAAGGAAAGATGACTCCTCTCTGGTGACATTGATATTCTGTTCATAGGATCACTGAGGAGGGGGAGGGCTGTGCAGAGATGTGTGTTAAATCTCAAATCCAAGCAGGCAAAATGTGCAGTTTTCCAGTTCCAGTGCAAAGATATAACATGCACCTTTTCCTTGAAATATTTTTGTAATTGTGCTATGAAAAATGCAGTTTTAGTCAGCAAAATATGACTGATTTCCCCTTCCAGAAATCAGTGTAATGTGTCTTACTATGGAGGTAGTACTGAAGGTCAAAGATGAGATAACATCTTCTCATCACTTAATCTCCATCTAATAGGGAACCATGTTACCCCAGAGTTCAGTGTTGGCTCCAGGAAAGGAAGGTACAAGTTTGTCACAACATTTATTACAGAATGTGATTAATCAGGCTCAAAAAGGTGTTCTTTCTGGGTTAAATCATGTTAAGGGCTTGATGCAGTTTCCAGTTGACTTCAACAAGAATAGATTTTGCCCTCAGTGCAGCATATGACTTCTCAAAGGACATGACAGAGAAGGAGTTTTCAGGAAGAGGAAGACAGAGGACAGGAATAAATCTCTTCCTCTTAGGGCTTTCCACCCCTAAATACATAGGGAGAAAACCAGACTTACTTAAAACAGAAGATGACCTGGCTGATAGTAACACATGCAAAAGGGTAAAGAAAATAAACAACAAAGTCAATTACAAAGCATGATTCAGACAGAAACTGAAATTCTGTCTAGATCTAAACCATTGATCCTTAAATATGATATTGCAGACATATATTACGATCAGGAGCTCTGAAGGCTCAAATAACTCTGTTCATTTCTCCAAATGCATGTCAGTGCTGTTTTGGCTTAGGGGCTTAGTTCACTCACTCCTACCTAAAACTCAGTGGGAATTTAAGGTATGTAGAGCATTGGATTAAATCTCCAGAAAGTCCCAATTTGTTCAATTTATTTTAAGTATGGGCAACTTACATTGACAGGATCATATCTTAACAGTGCACTTCTATTCACTTTAGTTTTTAAGCACAGTTAAGGTTAGTGTCTATCCACTGTTAATGTAATAGTCTAATAATGGGTATTCATAGCAGGAGGGTAATTTTAGTGGCATCATATCAAGTCTATAAGGATTTCTAGGAAATTAGTTCTGGATTGAAGGAACTGCTGGAACCAGTCCTATTCTGCACTGGGTCGCTGTCTCCCCTGAAGAGTTCTTACCACCTCCTCTTCATAGCCACTCCCGGAGTGGTTTCTCCTTGTCTCTCTACAGTATTGTATGACAGTTGACCAGATAAAGGTTTTTTATATTTTTGTGTGCAGCTGAGTTGGTTGGTCATTCCCTGGTTAGCTGTTTGCAGATTTACTTAGAAAGAAGCCCTAAATCCCATCCTGAATTGAGTGTGATGCCTACTTCTATAGAGTTATGCTTTAATCTGATTCCTATGCAACTTGTCAGGATCAGCCTACAGATTAGGACATTTGAGTGCGAAAAAACTCACTCCTCTTTTAACCTTTTGTTGTACCAGCCTGAGTAGGCCTCTGAGGTTCCAGGTGAATTCTCTAACTGAGCAGTTTTGTAAATATTAGGCACCAGTTCTATAAATCATCTGGCTTCTAAAAGAAATGCAGTGACGTCTGCTTTTTGCAACGGTACATGACCATGGACTTGGGTTTCCCTTGCTCAAGTGAAGATGGGAGCTGAGTTTTCCCTTACTTAGTGTTTTTCAACTATATCTGGTAATTTTGGGAGCGAACACGTTGCATGGTAAAATGCATAAATCCTTGTATATACCAAATTGTATGATGATACCTAAAGTACACTACTGTGTCTTTCTATAGACACTGACATCCTATATTGACCTACGGCTATAACTTTGTTGTTTGTTGTAGTTAAAGAACTGAAATAGGATACAAGGTAATTTAGCATATAGATTGTGCTGAGAACTTCAGAGGTTCAAATAAGTTTCAATGAAGAAATGAGAAGAGTGTAAAGCCAAGCACAGCCCTGGTATCAATAGCACCATACTCTCTTTCCAGATGTGGGATGATGGGAATAACAGTTATCTCAACACAAAGATTCTGTGAACGTGAAAGAGTAAATGAGTTAATATTAAGCACATCATTCAGACCCCCAGGTGGAGACGGCTATGGAAGAGTAGAGCATTAAAATAGCATCCTTCCTCAGTCATATAATCTTTATTTCTCATGTTCTTCTTACTATACAAATATAATCTATAACCACTTGCTTCAGAGAAATTCATACTAAAAACACAGTGCAGACATCCAGGCTTTCTCTGAGTTACCAGATTTGTTTCATTTTTCTGTGGCTCACTATGAAACATCTAGTACCTATACAGCAAAAAATTTTGTTACCTGAAGATTTTGTCAGGCATAGAAGCGATTGTTTTACTGGCATCACTACAGCTGATATTACTGCTGTCTTCACTTACAAGTTTCTACCCCCATGTTTGATATATTTTGACTACTGTGACTAATTTAATCAATCCCTGTTCTTGCATGAAGATGAGCTATGTTGAGTATTAGATGCCTTCAAACAGGTTTGGTTTTACCACTGCCTCAAGAAGCATAAGGAAAGATAAAACATGCCAATGTTAACAGATGTGGCTAGTGGACACTTGCCTACATGTGATCTCTCACAGATGACAATACCGGAACAAGAGACACATCAAGATTACTTTCTTAGAAATTGTTCATGTAGACAAGAACTGACTGTGGATTTAGAGTGCTAAACTTACAATTTGACAAGTCAGATCCCAAAAAGATTATTTCTGTTACTACTAAACTTGAATCTGTTGTAGAATGAGGTTTGGAATTCTTTTTCTTGGCATTTTTAACTGCTCTTGAAAACATTTTGTTGAATAGTAGGAGGGGTTGGTACTTCTCAAATTTGGAACTGCTTAACTCATGAGTTCATAAAATAACTGCTACAACTGAAAAGAACTGCAGTACAGAAAAAAAAAAGATCAAGAAAACTCTGCAGACTTATGAACACACTATTTTTTCTTTCTGAGGTCCAGATGTTCAAAATAAAACACATAGAAAAGAACTTTGATTTTACTTTTAAACAAAACCAATACATTTTACTTCCTTCAAATGAAGGAAGAACAATTTCATAGAGCTTGTATTTCCTATTTTATAGTTGTGTGATGTGGTGGACACTAAGGATTAGTGCTACATTTGAGGTTACAAAAGTTTTTTCACAAAATAAGATGCATTTAACTTCATCATCTCAACTATTTTCCTATAAGAATGGAGTCAATGTGGTAAGGGAAGAATTTACACATTGTCTACTCAGTGCTATGTTTCCTTATGAGAATCAACTAAAAACCAGAGATGAATAATGTTTTAAACAGTGTTTGTGATGGGAACATGTCAGTGCCTCATAGTAGAACTTCTCCTCAACTATATGTCATACTCTTGCCTCATCATCTGGTGTATGCATGTGCCTGCTAGATATATCATGAGTAGGCATGTGACACCTTCCCTCTTGTGAAGTTTTTCAAATCCATGAATGTCCATATTATTATATGACCAGTTGTACACATACCCACCACTTCCAGCGTGATTGATGGCAGAGGAGCACTCTGAAAACTAAGTACAAAAGGATAAAACATCAGCTTCCTCAGCCAAAGCTGAGCTGCTCCTGATTCAAGATAAACAAATGTCTATTTCCAATCCAGGAAAACTATTCAGTGCATAAACATTTTGGGATGGTGTGTTATGACTGTCACATCAGTTTAAACAGATGTATTCATTTCTATTAGTAGAATAAATGGACTTTTCTGATAAAAGATACAATTACTTGATTTCAAAATCAATTTTATTATGTGCTGAACAGGTGAATATCAGTCCACTCATGAACTTCTGCATGGGAATGAGATTGTTTGTTCAGCAGAGACATGAGACTGTGGTGAACAGGTTGCTGTGGTTTTAGCGATGAATTTAATTGGCATGCAGTGACAATAAAATAACAGAGGGTACTGCAGGTCAAACTTCGACTTCATCAGAAGAGCTCTGTGGGGAAGCTTCCACGCTACCTGCTGCACTATTGTTCCCTTTCTTCAGTAATATCGGCATCTCTTTTTTCTGAGGAACACTATGCTTTTTATTCTAAACCAGAAAAACTCACAAGGGGTTCTATGTTCCAGGATGTTGTAATATATTATTTGCATAAGAAAGGGTGAATAGACTCAAAATAACTCCTTAAAAAGCAAGGAGCCGAGTTTTCCTTTTTAATGATAAATTCTCATGTCATACTCTATATCTCATTGTGAGTCTCCCACATTTGAGTAGAAAAGCAGAGGATAATTGGCATGACAAAAACAGGGACACAAGAAGTGAGCCATTATATGTTGTTTCTACAAATATTATTGCTAATTGTGTCAATTAAATTATCTAATTAGTCTACAGCAAATCACTTGAACACATACTAACACAAATTCATGGCATATGTCTCTATGAAGAAACTAATAGTTCCACAAGGGTCAGAGCTGAGGGAAAGCCATCAGACATGATACAAATGGAGAGTAACTCCAATTTGAGTCTTGTTAATAATCAAATATATCTAAGTAGTATGCAGGATATCCTGCATTACACGTGGCATGTCAAAATTAGACCAGCACAAATCCTGTCAGTTCTAGGAAAACAGCTCAAAGCCATATCTCTGTCACAGCAGGGCTGAGGCCACATCAAAAAGCCTTTGGGAAAAGCAGGATGTCTGTGCCAATCTGTCCTTCTCAAGCTTGGAAAAGGGCATGTCCTTCTGCAACATACTGCACAAGCAAAATAGAAGATGCTCAACCTGCCCTATTCAATTAAGTTATCCCGGAACCAATTTCTCATTCACTGAGACCATCTAACAGGGAACAGCCTATGCCCACACTGGTAAATTCTCTTGCAGCCCCAGGGAACACACACCCAAGTTAAAGTGCTTCTTGGGAACCGTTCCTTGCCCATGCTGACTCCCAGATTTGCCCAGGAGTTGTTTAGGTGAGTTCTAATTCACACAGACCAAAACCATGCTGTGCAGTTTTCTCATTCAGACAATTCAGACAGTCCTTGGAATCTCCAGAATTTTTAATTTACTTGGTCACAGGTAGTTACAAGGTCTCTTTTACTCTCTGCATAATGTACTCCAACAGCATCTTCACTCCGTTTAGACAGAGAATTTAAGTACATTGCAGGCAATGAGATCATAAGTTTGACTAAGAACTGAATTACTCTCCAAACTAAATCCTTTATCTGTGTATGATCTTTATCTGTAGCTATAAATAGAAATATTTAACTAATGTCACACTCATATTCTTTGTACACACATACATGCCCAAAACTGACAAGCCAATAATCCGCTTCATTATCAACATTTCGTGTTAATCTTTGACAACATGTCTAGCAAGATGTGTTGGATGAGCAAAGAATAAATATGTCCATAAAAGACTAAGGGCAATGCAAAAATTCTGTTCTGATGTTTTATAATTTTTTGATTTAGTTCTTCAAATCATCAGTACAATGAACTGGGATTGTTCATGTATTAGTTGTAAGATCTTCTGGATCTAGTTAGCCGTAGGGTCAGAGTCCAGAGGAAGCTTCTACAGAGTAGTGAGCTGCCATTTTTCATTTGACAGTATTTGATGTCATTGTTCATGGATGTTTCATTTACCATGTTTCACATGTTTAATAAGAAATAGCAAAACTCTTATTTAGTAGAAATGTGATAAAACTTCTTGAAAAACACAAACACCTTCAAGTTAGTCCTTTCATTGGTTGAAGTTCCTCATTATGGTATGCTCTACTATTTTTAAGCATAGTTAATCTTTTAGTCATATGTGTCTGGATAAACTCAAAAGCTGAATCTCCACAGAAGAGTATTTGTATTGTATCAAATGGCAATTGAGAAGAAATTTTTAATGCAGAAGCAGAATATGAGCACCAAAAAAATTAGATTCTTCCATCACAGATCAAATTTTTAATCTTTTCAAGTTGGAAAAATGTCCTCGGTAACTGTAAGTCCAAGTGTGAAAGAAAAACTGCTTTCCTTTAGTGGAAAAATCATATTGTAAAGATGAAGAAAAAATATTTGGAGAAAAAAATTAAATAGGCTTTCCCTTTCATTTTCAATTCTTCTTCCTCATAGGAACTAAGTTAATGGATTAACAAATAGCTCTCCTATTGAGTACAAAACAGTTACTGAAAAGAATAAAGCCTTGATATCACAAGTGTGTGGCTGTCTTTCAGGGATAGATAAACTACACCTACAAATATTGCATAGTTATCATGCTGTGTTGTAACTTAAAACACAGATGAAGTCTTCACAACATAGAAAAAGACAACCTCAAGGTCAGTAAAAACTGAGAAAGGAAGCCAAGTTGTAGAAGAACATCTTGCTTTTCCCCGATTTTTTCCTTTTCTATAGTTTTCAGATATTTAAAATACCAGGGACATTATAAGGTATATGATGACTCCATTTTGATTTCTGTTTTATTGCAAGGTAGATGCCATTGCTTGTATTGACTACATTACTACACAGCCAGGGCAGGTGTTCTAATGAAAATTAGCATGAATGTCAAGATCTTTTAAAATTTGGGGGTTTTTTTCCTAACTGCTGGCTTGCATAATTTGGAAATAATTAAGCATTCATGTAAAGAATACAAGCTCAAATACAGTCATAAATATAGCCACAGGATTCTTTTTTCTCTTGGAAGGAAATATTCTTATAGTGATGGATTTACTTTCTCCATAATAATCACCATAAATTTGCATATGATGAGTAAATTTTCCAAAAGGAACATCTTCCAAGAATTGTACTATTTTTAAACTGAAAACAATTGAGCCTTTAAACAAAGGATTTTTTTAAATAGCAAGGAAGCAGTACTTATTAAAAAAAAAATAGCTCTTTTAATGGACATCAGGAAAGGACATTTCTCCTCTATAAACCACAGAAACGTGTCCATATTCAGAGTGGAAAGGGCTGCTGAAAGCACTTGTTTACTATGCATCAAGGGATTACATTGTCTTTACTTGCTTTCCAGCAAAAAATTCCCACATTGATTTGGATGGTGCAAGTTTCACACCCTCATGAGCTAAAAATTCTCTTTTACAGGTGGAAGATATCTTGCCTATGAAGAAAGTACGCTTTTCAGAGAACACTTGAAAAGCTATAGGAAAAGTGTGAAACTCCATACCAAATGAAATTGCTCTAGGCTGAAGTTATCTTCCTGAATGATACTTAATACGAATTTGCCCATGAAAGAGCCATCCAGAGGGCTGCCTTCATAAACAGTGATGAGTAGATGTTAATCACAAGAGGTGACAAAACAACTCATCAGATGTATATGTGTGTTTTCAGTTTGCTTTTCAAGGACTCCTTTATTACACTGGATTTTACGGAAGGCTTAGAGATCCCTATCAGCTTCATAATAGATGCATGCTTTAATTAAGTTATATCTGTGAGTGCTTCTTACTGCTTCTGACCCCAGAGATCTATGTGTGAGACTTTTCATGTTACATAAGTAGATGAATTGAAGAATAGTAGTAGGACAAGGACCTTAGCATTATTTTTTAGATATTGCATACATGTGCTAGGTGTAACTTAAGGGAAAAAAGATGATAGTTCTTTGCCCAGAGAGCTTATAGTCCAAATATAAGACTGTAATAAGAAAGGTGCAGAAGCAGGAGATAAAAGGAAGATGATCACTATTAGGTAGAGCTAACATTACCATGGCTTTAAGTTAACTACCTTCCTTAGCAATAGCTAAATGTTTAAACCATAAAAAGATTGTAATACTGCCATTTCCTACTCAAGTCTAAGATAAAAGGGTTTATTGTAAAGAAATTTTTAGTTCCGTCTTCTGTAAAGTATTTGTTGTAAGTTTGGATTGCTATCAGATGGAGTGACATGTGAAGTAAAATTAAGAAATGAGAGAAAACATTTAAGTAATGAGTATAGAGAATTAAATTATTAAAACAGAAATGAAAAAGGAAAGCTGCGGGACAGCTAGGGAAAGAGCACATGGAGAAATAGGTGGGAATAAAATACTTTTCAGGGCTTGATATCCCTGCACAATATCCATCTACTGTGCTACTGCTAATTGTTTCTGGAGCAGAATTTACTGTGGTTACCTAGCGTGTGAGAACTTCAGGTCCATGATCTTCCTACATGAAGGACCTTGAGGGAATCTAATGGCTATATTTGGATGATAATGATAAAATATTACATTGAACAATAATAACAACATTAATAATATAAATTTTAATAATAATAAACATATCCAGGTTGTGACAGATTATAGATTTGAGGTGATACACTCAGTTTGAAGGCCTATTGCATTCTGCTGAGGTACCACTTGCCAACAGCACATTAAGCCAATAGTAAAAAAATGCATGTTGGAAAGCAAATACAGTGCTTGTCATTGTTCGTAGAAGGCATAGCTGTAGCTTCTCACTTATTAGGCTGAAAATGTATCCTGTGCTGTATTGCTTAGGGCTTTGTCAGCATACACAGTGTGCATTTTAGATACAACACAAATTGATCTAACCAGACACAATGTGACCCAAGTAAAAAATGTCACTAAAAAGAGATTTTCTTCTTTTGTTGATAAAACCAGGCAATTCCTTTGACAACAATATTTGCAGCTCTTTCATATTAAATATAATTGTGCTTTTTAGTAAGTACTTAACACTACATGCATGTTTTTCAGCTTGTTTTTTCTCATTCAGAAACCACCAACATGGCCCTGAGACATCTGCAAACTTCATAGAACACGAAATGTAGATCATACCCTGACTATTGGAACATACTGGAGTCATGTCAGCTTTCACACATGCCATTTTACCTTGTCCAGTTTGTTCTCACTAGCAGCAGCTTATTGTAGATATATGCAGCCATTAAGAAGAAAAATTCCTTTCTGTAAACTGTGGGGAAAAAAAGTTTATTTGTTCTTTGTTGCGTGAAGGAAAAGAATGTCCCAAATTTACCAATATATTTCTCTGGCATCAACAGTTCTAGCATGAAACTCTGGTTACTGGAAAACCATTGCCAATCCAACCATCCACAGTCAGGGCTTCTTGTCTTGCAAAGTATGATTGTGATACTGCCAGTGAGAAGAAGATGCTCTCCTACCCATTTACAGTTGAGATAGTTGGGAAGATACTTCACAGTGGCTCAGGGACAAATTAATATCCTTGACAATACCTTGTACAAAGCAAGCTACTTTTAGATTTGCTTAGTCACAGACAAAATTCTCAGAGTCTGCAAGAGTTGACAGAAATAGGGGGCTAAATTCTCCATGAGTAATCTGAAAGCCCTGTAGATGCTGCTATCAAAGAAATCCAAGTGCTTAAGAAATGCTTTTTACACACAGAAGCATAACAGGAGAGAGCAAGAGAAAAAAACAGAGGGAAAAAAAAATTGCTGGCACTTGACCCTTGTACTATTCCTGCTCCTGGGAACTTGCTGCTGGCACAATGCACTCAGCTGAAGGTACAGTGAGTACAGCTTGCATCCTGCATTAAGCATCCTGCCCAGCTATAGAATCATAGAATCATAGAATAGTTTGGGCTGGAAGGGACTTGAAAAATCATCGAGTTCCAACCCCCCTGCCATAGGCAGGGACACCTCCCCCTAGACCAGGCTGCCCAGTGCCTTGTCCAGCCTGGCCTTGAACACCTCCAGAGAGGGGGCATCCACAACCTCCCTGGGCAACCTGTTCCAGTATTTCACCACCCTCACTGTAAAGAATTTCTTTCTTATGTCTAGTCTAAATCTATCCCCCTCTAATTTATATCCATTGTTTCTAGTCCTCCCATCCGATATTATGTTAAAAATTCCTTCCCCTGCCTTTCTGTAGGACCCCCTCAGGTACTGAGAAGTTACTATGAGGTCCCCTCTGAGCCTTCTCTTCTCCAGGCTGAACAACCCCAACTCCTTCAGCCTGTCCTCATAGGGCAGTTGCTCCAACCCTTTGATCATCTTCGTGGCCCTTCTCTGGACCCTCTCCAATAGCTCAATATCCTTCCTGTGTTGAGGGCTCCAGAACTGGACGCAATACTCCAGGTGGGGTCTCACCAGTGCCGAGTAGAGGGGTAAAATCACCTCTCTTGACCTGCTGGTCACACTCCTCTTGATGCAACCCAGGATTTGGTTGGCCTTCTTGGCTGCGAGTGCACACTGCTGGCTCATGTTGAGTTTGTCATCAACTGACACACCCAAGTCTTTCTCTACGGAGCTGCACTCAAGCCACTCTCCACCCAGCCTGTATCTGTGCTTGGGATTGCTTCGACCCAGGTGCAGGACCTTGCACTTGGCCTTGTTGAACTTCATGAGGTTGGCTTGGGCCCACCTCTCAAGCCTGTCAAGGTCCCTCTGGATGGCATCCCTTCCTTCAGGTGTATCAACTGCACCACACAGCTTGGTGTCATCTGCAAATTTGCTGAGGGTGCACTCGATCCCACTGTCCATATCTCCTACGAAGATGTTAAATAGCACTGGTCCCAGTACTGATCCTTGGGGAACACCACTCGTCACTGGTTTCCACTTGGACAACGAGCCATTGACTGCAACTCTTTGAGTGCGACCATTCAACCAGCTCCTTATCCAGCGAGTGGTCCATCCATCAAACCCATTCTTTTCCAGTTTGGAGACCAGGATGTCATGCGGGACAGTGTCAAATGCCTTGCACAAGTCCAGGTAGATGATGTCAGTTGCCCTTCCTTTGTCCACCGATGATTTTACTCCATCATAGAAGGCCACCAAATTGGTCAGGCATGATTTGCCCCTGGTGAATCCATGTTGGTTGCCTCCAGTCACCTCTGTGTCATCCTCCATGTGTTTTTGCAACCCTTTTAGGAGGATCTGCGCCATGACTTTGCCAGGCACAGAGGTGAGACTGACTGGCCTGTAGTTTCCTGGGTCCTCCTTCTTTATGACACACTGTATTTCAAAGACATTGTCCAAGGCCACTTAAATCTAGGATGATTCTGTGAATCCAACAAATTAAACTTAGAAATCATGTATTTCCAGAAGAAGCTGTTGACTGTTTTGCTTTTGACTTTCCGTCCTGCAAATCAGGGAACTTACGAATTTAAGCAGGGTCTCAGGAGCCTGATTCTGAAAGGAAAGATTGACTTAGTATACAGAAAATGTCAATTGGCAGGCCTTGATAAAAGAATTAAGTCAAGTTGTGGGTGAAATGTTTTCAGTTTATGGAAATCCATCCATATGTCCATAAAAGTACTCCTAATAAGTCAACACAAACCATAAGCAGTTTGTGGATACCCTTAACATAGATTTGGAAAAACCACACAATCTGACATATAAACAACATTTCACTGTGCTCTTCAGTGTTTCTTCCAGCATCTCTTGCCATGAACTCTGGTGCATGCTATAAGTCTTCTTCCACAATTCTTGAAATACAGGATATATCTGCATATATAACATACATTAAGATTGATAAGTTCTCTGTTATAACCAGAGTTCAGTTATTAGCAATTGCTTGTTACTGCTATTAGAACAAGAAACATTATCCATGGCTGAAGAACAAAGTGATAATGTTTTTGGAAACAAATGTTGAGAGGAAAGTTTGTGTTTGAGGAGGATAAAGGGTCAATTTGAGTCTTGAGTCAAGTGCAGTTGAATAGGTTCCTGAAATAGTCACAGCAGCTTTAGTCAATAAGGCACAGTTTAATGCCTTAGTTAAAGGGAACTTATCTTGCATGCTGGGGGAAAAAATGTTATTCTGGGTAGAACGTGGGATGTTTTGCCCCTGAGGACAAAGTCAAGCATTAACTTAATGTTAAAACTTCAACAGAGCACACAAAGTTCATATTTAGTGGACTGAAGAAGAATCCCAAAACTCAAGGAAAGTAATGACTGGGCCTAGAGAAATAGAATCCAAATAAAGACCCTGATATCTACACATAGGCTTGCAGAACTTTGCAGGTAGGAAGAAGCACATGTTGAGACTTGGGTAATGTTTAGTCCTTCTGAACTTGGCCTGCACTATAGGGATGGAGTAAGTGGTAGAGAACATGTATGTAAAGGAAAAACCAATGCTGAGAAAGTAGCTTGTGCTCTGGAATGATTTGTATAGCTCATGTTTTCCAACCTTCAGCACTTCCTATGAATCAGAACATTTCTTATTCATTGAACTAGTTGGAAAACACCATAAGGCAATAATGCTTTGTGGCCCAGTTGCAAACCACATCCTGTATCCACAAAGTTCAGTGTCTGAAAGGCAGTTTGGAAGCCACTTTGGTATCATAATTTATGTTTTTCCCACTACCTGGAAACAGAGTTATTTTATGAAAGTTTAAAAGATTCTACCAGAGTTCATGCTGCCCAGTTTTAGGTGTTTCTGCATTAGGATTGTAGGTTAGTTGTATTGTTACCAAAGGGTAAGTATATAAGTCTATGTTTGAAGCAAAACTAGACCAATTTTATATAACAGATCCATTTTTTCAAAATATGTTGCTTCAGGTTAGTATTATGGTTAGAAGAAGCATATGCCCAAAGTATGTCTGAAATCAGACATAAAATCACTAAACCTAATAAACCTCACAAAAGTTACAAGAACAGGGTAATATAGTTACTTCACTAAAGTTCAGCATATGTTTTCAGCCAAAATTTGTGGCTACATTTGGTTTTGTTGATGGGGCTAACATAACTTTTATGCATTCAGTGATAATCTAATGCATGACTTTTAAAGAAAGTTTCTGCAAAAAGCTGAGTCTATGGCACAGTGGAGAGGCAAAAAGAAAGCGGGCAGACCCAGGCTTGATTTATTTATGAAAAAGAAAGGAAAGTAGTGGAAAGTGACAAAAATTTTACTGGTCTAGTCCTCTTTGTTCTTTTGTCCTCATTGTATAGAGATACAAGGTAACATTTTGCATCACAAAACGTATAAAAAAAACCAAAAAACAACAAAGCACATGTATCCAGATTTACATATATAAGAGTACATACCAGTAAATTCTGCTTGCATTCCTTTTTAACTGCAAAATTATGCAAATGTAACAGTGCTCAGGATTGAGAAAGAAAATTGCAATATGGGATAAACTACCATGATTCTTAGTCATTCATGCTTTTACACACACAATTCTTCAGCAGAATGAGTCTAGTGCTTAGGCTAGTATTCCACCTCCCAGCTATTCGTACCACAGCAATCATAGTATTTAGGTGCCAGTTTTGACAAAGTTTCACTGGGAAAGAAATGGTTATTATAGGTTTCACTGTGAAATAACCAGTTATGTGTCAGCAGCTTCTGTAGAGAACTGCAAATACATCAGTGACTGTGGAGAATGAGTGTTAGAGAAATTTGGATACACATCACTGAATGCTGGAGAGATAACAGACACTGTAGAGAAACATATTATATTCCTATCTGCATGAGGCATATTTCCACAAGACATAGCTTTAAAAAGATCTTCAGAGGGCAAAGGTCAACACAAAGTAAACAGATTCCTACAAAACGTAGACTTGGTATAATTCTACGTCTTTCAGAATACATGAGAATTAAATGCACCTCATTTATCTTTGAACTGATTATTATCAATTCCCTAATTCTACGAAAGACTCAAATTTAGATGACAGCATTGACTTGGCAGAGACAACTAGTCTAAGTAATAGACTGATGGAGAAATTAATATTTCAACATCATTATTTTACCATTTAAGTTTGATGCCATAGTCATTTGCTAAAGTAGGTAACCATCTGATACTTGTTTTGGATCTTATGAAAATGGATCATTAAATCAATTACCAGGTATTATATTCAACAATGCTTACAATTACAAGATGTATGGATATGCGTACTTTCAGTAGGATCTCTGTAATTTAATTAATCACTAGTAACTAATGATTCTTGAATTTCACTTCTCATGGATGTATTAGGAAAGTAAGCAATACATTTCTCTTTCTTGTGATATGTGAAGAATAGTAACCACTGTAGAATCATAGAATCA
>VZTY01011144.1:8075-29865 GCA_013400935.1 Turnix velox
ACACACACACACCTGTTAATCTTTATCTATAAAAATAATCCAGCGTGCAAAACCTTCCTTAAATGGCTTTTCCAAATGTATGGCTTGGAAGGGTTAAGGCATATAAAATATTTTTTACAGCTAGTTGGGCTGATACTTTTGATATATTGTAACTACAGTTAAATCCTGCAACCAAAGGAAAGTGTATCAGATGCTACTATGGCTTAGCAAAAAGACAACAGTCATGCAACCACACCTGGAAACAAGTTAAATAAATTTAAATTGGAAGAGGGTAGATTCAGGCTAAATATAAGAAAAAAGGTCTTTCCTGTGAGGGTGGTGAGACACTGGAACAGGTTGCCCAGAGAGGTTGTGGATGCCCCCTCTCTGGAGGTGTTTAAGTCCAGGCTGGACAAGGCACTGAGCAGCCTGATCTAGTGGGAGGTGTCCCTGCCCATGTTAAGAGAGGTTGGAATTAGATGATCTTTAAGGTCCTTTCCAACCCAAACTATTCTATAATCAATATTTATGCCAATTGCACAAGGTGCTGCTTAGAGTCTTGATATTTGATTACTTTAAAAATAAAAAAAATTTCAAAACCAACTTTTAACGTGTGAAGAAATGCACAAAACCAAAAGATTATGATCTATCATGGCAATTAATATATGAAATACAGAAGTAGGCACAGAGAGAAGGGGCAGCAGTGTGGGCAAAAGACAGAGCAGTCAAACTGTCTCAAAGAAACATTTATCAATGGAAGAACTCCCAGCAACGGAGGAGAAACAGGATGAGATCCAGGCTGACAATCAGCTTTTTCTCAATGCAAAATTGAACTTCATTCCTCACATTAAACTCTAATTCCTGCCAAGGAAGAAATATGGATTGCAGCATAGTGAGAATTACAATGTCTCAGATGACCACTGTAAACTGTCTGTGCTCACCAGTCTTCACCTTCAGAACATCTGCACTAGGACCCTGACTAACAGATGGGGTTGGCAGGAGACTTATCAAATAAGCAACCTCATCAACAAGTTGTTTATACTGCCTTTTTTAGGCAGAACCATCCTTAGAGGAGGCTGCATGCATGAAGGACCTCCAGATTCTTCATAAGGTGTTTAGAAGTGTGCCTCTGGTGGGAAAAGTCACTTTCCATAAATAGAGCTGTCAAAATTAATAACAGCAGTAAGTGATGTCACATGCTAAATCTGGGGACAGAGACTCAACCAGACACATGATAAAGGTTCAACATCATAGTGTAGGAACACAAGTTAAAAAGTAAGATCTTGAAGGAGAAGGTGATAGAACCCAATAGCACCCAGTAGAAAAGCTGGTTAATGTCACAGCTTGAAGAGATACATTAGTAGACTAAAAATCACATAAAACATAGTAATTAAAGAAAAAAAACAGACTCTTACTAAAAAAACCAGAGAATACTAGGTTAGGAAGGGTTAGGAGAGCAGGAAAACAGAAAGCAAGAACACCAATTTGTTTCTTTAAAAACATTTGTTACAAAATGGGAAAGTTATAAATGATAAAAAGAAAAGTTAATTAAAGCACCTTATAAAAAATTAATTTCATGCTTACAACACTTAGGAATAATACAAGCATTACAAAACCTTGAGATGATTTCTCCACATTTCAAGCCAGAGAAAGTTTGGAGCTCAAAACATCTGAAAATAGCAGTCTGGAAAAACAGCCATAACACAATCTAATGTCCTCTGTTGTGAATGTCAGCACCACTGGGACAACTCAAAACAAGGTATTTCAGTGCAGAAACTGCAATGTTTGTGTTAGCACAGGCTTCTTGTGGCAGTTCTGACAGAGATCTGAGGGACACATTCCTTTCAAACAGCTTTATAGCTCACTGCAAAGGATAATTTTGTTACTGGGAGCCAAATTATGGAATTATAAACCAGGCTTGGAAACCTGGCATTCTTCCCAAAACAAGTTGGAATTACTGAAGCAAGACAACAAAATATTTAAATTTTAATGCCTGACAGGTTTTGTACTGCAGTTTTGAAATAAGTAAAGGGATAACATGACAAGCATTTATATGTTTCTCCTTCTCTCCCCTCCTGGCTCATCCTGCTTCCCCTTTTGCATTTTTACAGAAGGAAGATAACTGTATATGGAGTTTTGCCAGTGGCTTTAAGGTTGTTCTGATGACAAATTGCTAAGAGAAAAGAATCATGCTCTGCATGAGTGCTCTGTAGAAGGCTTGCACAAGCCAAATTTCTAATATATTCCAAGAACTCTTAAATAATTAATTTTTTTAGCACATGGAATCAGAGGGAAGCATCAGTACTCTTCACCTCTTGAACCAATTTCTTTTTCAGGCCAAATATGAGATATAAGAAACATTTTTCCTTACCCACTCTCATCTCCACTTAAAAATCCCGCAATAGCACCAGGAAGTTCAGACTTTACAATGAGAAGATAAGATGACATTGCTGCAAACAGAAACAAAACAGATTTAGTGAAGGAATACCTGTGTCTGTAACAATTAGCATGGTTTAACCAGAGTGATTTCTAACCTCTCAGCTGTGCAATAGACACCACGGCACCAGAATTAGAATTTATTTCCTCATTCCATTAAAAATAGCTGCAAATCCCCAAATATTGTACTGATGTTAACTAATGCCTCCAAAGAGACTGTTACAACATGGGTTTGAAACAAGAAAAATATAGTCCAAAGGACTAAAAGGCAAAACAATATAAAATATAGACCTAATCTTTGACCTGGTGATATGGACCTACAGGCTGAAGAGAGACTATAAAGCTATGGCAATTCTCCTTCCTGTTTCCAAGGCATTGTTAATGATGAGAGTAAATAAACAAACTTGTTTACATCAAAACAATAAGGGTTTTTTTTTTTAAGACTTAGTTTTTATTGTTGCTCAATTACTGTTGCACCACATAAATCAATGACAGAAAATTAGAGACAAGAGTGACACTTGAAAGGTTTTTTATCTACTGGATGGTTTGGCTCCTGGAGGTAAAAGGATTATGAGTATCAGCTCTCCACTCCTCATGCTAAACTCACCACCAAGAAGATCCTAACAAGATCTGCCCATGGGAGGGGGGTGGAACTAGATGATCTTTAAGGTTCCTTCCTACCCAAACTATTCTATGATTCTATAAAATGAATTGCAAAACTACACAGGAACTATGAATAAGAAGTTATTCTTACAGGATTATTGATTGAAACTAAGTATTTATAATTCTATTCAGAAGAAAGCAACAATGCATACACATAAATCCAAAAGCTACTTCATTGAAACACTTTTCTCCTTCCCTATATAAAATCATCAAAACCATATTTTTTTAACCTACAACGTGAACCTGATATCTTCACATAGTGTTCATGCCACTTATATCTTTACATAAGTATTTATGTGAATAAAATGCAGCAGAAAATTACCCATAAAAATCTAGCTTTACAAACAGCTTCAACCAGTATCAAAGCCTACATGAAACTCATTTTCCAACCATTAGCCACAAGCAATTCTTGCAATGTCCCAACAGAAGTTCAGTTTGATTGAAAGATGAGCAAAAATTCATGCTATTGTTCTGTATTTATTAATTCTTTAGAATGTTATAATTTTATTTATGAATACACTAAAATTAAAACACATTTTAAAATGTAAACAAGCTAGTTTTCAATAAGCTTGTGGGTTTTGTATTTGATAGGTTTATTAAAGAAATGTTTTGAACCATAAAAACTGTGTGGACTCAGACACTGCTGAACTACAGCAGTTGATACTTAATTTTAAAGAAAGGGAATGTGGTCTCTATAAAGAAAGCAACTTCTATTAATATAAAGTGACATCTACCTACCACAAGGTTAAATTAAAACCATTTGGTAAGCCAATAAGTAAGGAAATATTCACTTCTTCACAATTATAAGCTCAGGTTATTTTTCCAATATTCAAGCATATGTCCCAGTTGACATGTAGCTGTTATTTACCTCCTCTCCTGATTTTACTCTGATTGTATACAACAGAATGTAGACAGAACCACAAAGAACTTCATAGTATGTGTATTTCTGCATCACCAAAAATTGTAAACAAATTCACACCAAGCCACAGGTAGATGAGCATTTCAAGTAAAGTCAGATTTTTAAAGAAACTAGACAGAGAGGCAGCCAGCTAAATTCCTTAATTATATTATAATTCAATTTTATTTATCTATTAGCCATCTTTCTTGTATTTTACTTTGCACACACAAGCAAGTCTGAATTTTCATAGATATGTGTCCTTCAGAAAGATTTCAAGATTAGTTCTTTTGCAGCCTCAGCTGCAGAAAGCTTCCAATTAATTTCCAGATCAGATTTCCTCCTAATATGCAATCTGTCACTCTTCCCTTGCATTCCTGCTAGCCTCTGGCTAATCATTTGATCACTTGTCCTTTGTTGTGTGCTTACTCTTTGTTTTTAAAAGAGGAGTCCTATTTCACTGAATTCCACTCCTAAGTGGGGAACCAATCCTGCAGCAAGAAACCTGCACATGCTAAACATTTGTGTGCATCTTTCTTCCTTTCCTTGGGCATGTGGGAAACAATCTCAGATAGTAGGGTTTTTTACTCGTTTGCTGTAGATGAAGAAAATTATTCTTTCTTTTACTTATATCCTAATGCTTAGATAAGACGACTCATACATAAACCTGAGCAGAATGCCCACACTAAATAGAGTTTAAAAAGTCAAATCCTGCTTTTTCTTCACTTACAAACACAACTGTAGCTCTCCTCACAAGCTTAAGCTCCTTGTAGCCTTTACTCAGTGTGAAAAAAAGGGACATTAAGCACTGTATAACCCACTGAAACACACTACGAAGTAAGCCAAGAACGCTGTTTGTTTTTTAAAGCTCCAACAGAAACAGCAGAGTCTTGAAAAAGGACAGAGCAGCTAGAAAAGAAATACCTCAAGAAGGAATAAAGTCCATACAGTTTGTCAGACAAAAGGGCGTGTATCCTTTGCTCCAAACAAGAAATTTTATTTAACTTCCCTGACGCCCACCACAACCAAAGGTACGTCAAGTTAAATTGTAAAAATTCAATGTCAGCTATCCTTGGCAGCCCTAACGCAGAACGGAAGGAAGAGATTACACAGTCACAAGTCATAAGTGAACACAGCAAAATGCCTACCTTGTGCTTTGATTTATCCCACTCTGACATACTGACTTCCTCTGTCATTTTAAAAATAATTTTCATGTTTTAGTGGCCAACTTCAAACGCAGCTTTGATTCTCATACAAAGATTACAACAAACATACATCATCTTTAGAAGTTAACTGCTCAACAACATTTCCTTTCTCTGCAAGAAAGCAGAATTTAGAGCTCTGCCATCCAGTCTCATCCCCCAAACTTAAAAAGAATGTTATGTTTTCTTGTGTCACCTTTTCTTTGCAATCTATCTTTAGCACAGGAGATGGGACAGGTTTCCTGAAGAACAAACAGAAGTGTCCTATGAGGTTTGGGCAATATGCAGATGTAACAAGGGCTGAATTATAACCATGAGAACAACCTTCATAGAATCATAGAATGCTTTAAGGTTAGAAGTGACCTTACAGATCATCTAGTTCCAACCCCCCTGCCGTGGGGAGGGACACCTCATACTGGACCAGCTTGCTCAATGCTTCATCCAGCTTTGCCTTAAACACCTCCAGAGAGGGGGCATATAGTTCATACAGTTGTCATAAATTTCCATATATTATATTTAAATAATTTTCAGTATGCATCAGCTGCTTGATGGAAAACTAACCAGGTCTGAACTTCTCAAAAGGCCTTCACTAAAGCAGTATTCTGCAGAAATCAAAATTATATTATCTCTTCATCATTCAAGAGGGTTACCACTGTCTTAAGAATGTAATTTCTTGCTGCTTTTACAACACCTAGAATTTTGCTATGTTCTGAAAATTTATTATTAGTTCTTTGATAGAAAAAAAGGCTTGTAAAATATAAGGTACTTTCTTTTCATTATCACAACATCCAGTACCACCAATGAGATACAACTTCCTATAAATACTGTATGTATTGTTCATAACATTCTTGTTGTGCTACAATACAGTTTAAAAGTGCATGTGCCATACCTGTATAAAACATTAGTTTCCCTTTTCTTCAGCAGCTAAGACTATGAGTATTTTTTAATTGTCCCCAAAATATATCTCCTGAGACTGCCCAATCTTAAAATAAAGTATGAGAGTGCCTTTTTGGTTTCCAGAAAAGGAAGAATATCTTTTTCTTACTACCCTACCTCAAAAAGATCAATTTCTGAAGTTCACAGCTATGATGTGTGATATCAAACATATGTGTACACATATGTTTTACTGAAAAAAAAAATAAAATAGCTGGTGATAAATCCCTTCAAACCACTTCACTGACGGGACCAAATCTAACTTTTCTGGTTAGTTTTTCCTCATCTACCACTGTCATTGATCATATTAGAGCACTGTAAAGATGTCTCATGTTATTAAGCACTGTGGAAAAATAGAACTAAGCTGCTCTCCAGACTTCCCCCAGGAGAAGGGGGCAGGGAAAACCAGACTGTTACCAGTACAGTCATACTGGCTCTCCAGCTCCTACTTAAAAAGAGCCTAGGGAGTCAGGACAAGTAGGTAGAGCAATTCTGATTCTCACTTTGGAGAATACCAGGTAAGATAACGTCAAAACATACTTACAATTAACCAAGAATAATAATAAAAATGCTTGTAGCTCACATTGTCTAAAGAGTTTAGTTTCCCTATTTTTCCCCAAATACTGAAAAAAACCCAGAAATAGCAGAATAAACACTACCAGTCACTGCACACTCCAGCCCAACCACAATGGATCTGTCATATCAACTGCATGCGAGAAAATCATTTGGGTTGTGTCTCCCTTTCCTGGTATGGAGATAGTTTAGAATTTAATGTGTTCTAATCCAAACAATGTGACAAAGTTGAAAAGCAAATCAGGGGAGGATTTAATGAAAGAAAGAGGAATGAGAATTGTGGGCAAGCTCCCACTTCCCTATTCAAGAATTAGAATGGAATAGCAAGAAGGGACATACTCTGGTATTTTACTGAGCTCCTCACAAGCAATTTGAATTGTGGAAAGGTCAGGAATGATGCGTGGATGCCACCAAAATCCATCAACTATTTATAACTATATACAATGTAAGGGCTAAAGAAGATGCTCTTTTGTAATGAAACCCCCATATACTCCATTTTATGATGTCTCACAATGACTTGATGCAGCTTTTTAATAGTCCCTCCAAGTGAAAACTTACAAATCAAAAGACATTGTTGTGGTATTTTGCTTAGTTTTAGATGCAGATATAGACTGGGGTGTGTGAAAAGAGATGTAATTCTCTTTCATGTAGAGAAATTCTAAGAATAGAAATAGGCTGTCAATTCCTTTGCTAATCTTCACATTATGGGCACTCATCCCACGATGCTGGGATTGATTTCCACTCCCCTGATTTCCTTCCCTTCTAAGTTTAGCTATTATCTGAAGGACTAAAGCAAGCCTAACATTTTTTTTAAATAAAAAAAAGAAAAAAGTCCTCCTTATTCCACTGGGAACACATGGGCAGCAGACTTCTGGTAAAACTTCATTACTTTAATTGCATTAGTACAGTTATGCTAGTAAAACTGAATTGTTTTCCATGCAGGTACGCTCCATTCTGAAGGAGAGCTGCAAGTTAGGATTGTTGAAAGTTTTTTTTTTTTAAAGCAAGCTTGATATTTTTTACAGTGTCAAACCTTCCAACAGCTTTTCACTAAGATAATAGAAGAGCACAGGTCATCAACTGTTACATTTGTACAGGAGCTGACAAACCTGCCCTTAATTAAGGCAGCTCCACAGTGGAAATCCTCACTTTGAGTAAGTAAGGATAATTAGGCTTTCAGGTCACAAGCAAAAGGCACTGTGAAAACAAACATTCAGGTTTGTTTGAAAACAGAATCAGCTTTTCCATCCTCGAAGGAAGCTCAGTAATTTCTCAAGGCATTAACGATGCATGTTTCAGCATGCAACAAGCTGTATTTAATTCTTCCCTGCTTTGCACCACTCATTTATTTTTGAAGTTTGTAGGATACTGAACTCATTACAAAAAGAGGGGTGTTTTATCTATCCCTTCTCAGCAAAGATTTATTTGCTTTTGCTCCATTTCAATTTGAGACCAATTTTATAAGCATTTTTAAAACTGTATTTCAGAATGCATGAACTCTGAGAGTGAAGAATAATTCACAAATCAAAAGGGTCCAGTTGGTATGGCAAGGGTTTAGGTTTTTCTAATACATGCACATCGTTCAGAAGTACTTACTGGAAAAGAACACACATACACCCACGTTTCCCAAACAAATTCCTAAATTAAACAAATATTTAAATGCTTACCTCACAATAATAACAAAGGGAGAGGATTAGGAGGGAGGGAATAAAGCAGTCGAAAGGCTGGAGGTTCCCGGGAGGCAGCCGGGGCGTGCGAGGCCGGGCGATGCCAGCAGATGGTGGTGCGGGAGCGTGGCTGCTCGCGGCTGGCCCCGGCCTTTTGCCAGTGGTAACTCCTCCTGATTTTCTTCAGAAAGCTTGAAAAATATGAACCACCCCAATGTAAAGACGTATTTAGCATGTACTGCACTCACAGCAGGAGTTGGGCTAGATGGCCTTTGAAGGTCCCTTCCAACCCTATGATTCTGTGTGCTGTCTGAACATGGGCTGTATAAAATCCAGCTAAAGAACTGAATGTCCCATCAGAACTAATCCTGTAACTTCTGTTTAATGCCTACAGCACTCAGGCAGACCTGAAGATAAAACAGAGGCTCAGGGGTACTGAATAATCTTTTATCCTCATTCATTATTCTAACAAAGAATAAAAAGGTGTCCCTCTGAGGACAAATTAATTGCAGCCTATTGAAATAAAAATCCACTAGCTACAGAAATTATGCTTAAACTTGTTTATATCAGAATGCGAGCAATCCTTTGTAAAATTATGATAGTTGTCTGAGAAGCTTAGTTCCAAAGAGTGATCATGGATCACAGAATACCAGAGATTGGAAGAGACCTCCAAAGATCATCTAGTCCAATCCTCCTGCCTGAGGAGGAACACTCAGACCAGGTCACACAGCAACGCATCCAGGTGGGATTTGAATGTCTCCAGAGAAGGAGATTTCCTCCCTTCTCTGGGCAGCCTGTGCCACTGTTCTGTCACCCTCTTGGGTTTCTTCATAAAACTCATATTTCTGTGGAAACTCCTGTGTTCCAGCTTGCACCCATTGCCCCTTGTCCTATCCTTGGAGGTCACTGAGAAGAGTCTGGCTCCATTCTCCTGACACTACTTTATGTATTTATAAAGATTAATGAGGTCACCTCTCAATGAGGTCTTCTCAATGATTGCTTAAGCACACACCAAGAGAGGCTAGTTAGCTACTCATAGCGATCAAGAATTCCCCTGTGCACCTCAGCCTATTGAAATAGAAAAAGAATGAAGTCTGTTGCAAAAACTCCTTACACATACCACCTATACTACATGGCCCTACTGCAGATTCTCCTGTTGCACTGCTTATAAACATTAAATAATTAAAGTCATGTTCCCAGCAGCTTCAATTTATGGTTCTGCAACTCGGAGCTACCAGGCCCTCTAGGTCCTGTGGTGTCTCCTTCCAGCAGTGACCTTCAGCTGATAGCAGCCTGCAGCCCGGAGGAATACACTGTAAAACTCTCCCCATACTTCCTGCTAGACCTCAGTGCTGAGGATTTGTTAGTGTTGGCAACAGACTGAGCGCTGCTCTTGTGCAATTCTTCATTGTGTTGTCTCCCTTTTTCCACCAGCATTTCTAAAATAATGCTTTTTCTAGCTTTCTTACAGATGTTTTAAGATTTCTACTGATTTTCTCTCAGATAGGACTGCAGACTTTTCTACTTTTCGGTCACATCTATAGGGGATACAACTCCTGGAGGAAAAATTCCCTGCTTCCTTCCCCCCTTTCGGAAACGATTTAGGAAGCTCACAGAAGTTCTGTGGGAGGAGAGAGGAGGAAGGGCTGCGTGATGCTGAGCTACAGCTTTGGCCCTCTGTGCCTCATCCATCACTTCCTAGAAGCACAACACTGTTAAAACAATAGCAGGGACTGCATCCAGCTCCAGGCGTTCCTGGGAAGGATTATATAAAGAGTCAGGCGAGCCATGTAACTGAGCCTTCTCCATGGCAGCTTCCCTCCTTCTAACACCTCCAGGCATACAACTTCCCCATGGACTCTCACTGATCTTTGTGTGACAAGACCCCAAATCCTTCAAGATACTCTCCTGAATGTGTTATGGTGTGAGGAACCCACAATAAATTTGCTGTTTACACAATTATTCTCTCACCCAGTGACCCTCCCTCCTCACTTGGGGAGGGAGATCAGGGAAAAACGAAGGAAACACAAGGGTTGCAAAACCAGACTTAGTGGATTAAGACTATATAATTAACAGTAATAATACTAAAGAAGCAGCACTGCTACCAATATAAAATATACAGGGATTATAATCTGCTCCTAGCAGAGGACAGCAAGTGTCAGGCACTGCAAGTGCTGCTGCTTTGGGAAGAAGGAAAGGGTTCAGAGCTACAGTATAATCATAGAATCATAGAATAGTTTGAGTTGGAAGGGACCTTAAGGATCATCGAGTTCCAACCCCCCTGCCATAGGCAGGGACACCTCCCACTAGACCAGGCTGCCCAGTGCCCTGTCCAGCCTAGTCTTGAACACCTCCAGAGATGGGGCACCCACAACCTCCCTGGGCAACCTGTTCCAGTGTTTCACCAAAGAGTTCTCAGGGTGGCAGCCATCATGGAAGAGAAAACTCCTCAAGCTTTCTAACCTATACTGAATAGTATGAAATTTATGGTATGATATGAAATAATCATGGTATGAAATAATGCTGTTCGTGTCTGGGTCAAATGTCTGCATCTCACTCCTCCTCATCCCTGCATCTGGCAAACTCAAAAACAATGAGACTTTGAAATCCAAATACTACAGCTGGCTAGAAAGTAATTATTTTCACAGACACCAGAATGCAGTTTTCCCAAGCAGCAGAAGAGACCTTAGCCAAAAGTAAAATTGCTGAATGAGAAATTAATCCAGTGTTGCTCAAACCAGGACACTGTGGCATGCAAAAAATGGACATTGGGAAGTTCATCCCACTTAGACCTGGGATGAAAGGAAAGGCTGGGCAGCAGTGGGTGAACAAAATAACAGCCTGGTAGCATGCAACTTGATAGTTTCCTTTCTAGTGTCCACATTGCAGTGCCACAGGCATGTTAACCAGCTCTTTCAAGAACACGATAGTTCCCATGTAACTGCTCACAATTTATTTAGATTATAGGGCTGCTGAACTGGGCCAAAATTCTGACATATAGAGCAATATAAACAGTAGCACTGGCCATCCCACTCAGCCTTTCAGTTTCACTTTATTAATAAATGCCTGTTTTGCAAGAACAAGTACATATTGATATAAGGAAACTTAGGTAAATATTCTCAAAGCTTAATTTGTGTATGTTCTGTAAAGTCTTTAAGTCACGATGTTTTAAGATTACCTTAATTTACATTTGGATATTGCAAAGTTAATGTATTGTTCTTTTGCATCCTCTGTTAATCCCTGGATCTTAAATGGATTTTGGTATTTGATTTGTTTTACTTGAATAAACATAATAGTGTTCCAATGTTCCAAGAGATGATTAAAAACCTACAGGAAACTTGAGCACTACAGTTAGAGACAGATGTCAAAACCACAATATGTGTACCTAGATTTTTTTTTCAATGTTTTAAATTTCATATTTGACCAACTAGGGTTTTCCTGTATCTGTAGAATTTTAATTTTTTTTTTTAATATGGTTTTCTCAGCAGAAAATTAAACTCCCATATCAACAAAAATCCATAGGTGTATACAATTAAGATATCAAATTCAAATTTGCACATTAAGCTCTCTTTTTATTTAGCAAAGATGACAAACTGGAAAGCATAACCACATTAAAATGACTACTAAAAATCTCTCTCTACCTTAAATGAATGTAAATAATTTCCACACTTATTTTTAGAAGTGATAAAACCAAATTTTAAAAAGCTCAGACTAGATGCTGACAGTGACAATAACCTTAGAGAAGTTGCTTATTTTAATCAAACTATTATTCATTACCTTATGCTCCTCAATAATTTTTAAAATAAGATATTGTATAATGCAATGCAATGTACAAAAGACTGATGATAGAGCTGGTAACAGAAAACATTTTTATTTTTAGCCTTACTTCGAAACAAAAAACGTTGAGAGTCTGGAACTCTGACCAACACTGGTGGTTTCTTCAAACAGAAAGAAAAACAAAACAAGGCAGGAACACCTACTAAAGTGCACCAAGCACAGAAGCTAAGTTACACACTTAATTCCAGAATGGTTCCCATTCAGGATAAACTATGCTCCACAGTTTCACCACTCCCATTTAAAATCTGCAGAAGGACCTGAAGGACAAGAAAAACTTCTTTGTTTCTACATATTTCTTCAAGACTTAAGGCTCTGTGAGAGGTGAAGAGAACTCTTCATCCCTCTTCTTTTAACTACCAGTGGGGTTGTTTGTTTTTTAACTGCTAGTTAGCCCGGAGGTTACCTTCAAAGATGATACCTGGGATAACACTGTTCTGGTGATTTGAGAGTGCAGCATCACAGGACTCTGCCAAAAGCAGTTGTTAAGAGCAACAACACAGCTGGGAGCTCTATTCCCAAACAGAAATCTAAATACTAAAAAGAAACTGTGACAGCTTGTTGCAGTGACAGCACAATACTCCTTCTGTAGAGCAGAAGGTGCCATAGCAGCCCAGCCTGCAAGCCATGTTTCCACACATCACAGACTGCAGCATGCTTGGGCACTGCTAACATTGACTCAGAGAGGAAAAATCAGTTACAAATGCACATAAGAGAAAGCTAAGTTATCTTTGCAAACAAACACACTGGATGCATCAACTACTATCATTCCCTTTCATGAAAGATATTGCCCTTGGAACCAAAACAAAGCTTTGAAAGCTTCCATTGCTAAAAATATTTGAAAAAAATGCAACTTGCAAAAATCTCATTTTTAAATAAATGGAAAACCACTGGTTGGCAAACCAGGGGCCAAACTTAATTGTTGTCAGATAAGGCCATTGCAGAAGACTGAATAAATAGCTCAGTAATATCCAGCATGCAATAGTTTAGGGCTCTAGAGTTACCAAGATGAATTTTATCAAAAATTACACAGAGGATGATATTAAGGGCTATGAGGAAGTCATATTTCCCTTGACCACAGAGTTTTATACATGACCCCAGAACATCCAGATCCTGTACTGTGTGTCCCTCCTTCTCCAGTACTGTTTGTTTAGAGATCCTCTCAGAGTGGAAACTATGTTCCTTAACACAGAACATCCCATAAAACCTTAATGTTGGAATTAATGGGTTCACTCCTGCATTAAATGAATTCTTGAGTTTTTATAGCAATTTCCACTAGGCAGTTTTTACTACTTTTAGTTTAAGAAGATATTCCAATTTTGTCATAACAGCAGTTACTTGATATAGTTCTAGGTCTCTGCATTGTGACAAAAAGCAGCAATCCCTGAGTTGTCTGGACTCAACAGACAAACCTAAAGGAAAGGAGAATAACAACAGAATGCTTTTTCCTCTTAGCATATGTGAAGAGGGGTACATCATGGAGCTTTCACTTAATTCCCTCATCTAAAAGAATCCAAACTATTCACAGCCAAAAAAAAAAAAACATAAGTAAAACTGATGTTAAACACTACCTACTTTCAGACAATTTCTAAGGCCACTGTGACTTAGTAAATTTCAAGTATGTGAAAATACCCATGTAAGCGTTTAAATGCTTAGGAGATGTTTCAATATAAAGACAGCTAGTGTTACTTTGTTATACCAATCACCAAGGAAAACAAAGTCAGAATAATGTAACAGGACAGCACAGATTATCCGCTCATACAAGGAAGATAAACAAACTAAACCTCCCAAAAAAACAAATTATTGAATTAACAAGAAAATACCATTAATATAGGAAGTAGGAAACTTCATGGCTAAGTACACACTCAGTTGTTACACAAATTAAAGGCAAAGATCCAACAGTGAAAACCAAAACACACGATATAATTTAACTAACTAATGTACAGAACAGCATTCTGTTCACCAGCAAGTTACCAACTAGCAATGCCAGCTATAATGGATATTCATCCTGTGATGCAGAACAAGGCACACATTGCAAATCCCATAAGCCACTCCATCCACAATTATAGTGAGTCCACTTAGCCTTTTCTTTAAGTTTTCTATCTTTTTAATCAGTGCCTTAAGGACAATCATCATTACTTTGGTGTGTTTGTGGGGCAATGTAGGGCTTAGAGGCCATTCTCCATTCAGTAAACATTGAGCATATGAAGAGTCTTACCTCCAATATTCTGGATAATTATTGTAGTTGCAACAAGGACCTATAAAAAAATTATTTAGAAAAATAGTAAGCATAACTAAAACCTTATGCCTACAGGAGTCAAGAAACACATATGTATTATCTTAAATATACCAGATGAAGAAGCAATAATTACTATTGAAAGGAAAGCAGAAAAATCCCCTGAAAATACTGCACTTTCATTCTGAAAATGCTTGTTCAACAGAAGATGTTTAAAAAACACTGAAATGATAGAAGTGTGTTCTAACTGACATCAGGCAAGTCTAAATGAAAACAATTACTCACTTCTGAAAATGCAATCAGACAGCTTAAGCTTGCAGAAGCTGCTTTCTCACTCTAAAAGCCTGAGTATTTTTTATTGTCATGAACGTAATTATTCTCTTAAATTTGTAAACTACATTGGCTTCTCTTTATCTCACCTTTATCAAATACAGTTCAAAAGTTACCAGTGGAAGGAGAGTTAAAAAAGAACAGTATCCTGGAAATTGTCATACATGGAAATAAACACTTCATGCCTCAAGAAAGGAAGAATCTGCAACAGCAGAAAATCTCCATTCTCATAAATCTCAGAGAAGTATTTCAGACAGAAAATCACCTTAAAGTTGAATAACTGCTCCACTTCAAGAGTGGTTAACCAGAAGTTGACTAACAGCCTAAAATGCCAGTTGAAGAAAGGTCCTAAAGCAGTCCCTGTGTCATTAGTGAATTACTTGGGTGAGGGAGGATTATGTACTACTTCAAAAAAAAAGAGAAAAAAAAGACACCAATGCTTTTTTGGTGAAGAGAGCTCAGGAGGAGGATGGGGATTCAGAATGGCTGAGGTAAACCAAAAAAGTCTAAAAATCAACACAATTAGTTACAAGCACACAGTTACACATTCAGGAAGCAGATCCCAAATATATACACTCATAGAAAACTTTGGGTTGGAAGGGACCTTAAAGATCATCTAGTTCCAACCCCCCTGCCATGGGCAGGGACACCCTCCCACTAGACCATGTTGCTCAGTGTCATTTCTTGTTACTGTCATGTTTTCAGCCAGTTTACTGTGTGCTGTTTTGCAGGCAAGTTTTAAGAAATGTCTAAAAATATCAAAGATACTTAAAGAGTGGAAAATAAGCATTCCAGAAAATATCAGCTCATGGGGAACTTTGGAACATTTCTGGGTTGGGAAGCTGTTGTTTTTTATAAAATGATTAACCACTGTTGTCAACTGCAAATAAAAGACCACATGATTCTTAGCACAGATTATGAAAATGTATATTAGAGGGAATAAAAAGAAGTTACTTATGCCAACTACATAGCAAAGCTGTGAAATTTTAAGTGTTTAAATGACAGATTAGACAAATATCTGCCAAGAACAGTTTATGTATTTTTATCCCTGCCTCAGAGTAAAGTCACTTTTTAATAGCTATCCCCTTAAGCTCAGCACTTCTATCACTTCTGCTTCTAATGGCTGGTGGCTGTGTACAGATGAGATCAAATGAAAAATAATTTTATTTCATACCTTGCTAATATCAAAATTCACTATCCTTTGAGGTTCATCACTCAACATCAATCAATAAATATTGATCTTCATAGATCCATTAGCATTAATAAGCAGATATGAGTGTAAGTCTTACAAACACCTAAGCTCAGATTTCAGACTCTTACATTAGAAGAGAATAAATCAGACTCAAGCCTGCTCAGCATAACTGACGTTAAAAAAATAAAACTATATTGTTTCAGTGAACCATTAAAATTGCACTTGAGTGGTAAAATCTGTTTATAGTATTTTGTAATTGAAATAGGGCACTGAAGTCATAATATTGAATGTTTAGGACTCACAACTAGTATTTCCCATGCAAGCAGCAGTTGTCTATTAGGAGAGCCACAAATAAAAAAGCATGGCTACACACTGATTGCTCTAACAGCAAAAACAGTTCACTTCCTGGTGGTTTTTTGTTTGTTTGTTTTTAAATCCTAAGACAAAACAACAAGTAAGAGTCATCTGAGGAGTTCATCAAGCAGAAGAAAAAACCCATTAATTGCAATTTTTGTGGAAGCTACACAGGAGGCAAACTTATCTTAGATTTCTAATAAATGCTACAATATCAACAGTACATCAACTTGACAATGATGCCAGTGAGCATGTATTTGTACAAGCCACCAGAAAGTTAATACACTGTCAAATAAGTAGTGTAAAATCTTGCTTTTAAGTATTGTCTATTTTGCAGTTGCCTAAAGTTTGGCCTTTCAGTGACTGAAATTCAGCAAAAAAAGCCTCAGGATGTAGNCAACTTGACAATGATGCCAGTGAGCATGTATTTGTACAAGCCACCAGAAAGTTAATACACTGTCAAATAAGTAGTGTAAAATCTTGCTTTCAATGACTGAAATTTAGCAAAAAAAGCCTCAGGATGTAGCAGGTTTCTATTAGAACACAGGAATTTTACTACTTATTTCATTCATATTTTTTTGCTGCACAACAAAGACTTGTGTATCAGAAGCACAAGACCAAGAAGAAAAACACACGCAATAAAATAATCACCTTTCCAGTTGATCCAAATGCAAAGAGGCCGAGGTCTTCGTAAGAAGTGACAGCTGTTATTAAGAAAAAAAATAAAACAACTAATATTTTAACTTGAAAAATCACCAGAAAGCTCTAGTTTTGCCTTTCCCCTCCTTTTTAAATGAAAAATAATTCAGGACAGAATTAAAATATTATTTTATAGAATTTTTTCATCTTAAAATAGCTCTCATACACACCTATGCTCCTATTAGAAAATAGAGCTAATTGCTTGACCATTCAGTGACTCTCCAGGAGATCAATTTCATATTAAAAAGTAATATTTAAAAAGTGAGAATACATTAAGGGCAAATTGCTTTCTCCCAAAGATTTTTGCAAGGAATACTATAGATGAAGAATTCTGAAATTAGCCTTAACCATTATATATAGTATTCCCACCATTTTTTTGTTAGAAAGTACATGCTTCTTTAAAAAACCAAGACAAGTTTTCATCTTTATAAAACTATAAGCATCACTCACAACCCTGCCAGCTTTTAAAAAACTCAACACTATTTATTTTTAAGACAGCTGAAGGTAAACACCTTCCTTGGCTGAAATTCATTATTTAAAATAAACAAAAAAACCCCAAACCTCCTGCCTTTACCTGCACCCAACTTAGATAATCACATTAAAATAGCCTGTGGTTTCCTGTATGCTTTTGATGAGTTTTAGCTGAAGCTCACTTCTAATATTGCCAGTAACTCAAACCAATCCCTACTCAGAAAGAAGGAAGTCATATTAAAGTCTTTCATTGTTGCTCTGTATTTTGTTATTAGAAACTCAAGTGATATCAAAAAGATGAAAGTTTTCTGAGAAATACCACTCGCTTTCTTGGTATATAATAAAACAGTCCGCAGCAGTAAATGCCTCAAAGGGTAAAATTAATCTCAAACCCACATAATTTTATTGTCAAAACACTCGGTTTCTCTTCTCTGGTTCTGCTTGGTACAATGCTGCTTCTACTTCTGTCACATCTGAGCTTTGGGCCCAGCTCTGCAATTTGAGCTTCACACCTGAGTAAATGAAACAGGAGGTGGGAGACACAAGCTGTTCACTGAGATCAGATGTCAGCCTGCCAACTGCCCAAGTTCAGTTGTTTTTATTTCACTGAAGTTCTGCACACAAGCAGAACAATGCTCCAGAGCACAAAAAACCCCTCCAAACAACAACAAAAAACACCACTATCCCCCCCACTTCCTCCAAAGAAACTTCTTTTTTTTTTTTTTTCACATGATTTTCTCAAGGGTGATGTCTCACATTCTGCTCTACCACTGACACCAGCATGCTGTGACAAAAATAATGAAAGGATAAAATTAAATGAGCCCATTAGTTGTCAGCATAAACCCAGACTAATCTCCTACATCAGTGTTACACTTGTACTGCATATATAGACACAGGTATAATTAAACAAAAAATCACATCTTAATAAAGTTTACCCTGTATTTTTCTTTAATTTCTATTAATAAAGTTGTTGAATACAAGAAATAAAAGCCCTATAATTTTAGAAAACTATTTCCAATGGTGTAAGAAAACTAAGTAAGTAAATTAATGATTTAGGAGAGAATTGCTTTTGCCACATAGGAACAAACATGGAGCACAGCTTTGTCACCAAGAAAGAGAACAAAATTTTCCACACAATTCCAAAAGAGGAATATGAAAGCTTAAAATGTTTTATACAGTAGTTTTGTTTCTGAAATCAATTCAGTCCTGTGAACACAGAGAAGCCCTAATACTTAAACATGTTAATTTAATTTCAAAAATATATGGTATAAATATATTAAGCACCACTGATGGAAAGATAAACAAGTTCTGCCTGACTGACTTGATTTCTATTACATGACTATCATTAAATTGAAATTATCCATTTAAATACAAAGTGCTATTGGCAAGAAAAGTACAAACAATACTCAAGACAAAATGAAGGGAGGAAAAAAAGCCACGAAAATTCAAAGTACATCCCACTTAAATTCCCAATTCTTCTGCTTTACAGAGTTAGCTTAGCCTTTATCAGTCCAAAGCCCAAAACAACAGCAGTTCTGCTGAATTAACAAGAGGAGAAAACACTAAGCTAATCAAATCTAAACATTACACATTTGGGAATATTATTTTTGCTAAGGCTTTTTGTCTACACAAATTGTTTGATTTTAAGTCCAAACCAAACCATTCTAAACTACAACAAAAATGCCTTGTGCCCAATAAATCCCAGTCTTTATCACGGAATTAACGTTACATTTTCCTTTTCAGAGGGTGCTTTATAATTCATCTCTGCTTTTATTACTTGAATATCTGAATGAGCAGTTTAAAAACACTTTCAAAGGTTTTTCTTCTCCACCCACTAAATTTTTCTAGCTCATTTTTTAATATATACCTACTGAGATTTCTATGCAATTCCTTGCCACAGGTAAAGCTTAATACTGCAGCACTATTCAAAGGCATTTAAGTTTCACAAAGAAAAATGTTTAATGACCTTTGCTGGAAACAAACAAATACACAGATTTTTACTTCATCAAGATACAACAGGTTACATTTCTCATTTTTTAAAGATAACATTCTAAGAAGAAACTTGGAATGCAATGTAACTTGTAATTACTTCAACAGTCCACTGGATTTATAGTAAATATCTGTGAGAAATCTTAATTTAAAAAAAAAAAAGTTTTAAAAATCCAGAACACAAGGTCATAAATCCAGCAAACTTATCTAGACATAGTTAGCAGTACTGCCTGTCAACATTACATTTAATAATTATCACCTAAAGAGCAAGTTTCAAATGAGAGAAATACTTCATCCTGTCATTTCAGAGTTATTCCTTGCTTCCAGCTGTATTTTAAAAATGCTTTCCCGGGGTGGAATGGTGCTTTTGGACAATAATTGAGCAGTTAAACCACTGCTATAAGGGCTATAAGTTCATAACACTGATAGTTTCTGATTTCCATTAGTAGCTCCCTCCCTATTATTTTTTTTGCAAAGATCCCTTTTATTAGTATTTTTATCAGATAACAACACAATACCACTTAGTGTCTTCCTAATACAGAACTTTTCAGTCTCAAAAAAAAGAATATGCCAAGTTACCCCTTTTTGCTTCTTAATTATCTTTCTAGCTACTTATTTCAGGTCCCAATCCCTTTCTAATAAGCAAAGGAGAAAAAGCAAGAGGAGAAAAAAAAAATACCAGAGACTTTGTCCCAAACCATCAAGTGACCTTCCATATCAACCACACAAGTAGCCCTACCTCTAAAAATAGGGGTTTTTAAGATTGTATGGAGATCATTCAACAGGTGAAGATGACAGCAGCAGATCTAAGAAGAATCAGGAAGCAATCATCTGAGAGACCAAAGCTAGCTACAGAAAAAGCCAGTAAGGAAAGAAGTGGAAGCTTTCTCACACCACCTTTGAAAAAGAGAAGAAAACAGATGAGAGGGAAACAGGTGACAAAAAGAAATTGAAACCTCCTGTCATAATGTGATCTTCATGTATGAGAACCTAGGGAACCAGTCAGTTTTCTCAGTAACAACTAAAAGAAGCAAGAACTAAACCATTGGTGTGTTAGACTGCAGACAGCAGAATCCAGTGTTAATATTCTCACAGCAGTTTAATTTCTAAGGGCTGCAATATGACCTCCCATTCACTATGAAAAATGCTGTAAAATCCTGCATCTCTCTTGTTCCCTATGCCATAATGATGATAACTCAATATGATTGCAAGTATTAAAGTCTGATATTTTATTTTTCTTAAGCCTTCACTGGAAGCAGCTGCACACATTGAAGCAGCGTGGTTCAGACTGCCCCAAAACAGCATAGAAACACAGGATGTGTCTTTCTGGGAAGATGAGGGATATTTTGGAAAAAAATAATGCTGAAAATCTGGGAACTATTCAGTTTGATACTGACCTTCCACAGGAAGTCTCAAAGCCAAAATTTTAAATGGCAACCAGTAATTGTTAAAAATGTTAAACATTTCAGTGTCAGTGAATCAGACAAAGCTGTCTATTAACAGGATGTTAATAATGATAATTATCCTGGATTATATCTTTGTGATATAGGTGAGGAAGTATTTCAGAGATAAAGCCTTTCCACTTACCAGTCTGAGTGCACATACTGAGCAGAAGAAATACAGAGTATGAAGCGAGGCAGGCAACAATCAGCAGCAAGATACTAAAAGAACAGAAAATATTCATAATTAAAGCATTTTCACGTTACGATGCATTTTCTATATTTAAAAATGCTACTTTAGCAAGAAATAAGCTACCACAAGATAAGATTTCCTCATTCTACAGCTTTATCTGCTGACTGTGGTTCATCTGGCCTCTGACCTCCCCATGCTAAGTTCCACTCCTTACACTGCTCAAAGAATATCACATGAGGAACTACAAAAAAACCATAAAAATAGGAGTTTGTGCATATACCTCTACACAGGCAAGTATGTGTCTTCTACATGAGATGAATCTAATGCTTAGAAAACTTTAAGTGTGACAATGCAGGCGACTTTGGCCCTGTTATCCACAGATCAGAAGTGCAGACAAAAGCACAATCTGATGCACTTTTTTCAGGTAAGTAGCTATCCCACTCCTGAAGGATCACTTCTAAAAATTAAAATGCAAATATTTCTGAAGGGTAAACAATAATTTATTACGAGGAATGGATAAGAAATTGCCACCATGTGGCAATTTAATGCAACGCCTGAGCTGTGCTTACATTAAGCCAGATTTGAATGACTAAACCAAAAATGGAAGATCTGACTCAGTAATGCTGAAAAGCACAAACTTTCCACTTCGTCCTCACGTTTTGGAGGCTTTGTAATCAAATTTTGTTACATTTAAAACTATGTGCT
>VZTY01011147.1:9034-27207 GCA_013400935.1 Turnix velox
CGGAGAGGAGGGAGCGCGGGGTTCTTGTGGCTAAAAGAGGGCGAGATGCACGGAATGGGAAAGAAATGGGGAAAACAAGGGAAAAGGGAGGAGAAAAAGGTTGGAAAAAGGGGGGAAAAATACGAGCTGTGCCTACATCTCCCCCATCGCTATCGCTGGGGTGGGACAGAAGGGGTCTGCCCTCACTCAGCCCATCACCAGGCACATCCCCATCCAACGAGGAGGTTTTAATCCTCATTTTAAGAGGATTTATTTGCTCCTTTCCTGCTCGGTGTAGATGAGGTGGGGAGGTGTGCTCCCAACTTGGTCTGCTGTCAAAACAAACAGTCTGGTGTCAAACTGTCTTCTTTTTTTTTGTTTGTTTTTCTTCTTCTCGGGCACAATGGGTCTGATACACTGGTGAGAACTCGTGTCCCAGGTAGCAGAATCCCCTCAGCATCCCTGTTTACCCTTTAGCTTGGCTTGTGCTGGCTGCAAATGGGATGTGGAGCTTCTCTCCCCATTAATGCCACTGCATCCTGGCAGTTTTCTCAGCATTGAGGTGGCTACAGGGCTTGTCAAAGTCTTAAATATAGGGTGCTGTGTGACAGCAGGATGATGGGGATAACTGTAAAACACTGTGTTGGAGCAGTTGTGCCCCCTGAGGTCCTGATTACCCATCAGGATACGGCATAAAATGCTCTAGAGCTGCTCTTAGAGCACTCCAGCATCACCTCAAGATGGTGAGAGTGTTTTAAGAGATGCCATGTTATCATCTGGTGGAAACCACTCTGGTTTTTTTTTATCCCTCCGTGTGTGTAATTTCACCCTGAAATTGTTTTCCCCCCCCAAGCCTTGACAGAAGAGTTAGGAGGAGGGAAGGAAGTGTGCTCTTCCACGTGGAAATGTCCCTCATCTCCTAGACACAGAAGTTTAGGGATAGGCAGAAGCTTTGGTGGGGGGGGAAGGAATTAGAAAGATTCAGTTAAACCAAATAAGAAACTGTGTCAGTGTTCCCTAATTCTCCTGAGTGAAAAGAGGGAGCAGATATTGTTGGTATCCTGGTTTGGATCCCATCTCTACTCAGGAAGAGCCAAGGATATGCTGCTCCTCACAAGCTTTGTGTCAGGAATTAAAAGCTTCATGTCCAAAGGCACTTTAAGATGGAGAATATAAAATTAACAGAACTTAATTTCGTTGAGTTTCAGCTCCATATCAGGGCTACAGGCTGCATCTTCCTTCCCTTAAGGGCATAGCACCTTTTGTTTCAGCAAGATGAGCTTATTGTAGCTACAGAGCCCTGCATCAACACCTCCTTCCTACTATCTCAGTGTGGCCCCAGCAAGGAAAACAAACCCCCAGATTGTCACCACTTGAATTGCAGACATGGAGTATTTCAGACATTTAAAAGAGGATGTTTCCACCTGCCCAATGCTACCTTATAGAATGGTTTGGATTGGAAGGCACCTTAAAGATCATCTAGTTCCATCCTCAGGCAGCTCTGAGGTTCCACCCACAGACAGCTCAAGAGGAAGGGGTTAATAGTGACCTTTCTGATAAAACCCCTGAGTTTCTGTGGTTTTGGTTGAAGCACTGGGGTCTTAATGGCTCGGGTCAGTAGGGCGCTTGAACACTTGTTTATCCAAGCTTGTTATAGGCAATAAAACCTGAATTACAACATACTTGTCATCCCTGGGGGGCAAGTTCCATCCTTGCAGAGGGCCTCCTGAATCCTAGCAGTCCCTTTCTGGCTTTTCCCTCCTCTGCAATATGAGGTAACATGCAAATCACATGGGCAAAGGCAAAAAATCTCTCTCAAACGAGATGTTTTTTTTGCCAAGGTGTGGTATATTTGTTCCCATTACTTTCTGCTGGGACACATCAGCAAGCTGTGTGGCCAAATAACCTTTTGCTGTGACCCCAGGGCTGCTCTTGGAGGGTTTTTTTAACCTTGCTCCCACTGTGAATTTCTTACTGAGAGATGTCATCATCCTGACAAAGTCTCAAACAAGCTCCTTGGGTGACTGTGGGGCCTTCCTATTCCAAGAATTTTTACTTTTCAGAGGAGGGAGCAGATCTTTGTGCACCAAAATTATCCTTGAGCTGCTGGAGATAGAGCCAAGGCAACAAGCTGCAGGATAAAAGAGTGGGAGAAGCGCTTTAGCTGGTGCTATGAGCAAGGTCAGGTGTTGGGACCCAAAACAGGCAACTGCCAGCCTACACAAGCCACTTGGATAAACCAGGTGGCCTGTCTGGAGGACCTGCTGTGCCCCAGGACTTTCTGCCAGAGGTCACACATCCATCAGACCTGTCCCTCTCCCACCCCGCCCTTTCAAAAACTAAACTTTACAGGTCAGTCAGAATGAATAGAAGCAAGCTGTAAACGTGTCAAGTGGCCTCTCTACTTGGAAATCCTTTTCCTCTTTAGTCCACCCAACTATATCCATCGGCAAACAATCAATCTCCCTCCCATTCCTCCTCAAATGCCTGAAGAGAGCTATAATTATCTCCTCCTCCTCCTCCAAAAACACGTGTATTTAAGTAATGAATGCCTCTCCAGTCAGAGTTGTTGAATGCTGTTATCTTTCTCTCAGCATCTATTTTAGATGGATTTATCACTACCAGCTGCAACTGTGGGTGATCTATAAAATCTCTGGTCACTTTATGTTACCAGATTATCATCCAGAGAAACCTTTCACACTGAACTGAGAGCACCACAGAGCCAAGCAATCCAAGAACCTTGTGTTTTTTGTCCAATATCCCATCTTTGTTGCAATTATTCCTTAGCATTCAGCACAGAAAGTAAATCAAACTATCAAAATTCACATGAATTTCAGATCCCCAGCTAGATAAATTGAAATTCTGAATACTATTGATATTCAGTTACCACGTGGGAGTGTGTTCCTCTGCAAATGTGGATTTTTCGGTCAGAATTTGTCCTGATTTCAGCTGGAATAGAGTTAATTACCTTTCTAGGAGCTATTTAGTACAAGATAGTGGAACATACTGGTGGGTAGTGGTGAGAAGGAGGTGCCAACACAGCCCCATCACCCAGCTCCACCCCCCCCCATAGCACATATGGGGGAAGAGTCAGCAGCAAAAAATGCCTATTGTTTCAGAAAGGAAGTGACCCCTTTTCTCTTAAATGCTGGGAAATCAAGACCTCATCATTGGCGAGGGAAAAAAATAAATTTTAAAATCCCCTTTTGGAAATGAAAAGGGAAATACCACCTGAGCTGAGTTCCAGCAGCACTGGGGGACGTGTCACAGCCAGAGACTTCTCATAAAGGAAGGAAGGAAAATGAGGGAATGCAAGGGCTGAATGGGAGAGGCAGCCTTTTCGTTTCTAGGTCATGAGTTTGACTCCAGCTCACTAGTTCCTGCTGCCTGATGATTCTTCAAAAGCTGCTGGATCATCCCTTAGTCTGTAGTGGGAGGTCACAGCCCCACAATATGCATGGCACAGGCTTTAATCCTTGGCACAGCTGGTGAGGAGTCACCTGGCAGGCTGGGTGGCTCCTCTGTGGGATGCTGAGAAACCTTTTCTGAGGCTTTGGGAATGCATTTTTCTCCTGTGCATGGAGCTGAGCAGACTGATGGGAGTGGGGATTGACTTTGGTCATCCTTTGTAGGGTGGCTGTGTCAAATCCCTGCTCTCCCAACAACCCAAGGCACGAGGGGTGCCCTTAATTTGTGGTGCTGTGTTTCTGTGGAACACTACAGTTGGAAAAAGTTTGCCTTAAATACTTATATCTAGGGTGTGGTGTGTGTCTTATGGAAAAGGGGAGAGGAAAAAGTGCTCTGAGCATCTCCAGTCCAACAGAACATCCTTCTCAGGGATGCAGCAGAGCTTGCACTGACACAATTGTCAGTGAAACATGGCTTTGAGCCACTAATATAAAGAATAAAAGGGAAAAAAATGATCCTAAATTTCATTGGAATAGAAATTTTGTCTTGGTTTACTAGAAAAGTGGGAGCTTGGGCAGGCATTGTGCTGAGGTAGGATTTGCAACACACAGGAGTTTCACCTGGGCCTCTGTTTAAGCACATCTGAGGGTTAAGAAACTTTTTAAAGGCAGTTTCACCTTTGGAAATCCTCCCTCCTTCCTCAGGTTGGGAATCTCCCCGTTAATGCTGTGCCCTGGTGGCTCCTACTTATTGTGCAACAGGAAAAAATACACTTGGACTTAAAACTCCAAGGAAAGGAAAACCTTGTTTGGGACAGCAGCTCATTGGGAGTGTCTCCACCTTGGAAAAATTTAGGATTTTCCACTAGACTTTGCTAACTGCCAGGGAAGTAGCCTAGAAAGCTGTTTGGAAATGAAACAAAGGAGAGCTCAGGAGACTTAGCATGAGTTCCTTTCACTCCCTGCTAATTAACTTCAGCTATTAGATAGTTCACTAGTACTTCAATCCTGTGAGCTAGGAAGCAGTCTCATTTTCCAAGAGTACATCCAAAAGAAAGATAGCAGCTCAACCAAGGTTTCATATGATCAGTCACTATCAGTTAAAACCCAGAGAACCACATTTTTCTCTTATGTGGTTACAGAGCCATCCCCTGCTGCAGCTCAGAATTAACACAATTCAACCCAAAACAACATTTAGCTTAGATATTTGTTTCCAAAGATGCTGCAGGAAGCAATACTGATCCCTTAGGACACAGACACACAACTCCAGTTCCTCCCTCTGTCCCAACCAGCTGCCTGGAAGCAGCATCTTCCCCAACCTTACCCCCACGGAGGGAAAAGGAAACAAAAAACCCAACAGTAACAACAAAAATACCTTGGCAGTTGCCCAGGAGCAGCAGTGTCAAAGCTGGCTGCCCTCCAGCACAGGGAAATACATCTTTACCAACCTTCAAGCTGCTGTGCAGGTCCCCAAAGTTCTTCACATCTCCCTTCAGAAGCCTCCAGGTAGCAATAGGATCTACCCATGTGACATCCTTCCTCCATGTTCCTCACTCTGAGCTCCTGGTGTGGCTGCACAAGGCATTTAGAAGCCAAATCCTCACTCAGCCACAATTAGCTGACACAACTGTGCTAAAAGACCTGCTAATGAGCTAATTTATAGCAACTGAGGGTCTGGCTCTTTTTGTTTGGGGGTTTTTCTTTGGGTAATTGCACAGATGAGCTCTAATTGAACCAACCTGCTGCTTGTTAGCAATGCTGAGAGAGATGAGCATTGCAGTTTTTGTCCATCTCTTTCAAAAATCACAGCAGAAGCAACCTGCTTCTTGGAAAACCCACTGGTTTAGGTTCCAGTTCACAGAGAGAGGAAGAAGAGGCTATTTCCTCAGTGAGGAGCAGCAAGAAAAACTTGAAGTTTCAGGTCATTGGCTTAACTATGGGACATGTCTCTGCTGTAGCACCTTCCTGACCATGGGAAAGTATCACTGAATGAGCAAGGACACGAGGTGTTGCAAAACCCTTCTGTGCTTTTCTTCTGGACTTGTGGTAGGAGATGATTACACTTTGCATCATCACCAGGGGCTGAGAGGACAAGTAAGAGATGCTTATGGAGACCTACCAGTGCTGAGATCAATGGTTATTGTGAAACCATGTCATCTTGCTGGTGACCACAGGATGGAGAAAGCAAAGAACTTTGTTGTCCACACCTTTCTCATGAAGAGGCTCAGAGATTTAATCTCATTTTGAATTTTTTTTCCCCCCAACTCCAAGTTTTCTTAGTCCACTTTATAGCTTTTATATTTCTGAAAGTTGGGAATTAAAACATCTGGCATCTTCTGGGAGAAGCAAACCCTCATTTTAATATGCTGCTTCCTGATTTCAGACAAAGAAATATTTGTGTGGGCCAGGGTGGGAACCGGTTAAACAAGAAAAAAAAAGGGGCAGATGGAAAGAGAGAGAGAGGCAGAGTATCTCCAATCAAAGGCAAAACATGACATGATTAATAAGGGAAGGTGATCAGAGCCTGTGGGAAGGGACAACCATTGTAATTCCTGGTAAAGTATGGCAATGCTGCTGCTCCCCTGACTCTTGGTGGCTGTGTTGTGCCATCCAAGTTGGTGATGCCATCAGAAGAACCTGTCCACCCTCTTGTTTCTCATACAGATGCCTCTCTGTTTGCAGCTGAGCAGGAAGATCTTCTTCACTCCAAATCTGTTATGCCTCACCTCTTCCTTTCAAGAGGATGGGCCCCATTCCTGCTCCTCAGGGGGATGGAACTCAATTTTTAAGGTCCCTTCCAACCCTTCTATGATTCCCCAGCTCAGGGTCCATCACACTGGAGTGGATGGATGAGTCCAGTTGGGATGACTTTTCCCATGATGTCTCCACAAGCAATGTCTTTCTTCTGTTCCCACCACAGCAGTGTTGGCCCTGACTGTCCCAAATGTAGCCCCTTACAGTAGAGAGATGTGAATTCAGCCAAAGGAGGCAGCTGCAACCTTTATATGACAAACTAGGTCTTCCATAAAGGGTCAGAAGCAGCCTAGAAGCACCACACAAAGCCCATCAGACCTGGGTTTTTAGCTTAGCTGGGAGAGCATCAAACTCCTAATCTTGAGGGTTATGTTCCCCATAATCTTGAGGTTCAAGTCCCTGCCCAGGTATGAGGCTTGTGATAGTTGGGCTGATGGTTGGACTCAATGACCTCAAAAGGTCCCTTCCAACCTGACTACGGTATTATATGGGATTATTTATCACTGGCAAGCCCCCTTTGAAAAATCCATTGTAAAACACTGAATCTCATGGACAGGGAAGAGCTCGTTTCAGTGCCACCCCAAGAAGTCCTCAAGATCAAACAGAAGGAGTTGAAATGAAATAGAAAGTGATTCATTTAATTAGCTGCCTTGCCTTAATGACTGAAACTCTCCTTTGTCTGGGGACATCCCAGAAAGTTAAGTTGGAGGCTGGAGAACAGGTTATTTCTGAAGCAGGGAGGGGATTTTTTTGGGGTTAAAGGTGAAGGAGGGCTGCACAGCAGAGCTTTCCCCACGAGTGGTGGGTCTCAGGATTCCCTGATTACACAGGGATAATTCCCTTACTGGGAGCAGGCTTATAAAGCAGCCTAATTTTGATGTCAGGGAAAACCATCACCCTTCAAATGTCCTCATTCAGCCAGTTTTAGCTGAAAAATGTTCCATTTTTGAGCAACCTGGGCTAGTGGGAGGTGTCCCTGCCCATGGCAGGGGGTTGGAACTAGATCATCTTTAAGGTCCTTTCCAACCCAAACCATTCTATGAAGCAGGAGGGGGAAGTAAAAGGAAATGAAGTAGGAAGCAAGATATCCTGAAAAATGTATGTATTGTTGCTCTCTGAGGTGCTCTGGGTCAGGCAAAATAAGGGAAAAGATAGCAGAGAAACAGAACTGTTGTTCTGCAGCAATTCCTGGTCTCAAATCCATCAGTTGGAGGATTTGGAGCTGAGATTTGCAGTTTGCTAAAGGCTCTCACACTAGTGTAAAGCACAAGTCTGTACTGTGAAATACTAGATGTAGAAAAACAGTAAGATAATCCAGGGGCAGATCTCCAGCTCCTGGAGATCACTCATCCAGAGACTGTTCTACCACGTTACCAGGTGAAATAGTTGTGATGTGAAAGCAAACTTTTTCTGTCAGCATCCAAAATGCTCACAAACTGAGGTCCCCTCCCTCTCCCTTCTCTCCACAAAGATGGTAAGAGTTCATTTAAACAAGTCCCTTCATAGCCAGAGTGTGAAAAAGCTCTATAGAGTCTTGTTTGCCTTTCCTATCAGTACCTGCTTTTTGTCACCAAGCAGTCTGGGAATTGTTTATTGCAGCCCAAAAGTCCCCGTGATGAGACATTTCATTTTTACTAATTTTTTTCTGCTCATTCAGAATACATTCAATGAGAAGAAATATTTTAGCCTTAAATAATATCTAACATGCAGAAAGAACATTTCTCTGTGCCTCTCTGCAAGTGATCACTAAAAAGTTACCCAGATAAATCTGTTGTTTCCTACCTATCCATGAAATTAGGACATGGGGTACATTTATGATTCTTCCTGAAGGACTCTGGTGAGGACAGGATGAAGGAATTAGGGTTCTTCAGCCTGGAGAAGGCTCAGGGGAGACCTCATAGTGGCTTATCAATATCTGAAGTGAGCTGCAGAAAGGCTGGGCTAGGACTTTTTATTAGGGTTTAGGATGGCAGGACTAGGAGTAAGGGATGCAAATTGGAAGAGGGGAGATTTAGTATGGATTTAATAAAGAAGTTCTTTGGTGTGAGGGTGGTGAGAAACTGGAAGAGGCTGCCCAGAGAGGTTGTGGATGCCCCTGGAGGTGTTTAAGGCCAGGCTGGATGAGGCATTGAGCAACCTGGTCTAGTGGGACCTATCCCTGCCCATGGCAGGAGGGTTGGAACTAGATTATCTTGAAGGTCCCTTCCAACCTAAACCATTCTATGATTCTGTTGTAGCACAACCTACAAGAAAACTCAACAAATCAGGGCTACCCTACTCTACTCCCTTACCTTAGCCAAATTTACATTTCACATCACTCAGGGGATGCCCCATAGGCTGAGTTTTGTAGCCTCTTGTGACCTTGTGCTTCTTCTCTCTTCAGCAGGTAAGAAGAGCCCACCTCCCGAGGACAAAGTGGTGCTGACACACATGAAGATCCTGAGCAGTGAAGGAATTCAAAACCCAGGCTTAATCCCCGAGACTCCAGCTGAAACAGCCTGCACAGAAGAGTCCCACCTCCCTGGCTCCAGCCTGCCACTGGACTGCCAGGAAAATGCCAGCTCCGTGGTGGCAGCAGCAGATGCAGACTATGCAGATGGTGGCACAGACTATGTAGCCACACTGCCAGACCTCAGTGCCTTCGAGGCCAAGTGCAGGCTTCACAGATTCTCCAAATTTGAATCTGAGGACTCAGGGGTAGAGCTGCCAAGTGGGGCAAACTCTCCTTCAACACCAACAGGTTCAGAGAAGAGCTTTGTGCTCCACAGCAGAGGCTCATTCTGTGACTCGGGTGTGCTCAGCACCTCCTCCTCTCCAGAGATTGACCATCTGATAATGAGAACATGTAAAGAGCACAGCAGGGAAGTCAGCCACCAAGATCCAGAGGGTGAAACCAAAGCTGAGGACTATAGCCAGGAGGCAGATGCAGTGCAGGGTCCAACAGCTTCCCTTGAAGACTTCAGTGTCCCACAGGAAGAAAGCCCCAGTGAACATTTTGAGCAAAGTGAAAGGCAATCTCTGGGAAAGGAACCTACCCCACAGACAGACTTTGCCAAGGAAAGCTCTCTTCCCACTCCACCTCCCACAGAAGAGCCAAAAGCAATTGCTGACAATTTCCCAGAGAACTTTGGCAGCACACAAGACCTTCAGATCAGTGGTCATCAGCTGAAGAAGTACCCTACAAGTGACAGTCTGGATGAATACATGGATGAATGCTGCAGGCTGAGTGAGGTAAGAAACACCTCTATTGAGTTTTATAGCTAAGCCTGTCCAAATAGCTCAATCAGGGTTCAAGTCCTATTACCTGGCACAAAATAGAATCAAAGTTGGAAGGGACCTCAAAGGACACTAGTCCAACCCCCTGCAGTGAGCAGGGACATTCTGCACTGGATCAGGTTGCTCAGAACCTCAGCAAGCCTGGCCTTGGATGTCACCAGGGATGGGGCTTCCACCACTTCTCTGGGCAACCTTTTCCAGTGTCGGATGAGGACAAATCCAAGTGAGTTCAAAAATCTCTCCTGAAACTTGTAATCAGGAGATCTTGGCAATTGATTTTTAAGAGTAGGGTAAGGATGATTATGGCTCACAGAGACCTGATGTCCTAGGTGAGAGGAAGGACCTGATGCTGGACATTAAATGAAAGTTATGAAGTTAGTCATCACCCTTTGATACATGGGATGGGAGATCAGAAACTATTTTCTTTTTCAAGGTCAGGTTATTCCTGTTCCTAGGAATAGTTGGACTGCTGTAGGAGCACTGAAATTTGGAAAGGGCTTGTCTAAGGGGGACCTCATTCCTGTCCAGGCCTGTCTAGTCCTCTTGAGACACCTTTATTGAATACTGAGTGAGCAGGAAACTAATGCAGAAAGTCAAATCTTTGTGGGATGGAGCTGGGATTGGTGTGGAGATCCCATTTTACCCCTCCAGCAGAGGAGTGATGGAAATTCCTATGTTCTGAGACTGAGTGAACTTTAAAGCTACTTTCAGCAGCTTGTCCTACACTTTCCACACAACTGAAAGGAGAAGAGAAAGTTCTTTATGCCTTGCCTAAAGCCCTACACTGCCTTGCCTGCCCACTGCTGTGGTCTCCATGTGCCAGCAATGGAAAGATCTAAGTGGGGAGCTGATTCTTGACAGAGGAACAAACCAAAAAGCCCCATGAGCAAAAGGAAGGAGGTGGGGGACACAAACACACATGAAGAAGATCAAAAAATGCATGACAGGGGTCTTTTTTGAGACTTCCATTGAGCTAGAACTGTGGAATGAAAGTGTTTAAGGCCAGGCTGGATGAGGCATTAAGCAATCTGGTGTAGTGGGAGGTGCCCCTGCCCATGGCAGGGGGGTTGGAACTAGATGATCTTGAGAGTCCCTTCCAACCCAAACCATTCTGTGATTGTAAGACTGATACCCATGTCACATGGTTTTCAACCAGAAAGCAATCTGGCCTCTCAAAAAAAGACCAGAGCAGGAGAGTTTAAATCCCAGGAGCCTTTCTAAAAGGTTACCTCAATTCTCTGTTGCACTCCAGAGGTTTTGCAGCCAGCTTGGTTTTGTCTGACAGCTCTGGCTGCCTGTGAAATTCCTTTAAGTCCTTTGGGAAATGGAGCCTCAGTTTCCCCAAAGAGGAGCGTTTAAAACAAACAAGAGAATAAATCAGAGAGAAGCTGAAGAGGAAATGAAGCTCCTGGTGGCTTATCTCCCCCTCCTTTTTAATATCCTCACTGGCTGAGTGCTAAAGCACGCTGCCCCTGAGCCACTTCTCTCTGTTTGTTTTTTGAGCTGTATAAATACAGCTGTGACCTGGAGGATGGGGAAGTTTGCCCCCTCTCCACAGAGCACCTCCAGGCAGCCAAGCATCTCCAGAGCAGCACTCTTCAAACTGGGAGCTCCCCACAATGACTGGGGGGCAAAAAATCCCCTTGGCTGGTGCAGAACCCTGGGGCTGGGTCTGTGCAGTGTGGCACAGAGCATGGGGAAAGCCTTTGCTATTAAGGCTGAGACTTCAATCCCCACCAAACTTACACCAGGCTGACCTGTCCCCACTGTTGTTCAGCAGAGACAAGACAGAAACCCACTCAGAAACAATGTCCTGGTGTTCTTCTACCCATGAAGTGGATCAGCTTGATCCACCCCAGCTGAAGTTCTGCTCAAGCAGAACACAACCTGTCCCAAAATACTACACAGTACTTAGGAACCAGCCTCTTTTTGAGCCTGATGGCATCTCAGAGACTTAGATACTTCTAGAAGCACACTCAGTATTGACTGAGAGACAGGAGGACAGCACAGGGTATTGTCCCTGCCCATGCAGGGGGGTTGGAACTAGATGATCTTGAAGATCCCTTCCAACCTTAACCATTCTATGATTCTATTCCCACACAGCAAACCCAACTGCTCCACAGAATCAATTCCTGCTGCATTAAAATCACATTGATAGAGATGCAAGAGAGCTTAGACTGGCTTATAATTAATGGCAGGTTGAGAGCATTGCTTAATTATAGGTGGCAGAAACTTCCTCAGTCCTCTGGCTGGCTTTTAGGAACACAACTTTCAAGTAAGAGGAGAGAGCAGTTGAATTTCCCCAGCCACAGTAATGCCAGTGGTGTTGTGCTTACTGACACACCACAGCTCTGGAGGGATTCAATCTCTGGGTGAGGATGTCCTTTAACATCCCTCCCTCTTGCTGAAGAAACTTTCAAGAGAAGAGGAAGGAAACTGATGAAAAAGAGAGATTGAAAAACAACCCAATGTTTTGACTGTTTTGGGATTTGTTTGGTTGAATGGCTCTGGCTGAAAATATACATCAAATCATTTCAGCCTGGTGGTGTTTCTTAAACAAAGGGTTCTGATCTTTTGTTTTGAGACATCGTTATTTTGAAATTTGCCTACGTTTGGGAAGATGAAAGAGAGTAGGAGCCATCAAACAACAGGCAAAAGAAACTTTGAAGCCTTAAATGAAAGCATTTCCTCATCAGCCAAATTAAATGTTTGGGGTCAGTTTGAAGATAGGTAGCTTTTTGATGCTTTTGCTTTGCAAACACTTCCTTTCAATCCATTAAGTTTACTTTTAAAGTCAGCCTGTACAGCCAGAAGAAGAGAGAGGGTGGGAACATTGTCATCATTAAGTGAAGAAAAAAAAAAAACAAACAAACAATAAAACCCTCCCAGATTATCACACAACACTAATTAGAATCAGAGAATGGTTTGGGTTGGAAGGGACCTTCAAGATCATCTAGTTCCAACCCCCCTGCCATGGGTAGAGACGCATCCTACTAGACAAAGTTGCTCAATATTTTATCCAGCCTGGCCTTAAACACCTCCAGGGATTGAGGGGGCATCCACAGCCTCTCTGGGAAACCTCTTCCTGAGTGTCTCACCACCCTCACAGCAAAGAACCACTTTCTTATCTCCAGGCTAAATCTCTCCTCTTCAAATTTGCATCCATTACTCCTAGTCCTGCCATCTTGGACCCCATTAAAAAGTCCTACCCCAGCCTTTCTGTGGCCCCCATCAGGTATTGAGAAGCTACTATGAGGTCCNTGGGGTCTCACCAGAGCTGAGTAGATGTGCAAAATCACCTCTTTTGATTATTTAGGGCTGAATCAGTCAACTTCTCTGCAGAAGGTGGGTTCAAGGGAAGGATAGAGCAACCTGTGAGGGTCACCCCCATAGCCTGTGCGTGCCTCTTGGAGGAAACCAGAAGCTATCAGTGAGTGCAGCCCCTCCTGGAGAGCAGGGAGGAGCCCTCAGGAATATAGAGCACCATCCCTCTCTTTCCTGTTATTCACAAGCCCTTCAGTGCTGTCGGCTTCCAGTGACAAATGCTTCCCTCTCAACCTTGTGGCGTCATGATTGGTTCCTCCAAACCCATGATGGGAGGGTGGTCATCACTTTCCATCATGGTTGTGGGTGCAGTGACTGTATTGCTTCTGCCCTGGCCACGTTAAGGCAGCAGGAGTGGGCAGTGAGGGATTTGGAGCAGGCTACAACTCAAAACTATCCATTAGGGAAAGCAAAAGATAAAGGGCATAAACTAAAGTCAGTGGAAGAGCTTGGTCTGAATGCAGGAGAGCTTCATCTGGGAAAAAAAAGCTGGGGAGGGGCTCTTTGCTATATTCCAAGGTTTTTACAAAAGGGAAAATGCTTTGAAACTAGAGCAGGGCAGGGTTAGGTGCGACATTAGGAAGAAATTCTTCCCCATAAGGGTGGTGAAACACTGGAACAGGTTGTCCAGGGAGTTGGTGGAGGCTCCATCCCTGGAAACATCCAAGGCCAGGCTTGCTGAGGCTCTGAGCAACCTCATCTAGTGCAGGATGTCCCTGCTCATTGCAGGTTGTTGGACTAGATGGCCTTTGAAGGTCCTTTCCAACTCAACACATCCTATGATTCTATTATCTCCTGCTGCCAGGTGTACCCTAGGACAGTTTTCCATGGGTCCCAGTTGAAGAAAAGCCTCTAGCATGCATCAAAGCAACAGATCCTTCCTAAAATATTTGTGGGCCAGCAAAACTGATGGCTTCTTGCCATCTGACACTGAATAAGTGTCCCTAAAATACATTTTGGTGAGCATTCACAAGGGCAAACATCTCTTAAGTTCTATGAGTGTAAAGTCACTGTAACACACCTTACCTCCTCTGGGTCACAACTGCAGTGGAGAATCTTGGATTCCTTTTATTCCAGCTGAGATTCTGCTTCATTCAGATGCACCTGAAAGGAAAAATGGGCACTTATTTATATATTATATTATTCTAAGTGCAACTTTAACCATCTATTAAAAAAGTTTTATCTGATCCTCTGCATCTTCACCTTCAAAAGAGCAGGTGGAATGTTTTTCCCCCCCTCTCCATGTTTCACCAACCCAAAAATGCCACGTGGCTTTTGTTCCAGTGCTATCTGACAGTCTCAGTGGTGGGGCATGGGGAAGAGTTCAGCCCTGTTGGATAATTGTTTTGGGAAGCTTCAACCAGGAGGAGGAGATAGAGGATGGAAGAGACTCATCCTGGAAAATGTTTGCAGTTTTCCTGTGGTTGCTGGCACACAACAGGTGCTGAGAGGAAAATATTTAGAGCAGAATGTGACAGAGCAGGTTCTACAACCAGAAGATAGCAAGGGCTGCTTAGATATTTCCACCCTATGGAGAAGAAGATCCTGGAAGAGTTCCTGGAAAGATCCTCTATGAGCATTTTGGGAGCAACCAGCTAAATTACACTAATTTTGTGTTGACTATTTGCCATATTTTAGCAATCCTCATGCTAACAGGCCTCCTGTCAGGGCAAGCAAGGTGAAATAACCTCCCCTCAAAAGCTTCTACCCTTGCATGGTGAGCAGAGAGATGGCTGACCCCACCAGGGATGTGCAGGCACTATAGGCTTGGTCTGATTTGCCTTTTGCTCATTTGCAATTGCTGGGATGACCTGGATAAATTGCAAATTAATTTCCTAATAAATAGCTCAAACTGCACACCCTGAGCAGGCTGTGAAGGATGGCTGTGAAACAGGGGTTTCCATCACATTGGGTACAACCTTCACTCTGCTTTTGGTCCTCCACAGGGATAAATTCCCCTTGTCCAAAGACCTGGAGCAACTACTCATCACCTTCTCTCTGCCTGATAAAGGTGACAGTGAAGTGCTTCCTGCTCCCTCCCCAGTACTGAAGTTACAGACAAATAGTTTATCCTCTTTTTAATTTCATCTTTTCCAAGACCTCCTCTGTCTCTGGTGTTGCTACAGCTATAAAAGGGATTAAATTTGGCTCACTGCCTCTATGGGACAATATAGACTTGCTCTTGGTCACTGGGACAACAAACTGACATGAAAGGAAGTTGTTAAAAGTGTAAAAAGATGGTACTGAGTATCAGAAAGCTTAATTTGAGGGGAATGAAGAGTTTTTGACTACCCTGAGACAGCTTAAAAAAACCCCTACACATACATATGTTTTCCAGCATATTACTCATACTTTCTGAAAAAAATCATCCTTCTGAAGCTGGGCACCCCAAAACCCCTAGATTCCTTGGTTATAATGCATTTGTCCCTGCCTATGGTAGGGGAGTTGGAACTAGATGATTTTTAAGATCCCTTCCAATCCAAACCATTCCATGATTTTATGATTTTTTAAAGCTTTTCCCAGCTGGCACCCTGTAGGCTTTGTACTCTCCTGCCCCTTCCCACCACACCATCATGCTGAGGACTTAGTTTCATGGCCAACTAACTTTTGTCTTGCCACCTCTCCTGCAGGCTTTGCCCCAGAGGAAAATAAAAAATCATGAATGTGAATGTCCACTTGGCTTGGAGTCACTGCAGCTTTTCAGATGATTTCATGTGACCTCTGTCCCAGCCTCAGCCACAAAAGCATCTAACCACAATAATACCTGTTTATAAATAACATTGTATCATGGTTTGTTTAAAAAAGAAGTAAATCCTAATGCTGATTATTTTTGAACACACCACGAACTTTTCTGACATAATGAAAATACAGGAAGAGTCCCAAGGCTGGCATTTCCCCAGCAATGTGGATTGTTGTGGGAAAGGAGACAGAGTGAGCTTCCTGCTTTTGTAGGGGGAACTTTTTTTTCTTTTGGAAGCAAGATAAACTTAGAGCAATGCTTTTGTAAAAATCCAGGCTTATTTTACTTACTGCTGCTATCACACACACACCAGCAGGCAGCTCCAAGGGGGAAGCTGAGCCTCTAGCTGTTAGCAGAGTGGGCTTGCAATGCAGGAGAGGACACAGGGGAGTCCTGGGGCCAGGAAGAGCAAAGGGCAGAGCATAGGAGGCTGGGAAGCTGCAAGCCTTTTCATCTGCCACAGGATCACTGGATGTCTCCAGCAGTGAGGTTCCACAGCGCCTGGATGGGGAGAGATGAGTGGGAGAGTCAGGCAGCAGCTTTGATCCTTCAGTTTCTTCAGGCATCTCTTAATGGCTAAGAAAGATGCAGCAGAGGGAACTTGGAGAAGAGGAGACTGAGGGGTGACCTCATTACTGAGCATGGAAAGAGAGTGTCAGGATGGAGCCAGGTTCTTCTCAGTGACCTCCAATGATAGGACAAGGGGCAATGGGTGCAAGCTGGAACACAGAAATATAAGAAAAAGCTTTGTAAGGGTGAGAGAAGAGTGTCCCAGGCTGCCCAGAGAGGGGATGGGGTCTCCTTCTCTAGAGACATTCAAACCCCACCTNCAACACCATGGTTTGCACTGAGAGCTATGGGCTAACTGAGCCTTATTAACCCCAGGCATTTGTATCACACTAGGATTAAGTTTCTAAGCATGTTGTAGCCAGAAGAAGACAAAAAATTAGCCTGGGAAATGAAGCCAGAAACAAGCCATCACCTCTGTGTCAGCCTAAGGTTAGTTAGAAAAGTCCCTCTGATGGAGCATCTTACTGGAGAATCCAGAAGAGAGCAACACTGCTGCTCAGTTCCATCTCTAACCTTGTAAGAAGAAGCCTAAGTAACTCCATCACTGCCCACATGAGTGTAAGGAGCACAGGGGGATCCCATTTGCTCTAAGAATTGCTCTGCCCTTACTCCATGTCCACTGTCATTGCAGGTGAACCAAGGGAACAGCAAAGTCCTGGGCTCTGGTCTGGGATACCTGGAGCACATTTGCCAACTGATAGAGAAGATTGGGCAACTGCAGGAGCACAACCTCCGCCTCCAAAAGCAAGTGTGCAGCTTGCAGAAAGAGCAGAAGATGAGACAGATCAAAGAGGTAAGCAGACAATCACCACAGTCTCTTCCAAGGTCCAGCTGAAAAGGTCCAAGTGTGTTTTAGGGAAGGAGCTGGTTTGCTGGACCCCACACCCACCTGGGTTGGGTGCTCTGGATTCAGCTTCCCTGAGGGTGGGCTTGGGGTTTGCTTCTTGTTTAGTTTTGTTCTGCAAAAAGGCTTGATCCTAGTGAATAAAAGCATCCCTTTGACCTCAGCCATTGCAGGCAGGAGGTTTAACTTCACCACATCTCCCCCATCAATGCTATCAAGACATTTCCATGGACCTCCTTAGCAATTGTGTTTTGAATTAAATGTTCTTTTCCTTCTGGTTTCAAACTGTCTAAACCCCAGGATTTCCCATAAAGCAGACACAAAGGGAAGGAGAAGCAGTTCTGCTGCCCAGCTCCATGCTCTCTTTCCCTTCTCCTGAGCCAAATGAAGTCCTAACATGAAACTTATCAGCAATCTTAATTTTTTTATCAGCTAGAGTCGGGGAATGTAACTAAAATTTGCACATCATTTCAGTGCCCTCCTAAATAGTGTTTTTAGCTCCTGCATATTGTTCAGCTCTACCCCACCTCTGCTTCCCAGTTCTTTATCTTTGGCCATCAGCATCACATTTCCAGCTTTTTTTTCCCTCCCCTCCCTTTCTTATTTATTTTATCACCCCCCAAAGAAACAGAAAAGGTTTTTCAGGCTCAGCTCTTTCTTCCCAGCCATGCTGTGGCCAGTCTTTTATTCTCCCCACAGCGTCATTGCCCCCCCCTGCTGCTGCTCTCCCACCTGCTGGGACTGGAGCTGCAGTAGGTGGCCCAAAGTCCTCAGAGCCAAAGCCAAGTTGTGAGTCAGGTTGCAGAGCAGCAGAGCTTGTCATTTCCATGTCCCCATCTCTCAGGCTGAGAGGAATGCAGCCTCCTACACGGAGTCTGGGAATTGTTAACACATTTCCTGAAGCTTTACAACTCTGACTCATTGCTCAAAGTAACTCTTCCAAGCTGCAAAGTCAGGGTCAGTTCCTCAGCTGTGGTGTGTGTGTGCGCATCTCTCTCTCCCTCCCCAGCTACCACTGAAATAAAAGGCATTAAATTAAATATCCAAAACTTTGATCTATTTGTTATTTACTAAGATCTCTCAGCAGTGCCTTCTCACCCACCTGTGTCCCTTACTGTTCATGGAATGGTTTGGGTTGGAAGGGACCTTCAAGATCATCTAGTTCCAACCCCCCTGCAGTGAGCAGGGACACCTCCCACTCACTAGACCACTCAATGCCTCATCCAGCCTGGCCTAAAACACCTCCAGGGATTTTGGGGGCATCCACAGCTTCTCTGGG
>VZTY01011148.1:0-54219 GCA_013400935.1 Turnix velox
AGGAGCTCCAGCCTTCTGATCATATACATGGCCCTCCTCTGCACCCACTACAACAGTTTAAAAAACAAAACAAAACATTGAGCCCCTCTACATTTAGAAGAATTTGGATAGCATGAGGTGCACACTGGCTACTTTTGAACTACTCCATGTTTCAGTCTAGAACATTCTAGTCAGCACTTCACAATTGTAGTGGGATAAATGTCTAAGGATTAATCCTCAAATTAATTGGCTCTCTCTCATGTGAATGTATTGCAATCAACTCCTTTGCCCATGGCCAGTGCTGACACCAGTCTCAGTCCCTGATGATAAAACCTTCTCTTCCCTTTCTGCATGCTGGGCTGTTGCTCCTGGCAGGAAGTCTGCAGTGCAGAACAGGCATTAAAAATCATTTTGCTGGAAATCAAGTGGTTCAAGGAAATGTCAATGGGTGACTACCTTTGCTTTTAAAGCATTAGTAAGACTCCAGCTTGTCCCTTAGTCTCCTGGTCAAAGGCAAGTGAAAGTAGCTGCCATCTGCTTGTATTATAGTTCTCTCTGAAGACTTGGTATCACAACTCAGACAATGTATTTAATTTTAGCAAGCAGTTTAAGCAATCCAAGGGGAAAAAAGACCCCTCACTTATGGTTTTAGTTATGGATAATTAGTGGTTTTTGCCTTTTTGCTGTATGAGGAAAGCACATTGCCAGTTATGCAACATAATTCTGACACTACTCCTGTAGGTAGAGAAAGGGGACTGTGGTCAGGGCAGAACTCTGCATCTACCACCAACCTGAATATGGAGCCATCTAGGAGAACAACACCTTGAATTTACCAAGGACTTGTCCTATTTTTCCATCTGAGCAAGGGAGCTGAGTCATGGAACCCTGTTTGAGCTTTGCCAAGAGCAGTATGCCAAAGCGCACTCCAACCCCTTCCTACCAGCCCCTGAGATAATACCTTGCAAACACACTTCATTAACTATTTAGAAATTTGCATGTTCAACACTTTACTCCTTCCTTTACAGCAAGTTCTTAAGCAAAAAAAAAAGCTGATTTTTGCTGTTATTGGCCCAGGTCCATTTCCGGAAAAAAATGTAAAGATTATCACAGGACAGATACTCTGCTTCAACTTGTGCTCAGAAATAAGGATTTTTTTTCACAATTAGATTAAACAATTGAATTCAAAAGCCAAAACTGGGGCAGGAGCTGAACTAGCTGCTCTTACAGGGCAGTGCCTATAGCTGCCCCTGCAAGTGCTGGAATTAATTATCCCTGGATGACCCCATATAAATTGTGTCTGGATTTGACATTGCTGCTAATTATGCATATTGTAGCTGATCCCAACGTTTGTTTGTGTGTTGAAGACAGAATAGGATAACTGAAGGAAAAAAAATATATGAAAAGGTCGACTAATGAAAGGGAAATTACATTGACAGAATTGCTGCCCAAATTCTATAATGAAATAACAAAAAATCCCAATATTTAGCTGGAAAATGTATACATTATACTATCACACTAGATACAGCTAAATGCTGTTTCACTGCAGTGCATCTTATAGTGTTTTAAATGGAACACAATTAACTATTGGTTACTTAAAGATTTTTAGCTGAAATTAAATCAATGCCACATTCCTCCTCTTCCCAAAATGAAGAAGTTGAATGAGTACCTTCTTCACTTTGGGTCAGTTGGCTTCATCCTGCTTCAAATATGCAAAGAGCATTTTTTTTCTGATAGAACTCCTACCTTACCACATCCTGACTTATCATTAAGTCCCAGTGGGAAAGGTGAATTTCACCCATGTGCATGATACTGTAAATTAAGGAAGAAAGTCCTAATACTTTAGAAATTGTAGTATCTCCTACTTCCATTACAGAACTTGGCATCAAGGATATCCTGACTCAGCAAGCTCTTTCCATTTTAAAGTAGACTACCACTCTCATCCTTCTTTTTAAAAAGAAAGCATCTCCAAAGATGCTTATCATCAAATTTTAGCCATAATCAGTAAGGAGATTATGCTTTTTCCAGGACATGAAGATATTTGTGGCTAAGCAACTCTAAGTTTTGTTACAAAGAAGAAGCCCACTAAATAGGATAGAAATTTGAACCAGGTTTAATTCCTTACACACATGTGAATGACAGGGGTGCCTGGGAGTTCGATGGTTTCAAAGCAGTGCAAACCTCTCTCATATCTTCCCCTAAATATGACTGCTTGTTTCAGAAGCTTATCTGAGAAGCAAACACTTCTGCAGTGCCAGGAATGAACGGGATTAAAAATAAAATCAAATTAATTTTGTGTTCAAAGCTCCTTGACCAGGAGCCTGAGAGAGTCACTGGAAATGCCCAAACTTCCTCCCACACTTTCCCATAAATATGCCTTACCTCTTGACAGGCCACCTGAGTAAATGGTGGATCTGTGACCTTGAATATCTCAGCTTTAAATCAGTGCCTAGCAGTACTACTGAGCTTGGTTTATATAATCAGATAACAATAGGTGGCAAATTCTATTTACTAGCAGACAAATAAGTGCAAAAGTTACATCTGGTCTTCAGCATGTCCTTAAACATGTTTATAGGACAGACTAAATGCCTGGATGACTCCAGCTTCCATCCTATATCAGATCTATGGGGAATTACTAAAAAAGCAAGGTGAAACAATGTAGTAAATTATTTGGCTTTGTTTTCTTCTGCCTCCCTTGCATCTCTGCTAACACAGTACCACAGCTCTCTCTTGCAACCAAAACTGTGCTGTGGTCTAGATGGGAGCAAAATTTAAATGGAAAGGTTGTTTTCTGATCAAAACTGCAGTGTTGTCTTCTGAATATTTAAATTGTGGAGATTAAATTTCTTCACAGCAGCGTCTCATGACTGTTAACTAACTTTCTACTCTTTCAGATTGCTGGAACTTCTTATGAAATTGTCTACTCCTTGAGCAGAAAGGTACTTTTCAGTTGCTAAAAATGGGCATAGACAAAGACCTTCTGATACCATCATCAGGCACAATATGCAGAGGTAGACTAAAACGTAGGAATTTATTTGAACAAATCAGGAAGGTAGTACTTAGGGATCTGTAGAAGCAGATTCTGCAATCTCACTGAACTTTTTGAAACAGTCTGAGCAATTTCTTCTATTGCACTGCCCTAACAGACTTGCTGCCTTTCTGCTAATGAAGTAGGAGGAGGAGGATGGTATTTACAACTCCTACTGTCTGCCTGCAGCTCTGATGTCCAAGAGATAGAGAGAAGTTGGAATGAGCTAAAACAAGCCATTTTCTCCAATAAAGGAACTTAATAAAAAGGGGGCTAGTAATATGCTGTCTCCAGACATTTTTGCCTGTTTCTTTAGATTTTATCCCACAGCTTGCCTATAAACCTTGACAGAGTATCTGGACTCCCTTTTTATTTGGAGTCAGATAAGGCAGAAAGGCCCTTAGATTTAATATAGCTTAGAGATAAGAGGTGATAATGCACCTAAATGAAAGTGCTGTAGCTCAAACTGAAGTTTGCTTACCTGCCCTGACTCCTTCCAGAACTCCAGATGGAGTACAGTTACATCTCTAACAGTCCTGTGGTCCAGGATGCTGAGAGAATGCAATTAGAATCATAGAATGGTTTAGGATGGAAAGGACCTTCAAGACCATCTAATTCCAGCCCCCCTGCCATAGACAGGGACATCTCCCACTAGATCAGGCTGCTCAGTGCCTTGTCCAGCCTGGCTTTAAACACCTCCAGGGATTGAGGGGACATCCAACAACCTCTCTGGGCAGCCTGTCTCACCCTCTCACCACCCCTACAGGAAAGATCTTCTTATCTCCAACCTAGGTACCATTTCTTCTCCAAAAATAGATGGATGGAAGGAGGACCTGGCTGATCTGCTCAAGGAAGGCTCCAAAGCAGAGCAGGTTGGTCTGGTCGCCTCTGCGTATACCTGTGTCTGACACTCCTATGCCTGTCTGTGGAGCCTATAGAAGACCCTGAAACATGTTTTGATCATCAGCTTTCTGTCCCTTGCCTTGAATCTTGGATGCCAACATTTTAAAAATAACTGCAAGAGGCAATGTTTTGATAGCATGCTGAAATTCAAACTGTATGCTGAACATCAGCTCTTACTACTACTTTGTAAAATAGTTATCAAAGATGTTGATAAGAAGAAAGCTCTGATGATGACAAAACTGATCACATACCACAGCATCAGCTCTTCTCTCAGCTGCTCTTCAAAAACTCTGAGAGTTATGGCATCCAAAAATACTGTCTTAGTAGTTGACATAATTGCTTCTGCAATGACCTATTTTCACTGTGAGCTTAAAAAACAAAATAAAACAGCCAGAAAACCAACTACCCATAAGAGCCTGGTGAAATTCAGCAGAGACTAACTTTGCACCCAATGAGAGGGAAGTTCCTTTGTCTGGTGCACCCAGGATCACACATGGTCACCACAGCACAACCTTTCTTTGACATCTTCAAGGGACACAGCACCACCTCTTTGTCACTGAGACAGCTGCCACTGCCAGCTGGGTTGTCCCCAGCAGCAGGTATGAATCAGTACAGCATGGGATGATGCATGACATCTTTTCTGCTTCCTCCCTTGTGCCTTTAAAGGCCACTGCTGATGTCAATAGCAGGCTGCCTTTCACAGCTTGAACATATTCTTTTACAAGCTGCTGTACAGTCAGCTGAATTAGTGGAGGCCTCCTTCCCTCTTTTCACTGCCACCTATCTCACTTTCATCTCCTGTCACCTTTATTCTTTTTTTGCCTTCAGCTTTTTGCTCCACTGTCACTTCTCTTTATCTTGCCGAGTCCTCTTAGTAATGAAACAGTTTAGACACATAGTTGTAAAACTCAAATCTCATGCATCCTTGTCAGACACCTTGCTTATTTAACTTTGTGTATTGCAGTTGCAAATTGCTTCTTTGCTTCATTTAATTGAAGTTTAATACCCACTAGATGTGAAAAATTATGTTTTTCTAGCACAGCTTGTATTGTCACACTAAACTATATTTTTAGGTACAATTTCATTCCATTTGCAGAAATACCAGTTTTCTCTATATTTGCCTTCAAAGAAATCAGCTAAAATTGCAGCTAAGGTCCTTTTGCAAATGTGCACTATACTATCACATTTTAGGAGAAGGAAAACTCTTCTTTCTCTCCTCTCTTTCACCTCCCCTCTCTGAAGGTGTTTAAGGCCAGGCTGGACAAGACACTGAGCAACCTGATCTAGTGGGAGGTGTCCCTGCCCAAGACAGAGGGGTTGGAACTAGATGATCTTTAAGGTCACTTCTAACTCAAACCATTCTATGATTATTTGGGTATTTATTATAAATAGTTTATACAAACCAGAATGAAATCCAAAGATCAATTTACTGCTCTCCATTCACATATGTATATTTAACTTAATTTCACTTCTGTTCAATCTATTGATTGCATCTAAGTTTTATCTAGGGGATTATTACATTAACTGCATCATGCCATTCGGTTGTACTGTGCTTAAAAATGAACTTCTCAATTTAAAAAGTACTTTGTGACAAAAACATTGATCACATGAAGGTCACTTGAGGACAGTGGGTATTCAGCTGGGAGAAAAGAGACAGGTGGCATTTTTTTCTAGCCTATTTGGCTGCAGAAAATCCTTTTCCAAGCCAAATCTTAAAAATTAAATTTGTAGGCAATACTTTTTTTAAAAAAAAAAAACCTAAGTGCAATGGTGTCAAGATATCTGTCCTTATTTCTTTTCCATAGTGTAAAAAAAAATTCAGAGACCAACAATTCGGATTTCAAATTTAATGGCATCAAATTCTGATTTCATCACTTTAATAAAACTCCAGTAACTTAAATGTCTTCAACAGATCCTAAATTGCCTCCACACATCTCTCTAAGTTTCTTTTATCTTCTTTTTTTCAGTCATTTATATTGTGAGAACTGCTGAAGTATGCTCCATGTAAATTCAGACTTAGCCTTTTGTACAGATTTATAATTGCAGATGAACATTAAGCAGTGATATAAATAGCCATCACAACCTAATTGAGGGCAGCCTCAGTGTAAAGTACTGAGAGATAAGAATGAGACTACACAGAGATATTTAAAGTTCTGATTTAAAAACTAATTAATACAATTTCTTTTAAAAGAAAGAAGAGAGTGATAAGGAAAAGATCTTCTGAAACAATTTCAAAGATTGCAGCTGCGAGAACTCTGACAAAACAAATGGGGTTTTACTGTCAGGAAGAGGAATTCAGTAAACACAAGGAGGGTGTCACTTGGCCAATTAGATGAGCCAAAACTGTAAAATCTCAAAGGTCATGCCAAGTACAATGACAGTGGTAGGAGAATTAATTGAAAACTTGAAAATTGATTTCAGCAGAGCAGCAAAAGGAAAGGGAAATACAAGAAGAAATTGCCACCAGCAGAAAAAGATGGACAGAGTTTCAGTGAAGAGGAAAAAAGAGCACACAAATGAAGAATGCACACATTAATTCAAAGACATTAAAGAAAACTCCTTAAGTCCTGGAAATGGACACTGTGTTTGCATGACAGATTCCTGAATTACTGCTTGCCAACAAAGACTTATCTGTCTTGGAGATGATATGTTAAGAAGTTAATCTTAGGCTAAAGGAAAAGTTAGATATTTTAAAAGACAGAATACTTAGCAGGTAGAAATTTAATTTCAGCTCCTTGCAAGCAAAGTTCAGACTCAGAAAGGGATAAATTCCTCATGACCATTAAGGATAACACCCTCTGTTGCTGTTGATGATGTGGAAAGTGATGACACTAAGGTGAAGTGTTGCAGTGCAAAAGCATGAGACTGATATATTGCTTCAACAGATTTGCAAAGGGGAGGATTTTTTTCAAGAACTTAACTTTTTAATTGAAAAACGAGGTCAGTTAATTCTCTGTATCTCTAATGAGTACCAAAATACAGTTTGTAATTCTAAGCTATTTGTACTTACGAGGAGGTAGGAAAGATTCAGTGTACTGTACTGGCACTAAAGTGATTCATTAGTCCTACCTAAAAAAATTAATTAGGGCAGCTAATCAGGACATTAGTGTGTTGAACTCTTGGAGCAACCAGTGGATGAACTCTGGAGATCTACATCACTGCTTGTTTTTTAAGGGCCTGGCAAGAAGGCTTCTAGGAATTTGATTTTTATGGCAATCAAGTGACTTCAGAAAGAAGCCACATGTTTTGGACAGCACTCTGAGTTCATGGGTCAAATTCATCCCTGAAAAGCCTTAACAGAAGCTTTTATTACCAGTAGAAAACTCTGGCTAAGCCTCAGGAGGTGACACTGAGAGGGTTAAGCACAATGAGGAGATACAAAGCCAGATTACCACATCCATCATGTCACAGTGAAAAAAAACTCATCTATTTCAGAATTTTCTGATCAAAATGTACTGGAAGACCACCTAAGGGGCTAGATTTTTGAGGAGTAAGATGAGACAATGACTGTAGGTATAAAAAACAATAGTATTACTATTTACTATTCCTAGTCTTAGATTTCATATAACCTCATAGAATTTCCTGTTTGAAACAAATCATATGCAGGGCTGGTACAAACAATTGCTTCAAAAGGTGTTCCACATTGGCCAGGTGTATGACTCCAACATAAGACTATTTGTGAGATGAAGCAGAGAATTGAGAAATATCACAGATCGGAGGAAATTTCAGGTTCTTGATTACATCAATTCAATTGATTCAATACAGTTGGATATAAAAGGAAGCAGAGAAGTGGTAAATGAGATAATTTTTCTCATTTTTATGTTATTCAGTGTTTCTATCAGAATAAACAAAAGGCAAAGTAGGCTGGACAAGGCACTGAACAACCTGGTCTAGTGGGAGGTGTCCCTCCCTATGGCAGGGGAGTTGGAACTGGATGATCTTTAAGGTCCCTTCCAACCCAAACCATTCAATGATCTCTAACCAGACAGAGATGCAGGAGAACATCAAATCATATTTTTCTGTACCTGCCCTATATTCTTTTTAAAGTTAAGCAGCAAACTCAAATTTGCTGCTTTCAGATGGAACATGCCCCATAACCCAGCAAATACAGCATATTGATATAATATGATCTTCCATTAAAATGCACCAGTGAGGTATAAGCCTGAGTTTCACCAAGTTCTTATACACCAATCCAGCAAAAAAAAAAGAATTCTTGTAGAAAAACAGCTAACCTTAAGGATCTCTAACAAAACAAAGGGTTGGGACATGCCATGAAAGCACTGGTGTGACATCCAAGGTTTAACCCATTGAGTGAAGGCGAAAAATCCAAGATTTTGCATCCATTTTCACTGAAAAACATCCACAGTGGATTCTTTCTTTCAAGAACACCAGTTGCTTCTGGACTTTTTCTCCCCTAACAAACCTTACTGAGGAAGAAAAAAAGGTCAGGAGCACTGGAGTAGAAGGGAATACTGCAGCAGTCTAAAAGAGGAGCACTGAAGAATAGGCATTATAGTAGCTTCTGAGTATGTAAATGCTCTTCATCTGCTCCCAATTCCACAGCAGCTGCACAAAATGCATAGGGCTTACCCTGATTTAGGAGGATGGACTAGATAACCTCTCAGCCCTCAGCCCTATTATTTTCTATGAGTCAGCAGAAAGAGAAACTCCCTTTTAGTACAAATCTCAGTTCTCAAAGTTCCAAACTGCCATTTTTCTTTTCAGGTGTCTGAATTATATAAACACAGGAATCTTATCATTAGACATAAACCAGACCCAAAATAATTACAGCACAGATCAGCTATCAGGAGATTCTTGGTTCTGCCCCTACTGACTTTCTTAGAAGAGAACTGCAAACATCTAAAATACACAGTGCTAACCTTGTAATACACACACACATGCAAACAATAATCACTCTAGTGACTTTGCTTGTTGTATTTGTTCATGGGTAATTTTGCCAGTCCATTCGGTCTATACATTATCAGGTTGAGGCAGGAAGCTTTCAAGGTAGCTAACAGCTACAGCAATTCCCAAGTGACTGAAAGATTGCTTCTTTCATACTTAAATTCATCTTTATTCATCACACAATATCCTATAACTCCATACACCTACTTAGAGGTTTTAATAAACAGATTTTTACTGCCACAGACTTCTTCAGCACATGAAAGATGTCTAGTTGGACAGGCAAGCTTCCCTCTGTTTAGAGCTGGTTTTATGGTGAAATGAGATTGTAGGACAGAGTAAAGGGTGAGTGTCAGGAGGATGGAGCCAGGCTCTTCTCAGTGACCTCCAATGATAGGACAAGGGGAAATGGGTGCAAACTGGAACACAGGAGGTTCCACAGAAATAGAAGAAAAAGCTTTTTCACAGTGAAGGTGACAGAACACTGGAACAGGCTGCTCAGAGAGGGTGTGGAATCTCCTTCTCTGGAGACATTCAAAACTCATCTGGATGCTTTCCTTTGTGACCTGGTCTAGGTGTTCCTGCTCTGGCAGGGGGCTTGGACTAGGTGATCTCTTGAGGTCCCTTCCAATCCCTCATTCTGTGATTGTGACAGCAAAACCAGGTGGCTGAACACATATTGAACATAAAGCTTTGCTCCATCTTCCCTGACATTACCAGCTTTCCTCATGTTGGATGATGTGATCACTTATGAAACTCACTTTGTGATCATTTCTGGTAGCCCCAAATTAGCCTCTGCTGTTTTGTGAAGGAAGACAACCTGACAGTCCCTCAGGGAAGCAAAACAACAGTACCATAAACACTAACCTCTCCAAAGGCAGATGTATACATGTTTCATTTTTCACTCCTGTCATACAAGCTACATAAATCTGTAACTTCAATTATTTGTAACTGCCTGAGAATCAGTAAAACTGCCCATATGGGAAACTTGATAAAGCTGTCAATAATGCTTGTTTCACTGTAGAACAGTGCCAAAGAACCTTCTGCTTAGACAAAATTAGGCAATGATTTTAGTTCCGAATTTCAGTTCCCTTCTAAGAAATAAGCCCACAGACTGGTAAAATTATAAGTCATTGCTGTATGTACGAGGGAAGTAACAAACTAACAAGCATAACACCCTATACATTTCTGAGATATATTTGGGATATATTTCACTGAAGCTGCTTTTAGCAGCTTGCACACTTTGCACACAATTTATAATTGAAATGCACGTCACTAGTTCTGGAATTTAGGCAGAGTAAGTTTGATGCCTAATTTTCAATAGTATATAGGAAACACTGGAATACTTTACATTCCCAGAGCACTACTATAAACCCAGACCACTACCGCAAACTCAGTTTGAACCAGTGAAGTGTACAGATTTTCATCTGCAATGTTGACCTCCTGTATTCCATAGCTCTGCAGTTTATTTCCAAAACAAAACCCAGGCTCTGTTGAAGTCAAGAGGCATCTTATCACCTGCTTCAGCATGGCCCAGATTTTAGCCTTATGATAAATGCTTGGACAGCAGAGGAAGAGAGACAAAAAAGATCAATAAGATTTTTCTAGCTTAATGTTCTTGGCTGAAGTTGTCAGAATGTGGAGAGGGAGACTCTTTTTGGACACTCCTACTTTTAAAATTTATTCAGAAATCTGATCAAAGGGGTAGAGCAACTCCCTTATGAAGACAGGCTGAAGGAGTTGGGGTTGTTCAGCCTGGAGAAAAAAAGGACCAGGGGGAATCTCATAATGCCTTATCAGTACCTGAAGGGGGCCTACAGAAAGACAGGTGTAGGAATTTTTAATAGGATATGTAATGGAAGAACTAGGAATTAGGGATGTAAATTGGAAGAGGAGAGATTTAGGCTGGATATAAGAAAGAAGTTCTTTTACAGTGAAGGTGTTGGGACAGGGGAACAGGTTGCCCAGAGAGCTTGTGGATGCCCCCACCCTGGAAGTGCCCAAGGCCAAGCTGGAAGAAGCATTGAGCAACATGGTCTAGTAGGAGGTATCCCTGCCCACGGCAGGGGGGTTAGAACTAGATGACCTTTAAGGCCCCTTCCAACCCAAACTATTCTATGATTCTATTACCTGTGGTGAGAGAGGTATCAATTTGGAGAAATCTGCTTTGTCATAAGAAGTCTTCAGAGGTGCTTTAAAGGAGAGTCTGAGGCTACTTTTTAAAACATTGTTTTTGTTTATACTCTCTGCATGTAAGTGCTATGGTCCAAACTGTAAGGAATCCTATTTTTGTCAGGAAATATTTAGGAAACAGTTAACACTTATCAGCAAATAGGGTCATACACCACTCCTGGCTATGAAAACAGACACAAAGAGCAAGCATTTTGCCTTTTATTCTTCTTCCATAGAGAGTGCCATGGAACAAATCGCTTTTCATAAAGCAGGAGTTTCAGGGGGGCTGAAAGTCTTCTTAAAAGTCTCTTCTTTTTTCCATGTTTAGCACAGCTGAGAAAAAAAATACTTGACAGAAAAGCATAAGCCACCAACTCGAAAAATGGGATCAGCTCTAAGCATGTGGAAGAGAATTAAGAAAAAAATGCTTCCAAAAATATTTGTGGGAGACACCAAATTTCTCTTCCTATTCTTTAAATGCTTATCATGGATTTTTTCCCCCTTGTGCTTGCATGTCTTCCTCTCAATAATTACCTCTTTCCATCAGCTAGTTGTCTACTAAGCTCCATATTATTCAATGTATTTCCCACTATCTATTCACTGGGTTTTCCTTTTTGTATTTCCCCTTTGCCCTAGCATTTTCCAAAGTCCTTAAAGACTCCTTGAGGCTTTGTTCTTCCAGGCTGCTCTGAAATGGTAGAGCTGAAAGCTCAACATATCCATGGTCATCTTTCTTAGGGAGATTTTCTTTTCCTATCCTTCCAAATTCCTCATGGAGGCAGAACTGTAGCATGTCTTTTCTTATTCCTCTCCAGAAGAGGAAGAAGACAGGGTTTTTATGGTGTTTGTTTGTTTGGGTTTTTTTGTTTTGTTTTGGGGTTTTGGGGTTTTTTTGAGATAAAGCAAGAGAACAGGTACTGCTGGTGTTCCTTCAAATACCACTGCTTTTCCTCCAGTGATGAGCATCTCAATAGGCTCAAATCCTTCAGTTATTTCTCTTGTGGTTCCCACCCCCTGCTGAATTTTCCCCTACTTCAGTGCTGAGACATTTCTGTTCACAGATGGCCAAAGAAAAAACAAAAATAAACCACAGTGGGATTAGAAGCACTGTTTCTTCCTTAATTACTTTAAGATTTGAGCAGTTGGGAATGCAAGAATGCCTGTGATCCATTGCCTGTTGCTTTCCAAAAGGATTTCCACTTGTGTGCTGAGCACAGCAATCCTCAAGGAGTCCAAATTGTCAGATTTCAGTGAAAAACAAGGGCTTTAAAATCCTACTTTCTGCCTCCTAGGCTGCCAGGTAATACTGTTTGCAGAGGAAGGTGCAGACACTGAGAGGCTTTGTCCTGTGCTGTTGTTGAACAGCAACAAACATCTCTTTTAAACTTTGTAATCCATCAATCTCTCTCACCACACACAGACACTCAGAAGAAATACCTGTAGGCTAAAAATCACTCCTAGTAATACAAGGCACATGCATTTATGCATCAGCTGCTGAACTCTGTGTCTTATGCGATGTGACACATCACACATGCCCCAGAGAAGAGGACAGAGCAAGAGACTTTTGCAATTCAATTGGAGTGGCAGAGCTGTGAGAGCAGCAGAGGAATGGTGGATGTAGCTGAGTAGAGACTGTTTGTGGTTCCTATGACTGGCCATTTGGACAAGAACCTACAGCATATCTCACTGAGGGACACGCATCATGTACCATGCAACATATGATCACAACACAACTCCTACGTTATGAAACCCTCTCCCTCTCTTCCCTGTCTGATCACAAACATTACATTCGTGGTCTCTTTACATAGCTCCACATGTTCTTTTCCACCTTGTCTTCTACTTAATTTCCACACTAATACTACCCTGGAAGTTTCCTACTCACAGGGACACAATCTGTGTTGAAAAGAAGTCACAAAGCTAAACCACTGTTAGGTCTAAGATCAGGGCACTAAAGAAGTAAGGCTTAGATGAAGCCAAAACATTGCTATATCTAAGATTAGGATACTAAAGAGTTGAGGTTGAGATCAAAGTACCCAGCCAAAAAGTCCTACTTGACATCTCAAATAAAACTTTAAAGTTAGTAGGAATATGTGCAAAGGATCGTAATATGATAACATCACTAAGGTGGAGAAGGCATAGGAAAAGTTAGAAGAAAAGGTCAGGGCAGCAAAAACAAGCTCTTACTTTAAAGCCATCTCAGGCAAACTGAGCTATGGGTTACTTCATACAGTGTCATGCAGCTGGATACACATCTATCTCCAGACTGTACCAGCATCCTGTTGCTAGTTGCTTATTTATCATTTAAGAGAAATAAAACACAAATAGTATTTACCACACAATGGAGTCACAATCTATTCAATGAGGTAGGATTCTGGGGTGTTCTGCTGGCTTTCCAGCTGTCACAACATCACCCTTGACATATCAGTGTGCCTTTTGTTACATCTTCCCTGTCCCCTCAACCGTACCTAGTTGTTGTTGATGAGCACTGAGGAAAAGGATGATTCAGAATTTTGTCTCATATCGGCTGCTTTCCATCTAGCACAATGAAAGTCTTCTCTTTCTTGAGAACTTCTGTTTCTCCTGGAGAAAAATCGAACTAGAAATACATATAGACCTAAAAATCTCCAGACTTCAGAGCTGTCCTTGCTGGATTCAGAGACATTTAGGCAGATCTAGCAAAGGAACAAACTGACTGAAGAATGTGTTTTATATCATCTCTGAAACTGAGGAACAAAGCTGACAGAGATGGAGACCCATGGCACTAAAATCAGAATAATCATGGCTACTTTGAAGAGTTCAGGTGTACATTTGAAAACCCTGAAAAACTCCTGGATTTTGCTCTCCATCTGTAATTTCTATTGTTTGTGGAATATTTCACTTCTTAAAAAAACCTTGCTACTTCATGCACATAACTTTACTAGCACCTCAATGCTTTTGAACCTCAGATTTACAGATTAAGCACTTTATCTTTGCCACTATGTTTTGAGTTTCCTGAATATGAGGCTGATTTTCTTTTCCCTGTTCGAGATAGATCAAAACTTATCTTTGAAAGATTGTTTTGTGGTAAGAAGTATGCCGAAGTTCTCTGAATATCTGCATTTCTGTTTTACAGGAGGTCTTTATGACATTGGGCAATTCATTTTTGATTTTTTTTTCCTTGGCCCATTTTCCCTCCTTTAAACTGAAGAAAATAATATTCCCATACTTTATAGAAGACTTATGGGCATAAATTAATTCATATTTATGAGGTACTAAAGGGATTCTGATGAGTACTATAAAAAGGCTGACTTACAAATAAAACCCTGTTCTGTTTTTCCACTGATATAGCTGTTTTTCTCCACTTCTTAAAGCAAGGACTCTTTTTTGGAGAGCAGTATTTTTCACTTCTGACACTTCCTGATTTTTACCTCAGTACAATAAGTGCTTGTACATTGCAGTTGCAGCAATTACTTTTATGCATATGCTATAGATGAAACTTTCAGTGTCCTTTGCAGACAAACAGAAGGGAATAGTTTCTTTTAAGGTTTATTTTTAAAGCCTGTGAAAAAGCACCAGACTTGCAGCTGACGAGGGAGAAGTACAGCACCTTTACACCTAAAGCAGGAGCAGAGAGAGGAGCATCACTTCTGATCACCATTCAGTCCTAGGGAGGGCTGACTCACAGGTGAGACAGCAAAATATCATCCAGGATGTGCATCAACTCTGCCTCCTTCCTCCATCTGTAAATCTTGCAGGGTGTCAGTTTAGGTATTTTCAAACTCTGGGTGACAGCCAGCAAATAAACCAGAACAAATTCTCTCAGAAGAAAGCTGAGAGGGCTAATCTGTTCTTCACCTTTCACAGGTAAATTTAGTGTAAAAAATAGGAAAACTTCATCAGAATTTATCACACAAATATTAGTTCCTGATGGTAATTTGGGAAATTGTCTACTTCCATCCTACTCAACAGGGGGGCTGCCTTCATGGGGAACAGGCAGCCTTAGTGTCCCTGCTTTCTCCAGCTGAATAAACCTGTGTAGAATTTGATGCCATTTTCTGAGTGCCTCGACTCAAGAGTATGAGATGTCAGCCTCAGCTGGGAGCTATTTCAGCAGTTCCTCATGGATGAGTGACCACAGATTATGGTAAGTTCTAGAAAAACAGAGCAATGCCTATTCGTACCCACTGCATTGCCAGAGGATTTGACTACCCCAGCCACTCTGGATCAGCAGAAAAGCTACAACTCCTTGAGAGAAAACAACTTAAAAACTTTTCCTATGCTTTAGCAGCATTAGGAATAATAGGGAGCTGTGTGAGACCATTCAGACAAGACAACTGCTTAAGTAAGCCCCCAGTCAGAGGAATTCAGTCAGCTTTCAGATTATCCTTCTCTACCACTTTCATCAAGGTGAATGGGAAAGTGCTGTGGAAGAAGAAAGCATTTTAAGCTTTATACTGCCACTTGCAGGTCAAACTAAGTCCATGTCAGCTACATAAGGCAAGCACAAGAACTCACAAATCAATGGAAATGTAATGTAGGGCTGCACCAAGAGATTTAGCAGATGCATTCTGGAAGCATTTATTTGACATCTGAGAGACAGAGAGCAAGTTTGAACAAAATGAGCTTTGCCACCACCACCAAACCACTCAGCAGTGAAGCCACATCTCAGAGTAACTGGGGTTGCCTGTTCAGGGCACTGGCTGGCCAGCAGGATGTCCTGGTTTTCACAACAGAAACACGAGTGCACAACATCACCAGCACATTGAGATAATCATAGAATGGTTTGGGTTAGAAGGGACCTTTAAAGATCGAGTTCTAACGCCCCTGCCATGGGCAGAAGCACCTTCCACTAGACCAGGTTGCTCAGTGTCCCCTCTAGAGAGGGGACATCTACAACCACTCTAAGCAACCTGTCCCAGCGTCTCATCACCCTCACCCTAAAGAATTTCTTTCTTATATCCATCCTGAATCTCCCCTCTTCCAATTTGTATGTTATTCCTAGTCCTTCCATCACATACCCTATTAAAAAGTCCTACCCCAGCATTTCTGTAGACCCCCTCAGGTATTGAGAAGCTACTATGAGGTCCCTTTTCCAGGCTGAACAGCCCCAGCTCCTTCACCCTGGCCTCATGGGAGAGTGCTCCAGCCCTTTCATCTTCATGGCCCTCCTCTGGACCTGCTCCAACAGCTCAATGCTCTCAGACAACAGAAACAACAGATGCAATATCATGTGACCAGCTTGAGACTGCACCAGGGTGAATCCCATGTTTGGGGAAAAGCATACTTAAGTCATCAAGATGTCCCTTGTCAGGCCCCTGGCAAGTCCATTTTGCCTCAAGGAATGTCTACATTACACTCAGGGCAACATTCCCTGCATGGGGCTTCTGCTGATTTGGGCTTGGTCAAGGCAGCAGCCCCTCATAGTTTTGTCCATTGTAAGTTTGTGCTCTGAGCTACCTTCTTGTGAAACAGGCAGTTGTGAGGGGTGTCAAGGGCTTGCCATTCAGAGCTCTTCTCCAGTTACTGCATGCAGGGGAAGTGAAGTAGGAGCAGCAATCATGAGAAGAAAGAGGGCACGAGATCTGCCATCTCCATCATGCCTGGAGCCTCAGAGAAGGCAGAAGAGAGTGGAGGTGGCAGAGCCAGGGCAACCTCAGTTCAGAATGTTGTACTTGGCATATTTCCCAGGCTGAGGTCCGGCAGAGTTTAGCCTCAGGCAGCACTTTGAAGCTGCTGTCGGTGTTTCTGTAGCCCTGTGGGACTCCAGAGCTCTCCCAGACTCCAGAAACAAAACCGACAGCCTATTTTTTTTACATCACCTCACATTATCATAGCATTATAGAACTGTTTGGGATGGAAGGGACCTTAAAAAGTCATCTACTTCCAACACCCCTGCCATGGGCATGGACACCTCCCACTAGATAGGTTTGATCAGTGCTTTGTCCAGCCTGGTCTCAAACACCTCCAGAAATGGTGCATCCACAATCTCTCTGGGAAACCTGCTCCAGTGTCTCACGGTCCTTACTGTAAAGAATTTCTTCCCTATATCTAGCCTGAAATCATAGTATCCTCACTGTCTTTCCCCAAAAGTATTGTTTGCAACCTTCTGGTTAACAGGGATGAAAGCAATATAATGACATTTGGTTTGCACACTCTGTTCCATTAGAGAGTTGTGGCTGTTCTCAGATACCTCAGACCACGTCTGGTTTGGTGCCTCAGGCATCAGAGAACCATCTGATTTCTGTGACCAAAGGGTGTGGGAAAATTACAACATGGTCAATTAAAGCAAACCTTGCTCTGTAACCTGAGCATAAATTTGCTTCCAGGAGCATGACTGAGAAATTTAAAAGTCTTTAGAAGTTGGACTTGCTGAAATTGCTTTCTACTTTCCTTATCTTATAATTTAGCTTCTTCCCTTATCTCCTGCTTTGGGGTCTAGATATCAGATGGCATTAGTATTGACAGTACAGATAACAAAATAAAAAACCCAAGGATTTTGACAAGCTACACTGAAATACTATTGAGAAAATTTTAGGATAATAGGAAAACCCACAAACACCTGGAATTTTGTCAGGTGCTTAATTTTCCTAATGTATATCAAGCACAATCAATTCCGAGGGGGGTAACTTCTAAGGTTTCAGACAGCAGTTGCCACAAGTTTTTGAAATATATACTGAGTGCATCTAGCTCTGGGCCCTATTCTATTTCATGAGTGTGCAGATCATTTTCAGCTGCTTGCCACAACAAAAAATCAATTGTTAATCTTTGTGGACACATCAGGGTCCACCATGTCAAGAATATCAGAACATTTTCTTCTTTGATGTTACTCCATCTCTAGCTTCATAGACCACAAAGAAAATTCTATATGTAGAAATTCTGCCTCAATGGCCCAAGATCCTGTGAACTGGAGAACTCTGGGTTTCTATCTGTGCATTTAAATTTTACAGGATTTTTGTGCCATCAGGCAGCAGCCTGGTGAAAGAATCAGAAGTGAATGGGCTCAGCAGAAAGAAATTAAACTGGCAGATTTTGGCAGAAGCCTTCCCTGAAGTCTCTACTATAAAAAGGAGTCAAACCCTTAGAAATACATTTTGGTGCTGCTTCTTCCATGTTCAAAGTCACAGCTGTCACATAGCCTCCTTTGGAGGATTATGGAGATACTTATAGCCCAGGTGACANTTTGGCAGAAGCCTTCCCTGAAGTCTCTACTATAAAAAGGATCAAACCCTTAAGAAATACATTTTGGTGCTGCTTCTTCCAGTTCAAAGTCACAGCTGTCACATAGCCTCCTTTGGAGGATTATGGAGATACTTATAGCCCAGGTGACACACATTTCTTACTTAGAATACAGTACATGTTGGAGATGCACCTTCTTTACAGTACTCCAATTTTCTTACTCTACATATTTTTGTGTCGCTGCCCATGGCAGGGGGGTTGGAACTAGATAATCTTTAAGGTCCCTTCCAAACCAAACTATTCTATGATACTATTTCTTGTAATTCAATTTCTTTTTGCAATGCAGAAGGCTGACTGTTACCAAGTACGTCATTTTCCTTTTTCTTCCAGCAGAAGGTAACTGAATTGCAGCCAGTGCTGCACTTTTGGACTCACTGGGAGACAAGTCCTCCGATTTATTTTTTTTTTTTCCTCCTGTGCCGTTAAAACAAGATCACAGACTAAAGATGAGCTGCACTGCACAAAACCATCTGAGAACTAGCATGGCCAGCCCAAACCCTGGTGCACCAAATCCATCTGGACTTCTCACAGCTTCTGAAGAGCTCTTTGGATATAACTTTGCCATATTCTCCCAGGTTTGAGGTTATGGTCCATCAAAGCCAACTTTGGAGCACTGATTCTTCACATGATCACTATGGAGGCTAAGCTAATTAACCCAATGACCCACGTTGCTTTTCACAAACTCTCATTGTAGGTTTGGATCTAGTTTGGGAATCGGGGTTTAGCAGCTGCAATAGAGAGCAGGGCGCCCTGGTGCTAAATCCTCTCAGGTGATCAGCACCTCCTCTCTCAGACACTGTTTTTGAGGCCCCAAAGAGCAGGACAATATCCCATTTATTTTGCTCCACCAGTTTTAAATTCTGTATTAATGCTCTACTTGTTTCTTGGCCAGCCAAATGAGACTGTGACTATTCTAAGTCCATGGCTCAGAAGCCTGGGGTTTAATAATTCACATAAATTCTGGCACCACTCAATTTCCTCAACAGCATGTTCTCACAGTTGACTAAAATTCCAGGGGGGAAAGAAGTATATCCATACATTAATGGGATGTGAGAAATACCAGCTCTGCCTCTGACAAAGTTTCTTTAAGCAGATGGATAATTTTTTTCTAATTGGCATACTGAAGTATGCATTTTCTGTTACAGATGCAAATGTAACATTTGTATGCACCAGTAAATACTTTTCCCCTGCAATGCAAACAGATTTGACAATTTGAATCTGCCACGAATTACTGTGCTAATTATGCAAATGCCATACAACACCAAAGGGAAGCAACTCCCCAAACATTCATGTGGAATATTTATGCTACAATTATTACAGCAAAATACCTAACATACAAAGTCTACTAACCATAAAAAGTCTGTGACATCTCTATTCTCCTTGAGCAGTAAAACTCAGTGCCATCTTTGATAGTCATGGCCACAATAATTATTACAAGTAATTCTTACTAATAGTGAGCCCACATCTGGAGTATTGTGCTCAGTTCTGTGGCCCTCAGTTCAAGAAGGGCAGGGAACTGCTTGAGAGAGAAATGAGTCCAAACTTGAACACATGAGGTTCCACAGGAATATGAGAAAACTTTTTCAGCGAGGGTGACAGAAGAGTGGAACAGGCTGCCCAGAGAGGGTGTGGAGTCTCCTCTGGAGACATTCAAAACCCGCTTATATGCCTTCATGTGCAATCGGGTCTAGGTGTTCCTGCTCTGTTACCTTCCAGTAAGGAGGGACATCCTGAACTCAATCAGGTTGCTCAGAACCTCATCAAATCTAGCCTTGAATGTCTACAGGGAAGGGGCCATCACCACCTCTCCAGCCAACCTGTTCTAGAGCCTCACCACCCACATGATATAGAGGTTTTTCCTGATGTCTAATCTAAACCTAGTTGTTCTATCTAAAAACTTTTCCCTTGTCCTATTGCTCCATGCCCTGGCAAAGAACTTCCCCAGAGTGCTCCTGTTAGCCCCTTCAGGTACTGGTAGGCTGCTATGAGGTGTCCCTGAAGCCTTTTCTTCTCCAGGCTGGAGAGCCTCAACTCTCTCAACCTGCCTTTGCAGGAGAGATGCTCCAGCCCCTTGATCACCTCACAGTCCTCCTCTGGGCCCCCTACAACAGATCTATGTCCCTCTTGTGTTGAGGGCTCCAGAGCTGGATGCAGTACTCCAGGTCAGTTCTCAAGAGAACAAAAGAGGTCCCTTTCCACATACATATCAACGAGAAAAATCCTTACATTGTATCAGAATTTAATACTAGTGACATGAGGAAAAGAGCTAAATCTTCAAGCAGCATTAAAATTCATCTCTGTAGGACAAACAAGTTTCAGACACACAATGCTCCTCCAGCTGAATTAGCTTTCATACTTGTGATACAGTTCTCTCTGAATGAGGTGTTCTTGACTCTCTCAAAGTCAACTTGCCTGGTGTCACTGAAGTTTCGGTAATCTCAGGGGAAAAACCAAAAAAATAAAAATCGGTGTCCATCCATCACTTGCTAATCCCTCTTCAGTGTTTAGAGGATATGATTCTTTCCTAGCAAGGTCACAGTTCCACTATCTTCAATACAACCCCACTATGAATCCACTGCACCTGGAATACCTAGCAAAGATGTGGAAGCTGAGCAACCTCTAATAACCCCTTTGAAGATAAGGACAATGTTTTTCACAGAGGTCCCTGGAAACACAAACAAGAATATTTGTCTATAATTTGTTCTTTGACCCTTTCATCCCACTATGATTAGGATTCCAGCTTTTAAAATTAACCCACAACTGGCAATAAGAAACCTTGTCTGTGCACTAGGCCATTGCCATAAGGCTGTACATCATCAGGGATGTGAACTTGTGTGAGTCCTTAGGCTGCAAAATCAGAGATCCGGGAAAGGAAAGTGGATTAACCAAAAGAGAAAAAAAAATTACACCCTTGCCCCAGAACACTTCCTTCTATCCTGCTTTTATCTAAATTGGTCTTCACCAAGGAAAGCTGGTTAAAGGTTGTCACGTTAGGGGAAGAGTAAAAAAAGTATCATGTAGGTGGTATGATCTTTACTGCATTAACCCTGTTAATGATTATCTTCCAGAGAACTGGTGTCAGCAGCAAATTACAGAATGGATTAGATCTCTAGTGATGCTGCTGAATTTCTAATCTGATCTCACCATTCCCTTTACATTTCTTCATGTTGCAATAATGGAAGCTATTCCCTCATGGACTACTGCATCCAGCAGTGGTGCCCCTGTTGGTGGGGGTCCAGAGGAGGGCTGTGAGGATGATCAAGGGGCTGGAGTATCTCTCCTACAAGGACAGTTTGAAGGAGTTGGGGTTTGTTCAGCCTGGAGAAGGTTCAGGGGGGACCTCATAGTAGCTTCTCAGTACCTGAGGGGGGCTACAGAAAGGCAGGGGTAGGACTTTTTAATGGGATATGCGATGGAAGGACTAGGAATAACAGATGCCAATTGGAAGAGGGGAGAGTCAGGCTGGATGTAAGAAAGAAGTTTACTGTGAGGGTGGTGAGACACTGGGACAGGTTGCCCTGGGAGACTGTGGATGCTCTCTCCCCTCAAAGTATTTAAGTTGGGGAGAAACTGTTCATCAAAGCACAGAATGATAGGACAAGGAACAGTGGTGTAAAAATAGAGCAGGGTAGGTTTAGATTAGACATTAGAAAAATTCCTCACCATGCGGGTGGTGAGGCACTGGAACAGGCTGCTCAGAGAGGTGGTGATGGCCCAATCCCTGGAGACATTCAAGGCCAACCTTGATGAGGTTCTGAGGAACCTGAACTCACAGGAGGGGAATTGGACTGGACGACCTTTGAAGGTCCCTTACAACTCTAGGATTCTATGAATCCTGAGTCCTTCTCTGTGAAGTTATGTTGTAACTTTTATGGCTCTTTATAAGTTTAAGACCAACCCATGATCTTTAACTAAAGATCTTTAGGTCTTTATCTACTCTAAACATTATGCCTCCTTTAAGCCTAGACTATATATCTTTGAATTATCAAAGTAGTAAATGCAATTTTCTGATATAAATCCATACTATGTTATTTGGTTTAGACAGCACAGAAAAATTTGATGCTATGAGTGTCTTTGCAACATGTAGACAATATCCTTCTGCATCTACAAATATCTCTGCATTCATGATTCTGTATGAGCATCTGAAGAGTCTAAAAATTACCTGAGCTTTGATGTAGCAACAACTGCAAGATCTCAAAACCATTTGCCTCCAGAAGATTTATCTTACCTTGCATTTGGATTCAGAGTTAACATGACCCTTGGACAGTTGACAGCATAGGAAAGAGCAGCACTCAAAAAGGAACAAAACAGAAACAAGGGCAATGGAGTGCTTTGTTAGCAAATGTCAGCTTTGTTAGAAGGAAGCAAATAGCTCTTGTATCTCTCTGGCACTCACCACTGCTCAAAGATCTTCCTCTTCTTTGAGCAGTGACCCACGCTGACAAGAAGTCTGCCCCAGACCCATCTCAACCACATAAGCAAACAGAACTGGGGCTCGTCTTTTGACCCAAGTTCAGATTGCCATTTGTAGGATATGAAACCAAGTCATCCCATCATAGTTAAGTCCATCTCCAGTCAAAGGAGAGCAGAATGAAAGGGAAAGGCTTCTTACCATTTAGCTGCATCACACTATGACACTGAAATTAAATGTGTCAAGAATTTCAACAATAGAGAGCACCATATGAAAATATATGTAAATACACAGGTACACAGGTAAATACCTAGAAACTTCCTATTTCAAAATCCAAGAATTAAAAGATGAGGGTTGCATAAAGCTAATATTTCCAGATATGGACCAGGAATTACAAACTTGTGATAATTTTTCCAGGAACTGAAGTACAATTGGAATATCTCACCACAATTCCAAGATAGCTGAGCACTAATAAAAGTTGTCAAGTCTTTGCTGTCAAATAAATGCATTGCAATGGTAGTAAATTAGATAAGTATTTAAAAGAGAAACACTTATGCACAACGAAGTTCATGTGTGCAATCATGGAATAAATAGCTTTTTCTTTGACCAGCCTACCTCATCTATACAAGGCAATCAACTAGCTGCATTTTCAACTAAAATAAAAGTGGTATAGAAAAAATATCTTAACCAATTTTCTATCATATCAGCCTAGTTAGTGATATCTGGGCCACCAATCTACAACATAGCAAAAGAATACATTACTTATGTAGGTCTCAGTCCAGTTTCTCCTGTTTATCTTCATCTGACATCTTTCCATGGAAATTTTGGACATTGTTGAAGCCCTGAAAGGAAGAGGTTCTCTGCAATTTGACCAAGCTCAAGGGAGTTCTACAATTCACAGCTCACATAACCAAGAATTTGGGAGTTCATCCATCACTTTAGTCTTAAGACTTGACAGAGGTTTCCATAACTGTCTGATTTTGCCAGCTGCAGAGACTTTCTTTAGGTTCAGGAATAGATGGTATCAATTAAATGTTGAGGTGCATAGGGTTGATAGTCTAAATCTTGGGACCACTGAGATGTTGCCATCTATTAAAGATAAAGTTTAGTTGTTATTTTGAATACAGGTGTGCCCAATGTAGTAGTGCTGTAAAAGATCTTTCACTGCCATATTTAACAAAGCAAGAAGCCAGTCATTAATTCTGCATGGTTATACAACATTGAATTCAGCAACCTATAACACGCTTTCAAGTGAAGTGGAACAAACTTGAAATATATCAGGATGTAGGACCTGCTGCTTCCAGAGGGGAGAAGGCAATTGGAACTTCAAGGAAGATGAGGGTCAGATTGCTACCTAGTATTAAATCAGAGCAATTTCAATGAAGAACCTGCTTCTTTTGAATTCAAGTTAGCTTCTGGTCTACCTGACAGCTGTGCACTTCAAGAGGAACTTCAGGCAGCATGTTTACATCAGTCTTCTGCTTACCTCATAGATGAGGTGGTATAAACTCTGCTGGACCTAATCTATGTTTACTGCAGTCATGAGGCTGAGAAAATGCTCACATATAGAAGTCTCAAGTATCCACGTGCACACCATGCACTTTTTGATCTATAGAGATTATCATGGTTAGATTTTGACATATAAAGCATTTCTGTTTTTCAGTGTCACTGTGCTTTAGAAGGATGAACTAGACTCAGGGAAATCTCAATCAGATAACTAATTAAATGGAAAATTCTCTTTCCTGCAAACACCTTCAAGGTTTGAATGAGAGGGAGGCTCAGAAAGGCTTCTGTCCACATTGTAAGAAAATTACTTTGCTTTCAGGAACATGAAACAGGCATCTCCTAACACCATCTCTTTCAGAAGAAACTCTGCTCTCATGACATGACAAAACCCCATTCCTGTTAAAGCTTTTTGCTCAGAAGTCCTAAAACCAAAGCAGAGCATCAGTATTTGACTCTCAATGAACCCCTGCCCTTTCATTAAAAGGGGAGCAGGTGCTGAATCAAAAACATCAGTTGCAGACTTAATGAAATTGGGCCTGATCACTGCAGCTTATAAAATAGTTGTTATAGGGGAAGAGAAAAAGCAGGAAAGGAGAGAATGAGCACTAATAACTTTAATAGAAAGGACTGTATAAATATTTGACTATGCAGATTGAGTATAACCCAAAGAACTCTGAAAGTTCAGAGTCCAGTACTGGAACAAGGGAAATCTAGTGACATGAATAATAAAACCAGAAAAAAGTCTGAAGAACATGAAAAGTCAGGGAAGTCTAGTGTCCTTGGAAACCAGCTATTGCACTTAGTTAATTTCTTAATAGCAGGAAGCAATTAGGCTCCTTTGCAAGTGCTATCTTACAAGGGAAAGCCTAATCTTCTTGTTAAGATTAGAACTGACACAGGTTGTATTCATGTTCACTGAAAGTACTAGATATACCTTTCCTTTCTGGCTATTAAGTATCAGGCAGATATCAAGGGCCAAGTTATTTCCAGCTGCCACGAGTGACACTTCCCTGCCTTGGTGCCTATGTCCCAATAGCCATTTAGTTAATCTCAGCACAGAACCCTAGGAAGAGCTAGTCCTACATCCAAGGTGATAATGGAGCATCTTGTTCAACTCTTAGGTAGGAAGAAAAGGTCCAATAAACTTTAGAAGTTTTAAGGGTCTGTTTTTCTCCTTCTCCTGAAGCTGCTGCATTCAGGTTTCAGAAACACAAACCCTGCAGACCTCCTTTGAAGGGTACCTTGCCTCATGCAGGTACCAAGAGCTGAACAATTCCCTGCTCTTCAGGCACTGTTGCAAATGGAGTGCATGCCATGAAGATTCCCTACATGTTCCACACATGGGATTTAACAGGTATATAATATCCTACCTCCACAAACTTTCTTCCTAAGGTGTCAAATTCTTAACACAGTTTTAAAAGTCTTTTAATCCCCAGAACAGATGTCCTAAGTCACTACTTAAGTGGTGCACAGAAGGACTGCAATGCTTTTAGCATTTTTGCAGCTTCCAAGTCTCCCCAGTGAGCCCTTCCTTCATCCAATCTAGCCATTTCTGCAACCCAAAAGAACTTGCAATGTGCATCTACACACTCTTCCAAGCTCCACTGGTAATCCTCACTTCTCTTCTGTTGTACCCCACTGTTTCTAAATAGCTCCCAGCACCAAAGCAAAAGCACGAGTTGTGTTGGCTTTTTTACCTTTAGAGATCACAAAGCTACAAAAAACCCCAAATTCTAATTCCTATTCTGACACATCTCTCCCAACTGCAGTTTTGTGCCATGCAGGTGGATAAACAAGGGGGTTAATGTGAAGCAGGAGTAATGCAGCATATTAGGTAGGTGACTCTGCCTGTCAGGTCAATCAGAATCTGCTGAGTGTCCCTATCCTGCTCTGTATGGCCCAGCACACCCTAAACTATCACTGAAATGGGAATTCTAGGTTCCTAATTCACTGTGTCATCACAGAGATAAAATTATTTGTAATGCCATTCCACTGTCATACATTTTTCAAACAGGCATCAAAATAACTTGTGCATCATGGCTTTTGCTGGCCTTGCTTTTCCTTATCTCTGGTGTGCGCCTCATCTGTAATTTAGATCTTGGCAGGTGCTGCCTGGTTCAAGGTATCATGAATTTCTTAATGGACTATCCTGATAAGGATTTTCCTATTGACTGCTAAGCAAACAACTTCATTTTTTTTTCCCTTCCTTGTTTCGAAGTTGTTGCTGCTGATTGTGCTCATCAGCGCTTTGGCAAAGCTTCACTTTTGACTCTTCATCAAAAATTCTTCATTGAAGTCATTGCTCCAGACCTTCTGGTACTATTAGAAGGACTGAGTCTTACCCACAATCCCCTCCCCCAGCACACGACAGCCATTTTAATGCTTCCCAAGAAACAGAAGCTATTTTTGTGCTGCTGTATCAGACTCCAAGTGCATTAACAGGCTTTTATGGCCCTGACCATCCTCAACTGGAACACCCACCCACACCCCTTCCTTCTGGAGTCCCGATTAGGATCAAGATGAGCTTTTATTCTCACTTCAAGCTTTGGTGTGGTCAAGCACTTACACTGTGAATGGACTTCACAGAACAATAGAATATCAAGGATTAGAAGGGACAGTAAGAGATAATCATCTAGTCCAACCCCCCCTGCTGGAGTCTGAATGCCTAGACCAGATCACACAGACAAGCATACAGAGCTGCCTCATCACTGTGGTGTTCTCTTAGAAACAGTCACAGAATGGTTTGGGTTGGAAGGGACCTTAAAGATAATCAAGTCCAAATCCCCCAGCCATAGACAGAGACACCTCCCACGAGACTAAGTTGCTCAGTTTTGAAATCTCACTTTTAAGAGTGGGGGTTTTCCTCAAGGGAGCTTTTCATGCTACAAGCAGGAATTCTGTGGCTTTTTCTTTTCAAGAAAAGACAGCCTCTTCCTTGAAATCAAAGCAGCCGACCCTGGAGCCCAAAACAGAAGCCAAGGAAATAATTAGGTTTTGAGGATGAACTACCAGTTTCTGAAACACTTCTGTGGCCATGCAAAGTTTTGAAAACCATTTAGTAGAGATGGAGGATTTCAATTTTAAACCTAAAAATTTTCCAAGCTGAAAAAACATCTTCAGCAGTCAAATTCCAAGGCTATGCTCCTATGTTGTTTTATTGTACAATATAATATTTTATTGTTTTGTCTTAAGAATCTGCAGTTGTCATTGGTTTGCTTAAGAGCTTTCCATAAAAATACCTAAACTCAGCAGATGCCTTCACATGTGGAGCTGCAAGCTGCCAGTAATGGGTGTGACATCTCCTGACGCTTCCACACACATGCTATGGAGAGAAGTTCAAAAGTCACATTGCTTTACCAGCTTCACAAATGACTCTGCTGTTTGTGATGTTAGTGGGAGCTCTTGTACTCTTCTAGACAGAAATGTAGGCAGCGAAGGAGCTGGAAAGAATTTAAATACTATTCTACAAAACTTCTGGTTATGGAAACTGAAGGCTTGTACATAGGAACACAAGAGCATTGGATTTTGTGGGGTTTTTTAAGATGTAACTGAATTCAGATCTCAGCTGTGAATGTTTCTTTAATAACTGTCAACATACAAATGTTAACTGATGGGGTTTTTTTGCACTGAAATTTACAGAATGAGAAGTAGTAACCATCAGTGTCCCTACCTATGGCAGGGTGGGTGGAACTCTGTGATCTTTAAGGTCCCTTGCAAATCAAACCATTCTATGATATGACTAACTTTAGAACAAAGTGTTATAAGTAGCTTCATTACTTCTTTAAGGTAGCCTAAGATCAGAGTCTCATGCTGATCCTATGAAATTCAAAAAGCCTTCTGCCCACTATATTCTTTCCTTATGCTCATTGTTCCACTTATACTGTCATTCACTGTCATATCAGTTGGTCAATGTGAATCTCTCTTCTTTTAGCATCCTTCTTCCCACAGTGAAAATGAAATCTACTTATCTATTTCTGACCTGCTAAGCCACAGTGCCAGCATGGAATACAGCATTTCATGGCAGGGCAAGGTGTACTGCCTGCTGTGCTGTCTGATATGAAGTCTGAAGGCTTTTCCAGTTAACTCCTCCCCAAACAATATGAGCTCCATCATTTTAATGTAAGCCTTGCAGGAACTGTGATGGCAGGATTAGGAATAATGGATTTAAGTTGGAAGAGGGGAGATTTAGGCTAGATATAAGAAATTCTTCACAGTGATAGCATTAGGCAGGGACACCTCTCTTTTGACCAGGTTGCTCAGTGCCTCATCCAGGCTGGCCTTCAAACACTGCCAGAGAGGGGGCATCCACAGTCTCTCTGGGCAACCTCTTCCAGCACCTCACCACCATCAAGGTAAAGAATTCCTTTCTTATATCCAGCTTGAATCTCCCCTCTTCCAATTTATATCCATTATTCCTAGTCCTGCCATCACGTATCCTACTAAAAAGTCCTACTCCTGTCTTTCTGTAGGCCATCTTCAAGTATTGACAAACTAGTATGAGTTGCCCCCCAAGCCTCTTCTCTCCTCTCCATGCTGAACAACCACAACTCCTTCAGCCTGTCCTCAGAAGGGAGTTTCTCCAACCCTCTCATCATCTTCATGGCCCTCCTCAGGACCTGTTCCAATAGCTCAATGTCCTTCTTACATTGAGGGCTCCAGAACTGGACACAATAAACCCCTCTGAAAATGAATACCCAGCTTCTATTTAGGCAACATGCTGCTCTTGGAGCCAACAGCTGTGGCTGCCTTTACCCAAAATATGGCAAGTCTATCAGCACAAGCCTAAAACAGGACAGTACCTTGACACCATCAGCACAATAGGTCATACTGATTCAGACTACTTCACTAACACCTTCATACAGCTGCTAGAAGTCATCTATTTTGTAATTCTGGCCACTGAGGCAAACAAGAGTGTTAAATCCAAGTGTTCTCAGGGCAGCATGTGAGACAGGGAGCACAGCTCAGCTCTTCCACTGTAGCCTGAAAGGTCAGCCAACAGGGACATGGATTATCTCCACAGAGAAGCTAATGTGAGGAATAGGAAACAATACTATATCAGAAGGAAATAATTTTATTCTCCACACCTGCTTCTCATTGATATGAGTGAAACATCTGTTCCTATTTATAAAGGAGCAATGGAGTTGCCACAGAGCAAGACAATGGAAGCTTGTCCTCATGAAAACAGCAAAAGTACCTTTTCAAGATAGGCAGTTCATGAAAGCAGCATGAGTTTCTGCTTGAACTGGAAAGTAAATCATAACCCAATACAAAAATCCCTCAGAGCCATGTTCTCATTGCTGCCAGCTCACTTAGCTCACAACTTTTGGAATTTTTCTTATCTAAAGTAGAGAAATAATTACACAGCTTTGGGGGTGGGCATAAACAAAGGGCTGATCCTTGCTGCTTTTTTGGCTGCATATTAGCACAAGGGAATTGAATCTGAAGTGTTAGGCATCTGTCATTGAGTCATAAGAGTGCCACATATAAACCAACTGAAACCAACCAGACTTCCCTGGATGGCCATTAAATGAGGCAGCATTTTTCCATACAACCATCTTCCATAGCAGATATACAGAAATTTCAGCCATCAGGCCTCACCTTAGAAAGAAAGTTTCTTTAGCCAACACCTCCTTTGACCACTCTCTTCCTAGCCCTTTTATTCAGTGCAGTTGAGTCCATCTCCCCTGGTCATTGCCTGGCTTCACCTCTTGCTTTCTGGGTGCGGTCATAAATCCTAGTAGATCAAGGGATTTGGAACTGCATTTAAGAGACTAGTTCATGCTGTTCCCAGGGAGGAGGTGGCTTTAGTGATTTGCTGCATTAAAGCACTTTCTTTCCCTTGTTACAATGATTTCTGACACTTTTAAAGCTGTAAATGCATGCTGGAAAGCATCTGATAACAGTGATCTTTAGAATCTTCCACTGGAAAACAAAAAAACAAAAAAAAACAAAAAAAAAAGGCAGTGACAGGTAAGACTCTTTAGTGGCCTTAAAAGAGGAATATAAGGGCTTTGAGAGGACATTATATATTTAGCATTAGAGAAATTAATCAGAGACAGAAGAACTAACAGCCAGTTTGAATTGGGGTAGTTCCCAACAACTTGGTTAGCAGACAGGATGGACAGAACCACAGAGTATCAGGGATTGGAAGGGACCTCAAAAGATCATCTAGTCCAATCCCCCTGCTGGAGCATGAATATCTAGATCAGGTCACACAGGTATCCAGGTGGGGTTTGAATGTCTCCAGACGAGACCCCACTCCCTCTCTGGACAACCTGTGCCACTGTTCTCTCATCCTTACTGAGAAAAAAAGTTTTTCTCCTATTTCTGTGGAACCTTCCTCCCTCTGTTTCAGCCTAATGTGGGGTCACAAAGCTAACCCACCTGGCTTCTGAAAGGGGCTATGACACAGAGCTAACTATGGGACTCTGCTCCAGAGAATTGCTCTAATCCCCACTACACTGAGTGCTCTGGCCTGGGTGGGGCTGTGGCATTACTGCTGGGTTTTATTTCCCAGTGGAATGACACAGCAAGATATCAGAATCCTCCTCCGAGCCCTGCTCTTACAATCATCAGATAAAAGGCACTAATAGACCATAAAGAGAATTTGCTTGGACACTGAGGCAACTTTCCTCTCTGTGGAATTTATTCAGTGTATTGCAGGAGACAGAAAGTCCCAAGTCATGCTGTACTATGAGGAAGAGCTGGCACCACACAAGTGCTGATGCTTGGCTCATGGTGGTGATGGCAATAATCCAGATGGTCAGACAAGCATAACCAGAACTTTTTTTTTTTTGTTAAAATGAGGCTGTATTTCTTTCTGCAAGTCTAGATATAGTCAGGGGTTTAACCATGTTTTTGATAGGATTCCAGGAAGCACAGAGCTGCAGCATGTAAAATACATAAGCTTTCAGGATAACCTTGGAAAGCAGCTGTTGAGTTCCTGGGGTTTTTTTGCTATTTATCCTCCTGCTTGCTTTTTCCTCACCCAAAAAAATTAAAACAATTTTTGTACATTTTAATTTAATTTTTCTGAAGATCCAGACTTACATCAAATCCTTAGGGTCACTAGGAAGCACTCAAAAAAAACTTGGCCACTTGTTTAAATGCTTCCTGTGAGTCTGGGAGTCTCAGGAAAGTGTGTGCCAAAATATTGCCACAGGACAATAGAGAACAGATTGTACAGCACGTTAAGCTGTAGTAAGTCTGCAAGGCTGTGAACTCTCCTCTCTCCACAGTGTGAATTGTGCTGTTGTGTCTAAGCAGAATGTAAGAGTTAAGAAAACTTAACCCCATTTCATCAAAGCAGAAAAAGCACTTTCTATTTCTCTCTCCAGAACATTTAAGTGGGGTTTACCTGCTATTGTTAAAATAGCACTGTTAAAAAAGTTTCTATGTAGTCAGAAGCTTTCCTTTGCAATCTAGGCAAATTGTCCCCAGAATATCAGCAATTTGGGTATCTTTCCTGGTTTGGGTTAATGGACAATGAGAATATTAAATAGGAAGGAGTGGGGTATGGAAATAGTTCCATGGTTCTTCAACGACTTTGTAGTTGACTACAAAGTAGTTCTGAGCCTCTGGTGATAAGCTTTAGCTCCTTTCCCCTTTTTTTTTTCCTCCCTTCTACTGGCCACATCAGAAAATCAAAACATCTCTGCCAGTAATAGAAATACTACAGACCAAATAAGGTGAAAGTAAGAGGATGGCATAGCTTCTAAAAAAAAAAAATTCCTGCCAACCCTCCAGCTGGAGCAGACAGACTCAGATCTGGTGCTGAGATGCCTTTATCTTGTAGCCAACTTTACGTAATAGATTTTAAGTTTATATATAAATTTGTACAACTCTACCCCTGAAAGGCCTTTTTGTACCTTTTGATCACTGTAATAGTGCATCATCCTCAAAAAGCAACTTGATTCTATTACAAAAATCATATGGAACAAAGATGAGGGGGAATTAGATTGCACCTTGCTTTAACTCTATGATTTAGAGACAACTTTTTTCTTGGAAAACTAAGGTATGTTTATTCTAAAACTAGGCTTAACAGTTTGCTCTTAGGCTGAAAATTAAGAAGTGAAACTCAGCTGAAAAACACTGACTACACCATAGGTATGAGTTCTAGTAGTTTAGCTGGAGAGAACTTTGTCTAAGAGTAAATAAATGATGAAGTAAAATAAAATTCCCAGCTGATATTTTCATGGAATTATTTAATTTAAAAGAACTTAATCTAAAGTTCTATGTCACTATGAGAAGTGGACAAGGATGAGAACCTGTCATATAATATGAATTAAATGGATTACAAATGTTCAAGTTGAATATTTGAAGCATAGACATAACCACTTGCATAGCTATGCCAATGCAATTGTCCTATCACTTAGCTTCATTGTCTCCTTCCAGTTTTTTGTGGCCTTTTTCTCCAGTCGAATTCCACCTAAAACCATCAGGATGCTTTGGGATACCAAGTATGAAAATAGAAAAAATATTCTGAGGAAGAAGCATCAAAAATACTGCATCTGAAAATTCCCCTCAGAATTATTAATTAAAGCCTGCACTTCTCTACACTACTTCTTGGTTTCTCTGCAGTGAATGGAAATATTATTGACTTCAGAAGCAACCAGAAATATCCTAAAAACAGAGAGAATACAGGTAGTAATAATTGTTTCTAAGGAACATTATGGCTGAGGCTGAAAGGCAGATTTTTATTCTTCATTCATTAGAGATGTTGATATTTTTTATGACAAAACATTTCAAAAAAGTTTTTTTTACTGAAGGAATATTCTTGCTAAGCTCCATCACTGAGATTTTAGTAAAAGAGAAGAAAGTGAACCAAAGTGAGACTCATCTGGGGGCAGGAAAGGAAGCTTTATCTATAATTACCCACTTACTTTCATCCTCCAACCTCTTGATTAATTTTCAAATGCCTTAATATAACTAAAATCCCAATTAAAAAGGAAGATTTTTTTTAATTTAGTAAGTGAAACTGTTTCTGCCACTGCAATTGTTTTCTCAATTATCAGCTTCATCACCCTAGCCAAGAAAATTAAAACAAGGGCAAATGCAGAGGTAACAGACTTGAAATTAACCTAAATACATGCTGACAGATAATTCTTCTGAGATTACAGGAGCAACTGAGCAAATACAATTAACTGTCATGTCTTCTTCCATTAATTTGGTTTCATACAAGTCTATTTTAGCAGTGGAAATCACATGAGCAATTATTTTTCATGACTTGGCATGATTTCTGATGCCCCTTCACCAAAAGGCCACATGAATTCATATAATGGAGCAGATCAGAAATCTTGTCAGAGCATTGTCCTGCTTTACAGTGACTAAGGGATTTAATAAAGAGCATCTGTGGCCCTCATTATGAACATGAAAGGTTTTCTTCTAACATGTCAAATTTATATCTTTTAAATGGTCCATCAGTGTTCCTGCTATTATGAGGCAGGTAGACTTATCACAACCTATTACCCTTTTTCTCTCATTCTCAAGGACTTTACTATTGACTGTTATGGAATTGCTCCCAGTGCACATGGCCTTAAGAGAACAAGATTCAGTGTCTTAATCTCTTTGAGTGATTAAAANTATTTTAGCAGTAGAAATCACATGAGCAATTATTTTTCATGACTTGGCATGATTTCTGATGCCCCTTCACCAAAAGGCCACATGAATTCATATAATGGAGCAGATCAGAAATCTTGTCAGAGCATTGTCCTGCTTTACAGTGACTAAGGGATTTAATAAAGAGCATCTGTGGCCCTCATTATGAACATGAAAGGTTTTCTTCTAACATGTCAAATTTATATCTTTTAAATGGTCCATCAGTGTTCCTGCTATTATATTATGAGGCAGGTAGACTTATCACAACCTATTACCCTTTTTCTCTCATTCTCAAGGACTTTACTATTGACTGTTATGGAATTGCTCCCAGTGCACATGGCCTTAAGAGAACAAGATTCAGTGTCTTAATCTCTTTGAGTGATTAAAAGGATGATTGATCCTTGCACTCTGTCTTGCCAGTTACTTCAATGCTTACTCTTATTTCCTCTTTATCTTTTTTGATGAGAAACCCATATGCAAGGCTTATAAGTGAAAGCATGCCTTTAACTGAAAATACTGTTTTCCAAAGTAACCTCCATACTTGGATTTTGTACTATCACTGCACACTGAGTAGAAACTTCTGGGCTAACCAATGTTTCATTTTCATAACCTCTGAATTTCCCCCTGCTTCAAACAGGAAAAGCAGTACAAATAAGCCTGCCCTGAAGATTAACAGTTTCAGGCTGTGACCAGCCAAGGTAGAAAGGAAATTTTACCCCTTTTCTCCATCAAAACACAGTGTTGCAAATGACACAGCAGTGCTCAAGGACAGAGGCAGCACCTCAAGGAGCTGCAAGTCATACCAGACAGATTAAAAGCAATGCACTGAATTGCAAGTGGAGAGAGGAGGTCTTCTAATGTATCACCCTCACTCAAAAAAAGAAATTATAAGAGTAGAAAGGGATTTTTTCATTCTAAGAATAAAATTTCCACAAGCTTATAAAGGAATTCCCACTGAACTCCTAAACTACAGTATTCAATCTTTCCTGTGGTCCTGCTAGTGCCACAGCATATCCTAGAGACTACACTAGAAAAGCTTGTTGCTTCCCACATTTTTGCTTGGATAGTTCTTTAACGAGATGTATGTTGAGGGGGCTCAAAAAATAGCCATAGAAGTTAAACTGTATGGTGTTAATATAGTTAAACACTCCTCAGGCACAATTTTACAGCTACAAAGGAAATTTCCTAGTGGAAACCAGACTTTGAAGTTTAGAGCCATACATTGAAACTACTTGAATTACTTATTTTGACAAAAAAATGGTATACTAAAATATGAAAATAATAGAACATGTTAGGAAGTCTGTATTCCAGGATCCAGACTATTCTGGCTTCATATTAAAGGTTAATGATTAGAATCAAAGAATGCAAGCAAGCTCAACTTGGTATCAATGTACTAGATGATTAGATGACATGATAAATTGAAGCAAATTAATACTATTTAACTTGGTTTACACAAATACTATAAGAGATGATGTTCACATTTTGAAGAACAGAACCTCCACCCAGGAATGTGGAAGAGGGAAAGAAGAAAAGATAGGAAATAAAGTCTGTACTAAAAGTAACTCACGGTGCTTTCTTGTGAAGAGATTTTGAGGAAATGTCTCTCAGCCTTAACATCAGTAACAGGTAAAAAATCCAGCACAAACCCATAGTGAAAACACAGAAGAACTGGAAATAAGTGGTAGGACTGGGTTATATATGGAGCTTGTCAATCTGCATTAGGAAAAAATGCATTACACCTGAGGCACCACAGCTGAGAGTACCCCACAGCTGCAGTGTATGAAGGATCCAAATAGGGAAACAATTATGACTGAAGAAATCCTCTTTGCTTTTCTCAAATCCATTCAAAGCATTTGCATTTCCAAACTACACAAACCCCCAAAGACTTACATTTTTGTAAAAACTGTCATAGGAAAGATTGTGAGTGGAACGAGGACTGTTGCAAGCCAGTAATTACAAGAACTTGTGAACTCTAGCAGATTAATCATTGGTAGAGGTTGTTCTAAGCCAAAGATGGAGATAAAAATCAGTCACTGCAGACAAAGGGAAACACTGGACAAATGAATATTGTCTGACACAGTTTGTTTGTGACCTCATAGAACACCGCAACCAGTTTCACATTTGTCAAATTAAGTCTGCAAGCACAGCTCTGCCAGAAATCAATCACTATAGCTAATTGCTTCATGCCTTCTTTATTTTTTCAATGACAGATCTAACAGGGAGTGTTAGCTTGGCACAAAGAGAGCCAAATTTGTCCTGGTGGAGGTGCCTCCACTTATTATGGTATCCTTAAATCTTGCAGAAGCAGCTCAGAACTGAGAGCTCTTTAGACTGTGCTGCCCTCTCATTGCCTTAATGTCCCTGGACACAGTGAGATAGATACCTCCTTGGCATAGACCCAGTAAGAGTTTTGTGTTAGTCTAAAGATGGACTTGGCTCAGAGGAGTTTCATTTGTAGTGAGTTGCAGTGGACAGATTTTTCTTCTTTTTTTTTTTTTCTAAATACACTTCATTTATTTCTGTGTCTTTGATACTTTCCAGAGCAGCTGTTTTCTCATTGTTAGCTTCAATTAAGGATTTCCTGGCACTGTGTAACTTCTCCCAGAATGCCTACAGCAGGCCTGTGCTAATGCTGATCCTAGCTGTCACTTCTGGAAATTCTGTTCCCTTTTCCAAGTTTAAAGTTGGAAGTTATATTGGAAATGAAAGGTATACAATTTGGAGATAAAAATATGGATTCACTTTAATGCCTGTAGTTGTATGAAAATAGATCATGAGCCACAAGTGTATGCTTTCAGGGCCAACACAATCATGGGCTGTGTTAAGAGAAATGTGACCAGCAGGTCAAGAGAGGGGATTTTGACCCTCTACTCAGCTCTGGTGAGGCCCCACCTGGAGTATTGTGTCCAGTTCTGGAGCCCTCAACATAAGAAGGACATTTAGCTGTTGGAGCAGGTCCAGAGGAGGCCACAAAGATGATCAGAGGGCTAGAGCCCTTATGAGGACAGGCTGACTTGGCTGTCTTGGTATCTGGGAAGCTTCTTAGCAATTCTAGCAGACCCCAATAGTGTCAGGAGAGAACAGTGCATACTTCTGATAAGGGAGGGATAAGCCACCACTATCAGAAATATATTATACCTATTATACCTTTTTTTTGGCTTCAACAAAAAAAAAACCCCAGTTTTTATAAAGGAGAGACTGATATTAGAGCTTGCAGATAAATGTACCATTGCTGTTGACTGGCAGAAGACACCAATAACCTCTGCTACTTATTGAGCTAATTTATTTGTCAGTCTTCATTAACTTGTAATAGCTTTTACTGCTAGAATTGTTTTTAAAACTTCAGATAAGAAACATATATATTTTTGCTGTTTGGGACCAGCTCATCCACCTATGATTTTTAGCTCTTCCTGAAGGAGTTAATTGTTACCAGTGATGAAATCTACAGTTCTCTTCATAATTACAATAATTAACCTGCTCTGCAGTCTGTCAACTCAAGCAGCATTTATCATTTCAGATTAAAAACATTACACAAAACCTCATGGTTAAGGAAAATGAAAATAGGAGTGACATAAGCATGCCTGAAATCAAGATACATTACTTATGGCTGCTCTGGCTTAAGATGTTTTATTTAGACTCTATTCTCTCTCTTTTTCTTTGACCTGTATGATCTCAGCACAGAAGAAAAGTTGAAATGGTTTTAAATGCTAAGATCACAGTCTTCAATGCTAGTTGTGTTGCTAGAAATTCTTACCCAGCCCATTAAAGGGCACTGGTTTCCCATGTCATATCTAGTTTTGATCATAGCAGAGAAATGAGAACCAATAAAAACAGGCCTAATGTGAAACAGATTTTTAACTGTATGCTTATTTGTTGCTTTTTTTGTGTTGAAAATATCTTTTGAAAATATCTGAATAAGAGTTAACTTAATGACTAGCAAATTCTCAGCTCCTGTTGGAAAACAATGCCTTTAAAACAAGATGCTGTATGAAGACTAGTGTGCTGTGAGAGCACCAATGCAGACTGGATGGCTAAAGTTCCCTGGTGACATTTTAAAGGAAGACTTACAAAGCTTGTGAGCAGATTAATTTCTGAAAAGACTGGATGAAATCCACCTCCTTCCCTCATCCACTTGGAACATGTGTTGACTAAGTCAACACTTCCAGGTGAAACTTATCCATCCCCCAAAAAAAAAGAAAAGTTCAGTAGTCAGTTACTGATGTTAAGGGTGATGTCTCCTAATAAACTAAAACAGAAGGCATGACAGGAGGCATTAAGCCAAAGTGATGTGCCTGATTAAAAATCTACCCAAGAGGGCTCCATAAGTGGAGAAAATGGGTTGAGAGACCCAGGAACTGAGGTTTATTTTGGGGGGGGATTTTTTTTGTTGTTTTTTTGGTTTTGTTTTCTTTTAGTTCAGCATCAAAAAGGGTCAAAATTACTCAGTTTCATACTGCAACATCTTAGTTGCAGCCTTAGCAAGGCCCTGCTTACAATATGTGCCCCAAAGAAGAATCAGGCCCTATTAAATTAATTTTTTTTTTATGAAGCCCTACATCATGTTGACATGCACTAAATACTAAATCATATAACTGCATGTTTAGAAGGGTCCCTCACAGCAAGGGCTCACAAGCAGCACTGTAATTGCTCTGACCAATATGGCAATGCCTCTCCCACATTGCTTGCATTGTTATGAGCAATCTCCTGGAAAACCAGTCCTATCAGAGGGGGAGAGGAATTAAGCATGTTTTAAAGTTTGAAGTCAGCCATCAAAATTTATTATTCCACTGTGCATTCTTCTGCCTGTGACTGCCTTGAGTTACTGAGCAGATATAAATGAGCCTAGAAAAGAGAGGAAACAGTTGAGAACGATTTATGTGATTTTTGCTAGGTTTTTTAGAGACTTTGGAGATGTCACTTTGCAAAGTATAGGGTGGAAGACCAATGAAAGCTTTGCTACTAAAGGTGAAGGGAAAAAAAAAAGACAAACCTTAAAAACTATAAAAGAAATGCAGCGAGGGGGGAAAAAAAAAGGAAGAGAGGGTGGCAAAGGTTGGGGGATTGGAGAAGTTATACCTCTATCTGCAAAGTCTTTCTGAAAGCTGCTGACATAGCTTTGGCATCTGATCATCTGCTAACTGCTGATTAACATAGCACTGTTTTATATTTAACTCAGGCCAGAGCAGGAGGGGCTGGGGGTGGGGTTGTGCTGCTTATAAGGGGAGCACAGTAGGAACAATGTTCTTCTGTGTCAGTTCCCTCCATCTCCCAGCCCAGCTGCACTCCTTTTGATCATTCCCATTTCCTCCAAATGCATGTTGTCTTTAATTAATTGAGTGTCTGGTGGAAAGAGAGGTGGGGGAGACGGACAGAGAACAGCTATTGCTGCACAACTCAAAGACAAACCAAGTCTGCTGAGTTTACTGAATGCAAAGTGCTAAAGTGACTAATAAGCTTTTTTTCCACGGTTAATGTTTTGCTCTGAGAAGACTCAGGAGCAGAGATGGAAGGCATGGATTTTGAGGGTGAGAAATCCAAGAAGTACTGCATGAAGGCAAAGCACGTGGCCATCATCTGCGCCGTCGTGGTCATTGTAGGTCTTGCTGTGGGTCTTGGAGTGGGATTGACCAGACCTAAATCTACAGAAGATCCCCCAGTTTCAGGAGTAACAACAGATCGGCCAACAGATCAGACAACAAACCCTTCTCCTCCTCCTCCAGTGGATTTGGGTCCCTGCCCTCCTAAAAATGATGAGTCTGGAAACTGGAAACACTTCAGGCTACCCACTGATGTCAACCCTATCCACTACAATCTGGAAATAAAACCTGAAATGGAGAAAGACATTTACACCGGGACAGTCAGTGTTTATATCACTTTGGAAAGCTCTACCAGCTACCTGTGGCTCCACCTGAGAGAGACCAAGATTACAGAAATGCCCACCCTCTGGAGATCTTCAGGACAGCAGATTGCTCTGACTGACTGCTTTGAGTACAAGCCACAGGAGTACATAGTGATGAAGACAGAAGCAGAGCTCTCTGTCACTAATGAAAATGATCCCTATATTCTCACTCTGAAGTTTGAAGGCCGGCTGAATGGTTCCCTGGTTGGCTTTTATAGGACCACCTACACTGAAGGAGGAGTGATCAAGTAAAGCAGTTTTTCTTTTATTTATTAAACTTTCTTCTCTATTTCTGTTCACTCAGGCCTGCTCTATCCTTGTTTCAGCTTCTCAGTCTAGTCTCTCACACACTTGCTCACATTTCTGGGCTGTTGTTTAATTTTCTTACTTCCCTAAGGAAGATGCTGTATTCAGAATCTTTTGACAGTTGACAAGTGAATGTGAGCTGGAGAGATGAGGGGTTTGTTATTATTATTATTCTGAAAAATTTTCTCAAACTCTACCAGTCCCAGGTTATCCTTGAGCTTTACAAAAAGCTCCCTTGGAGAACTGGAGGGATTGAGGCCTGTTTTTATCCCTGTACTACAATAAATGACATATAGCTCTCAACTCTCTCTCCTGGCCCTCCTAAAAGTTAACAGTTTTGGTGTAAAATGTTCTTGTGGCAGTTTTTCCTAACACCATGCCTCCTTGATGTCATAACCCTGAGGAATATCCAGGCTGGAACTTTCCTGTCCCTCGTGTTGCTGGTTTAAATTATAGTTAGGAAAGTCAAAATGGTGAAGTTTGTCTTTGACTAGGGTTTTCTGTGTTCCAGCTCCTCCTTTTTAGTATGTCTGTGGTTATCGAAAGACTACAAAGCCTCCACCTGTTCTGTTAATCCATTCCACTTCACAAATTTGCACTACTTCAAGGTGGAAGCTTGTAAAAGCCATTGCCCATGTGCTCATTGCTCAGTGGCATTTCTTCCCAGTTAACATATAAAGAGGATACCTATCCATTTTCTGAAGTGACTCATTCCAGCCTTTACACCTAGAGATAAACTTGGCTAGACTTTTCCAAGGCTCTGCAAAAGGAACACAGAGATAAAGACTAGTGTGTTTTCATGGTCTTTGGTTGCCCTCCTGGGATAATGTCATTACAAGTGAGTCTCACATCAGCTCCATTCAGCTGCTGACAGGCAATCTCAGGAGTGACAGCAGTGACAGACACTTGCAGCAGTGAATCAAAGCAGCAGAGAAAAAAGCAAGCGTTTTCATACTTAAACATAGTTATCTGATCTGGAGAGAAGCCACTTAGAGAACAGCTCTTTTCCTCTTGTTTTGTTCCATCCACCACCTCAGTATAGCTCAGTATATTTTGGGCATCTGACATTCCTACAGCATTTTTGAAGTGTAAACTCTTGGCATCTTTCTAACTTGAGATGTGTTACTATCTTCTCTTTGTTGAAGAATACCTAGACAATACATTAATTGCCCTAGGCACATCACAACACCAGAACAGGAGGACTCAACACAGATCTCCTTTATCATAGATCAGGAGAGGTGAGGTCCCTACACTCAGATCCTGGCATTGTAGGAACAAAAGAACCAAGCATCTGATGTCAGGAGGAAAAGACAACTTCATAAGCAAAAGAAAGCATAAAAAAAGAGCTCAGTTTGAGAGGGTTCCTACTTTTAGATTTGGTTTCTGGCACCTACAGTTGCAAGGAGTCACTGGAACAGGTTGCCCAGAGAGGTTTTTAAGACCAGGCTGGATGAGGCATAAAGCAATCTGGTCTAGTTGGAGGTGTCTCTGCCCACGGCAGGAAGGTTGGAACTAAATGATCTTTAAGATCCCTTCCAACCCAAACCATTCTATAATTCTATGATCCTAGCCAGGAGCCTGAAAGCACTCAAGATTGAAAGGAACTTGAGTGTGTGAGTTTGTTTGTTGAGAAGGGCTTAAGTAAGAATGAGTGAATAGTGACCTGATTTAGTGGGAGGTGTCCCGGCCTATGGCAGGGGGGTTGGAACAAGATGATCTTTAAGGTCCCTTCCAACCCAAACTATTCTGTGTTTCTATTCTGTGATTCTATTTCTGGTAAGCTTTTTCACGTGGTTAAATTTAGGTGGATTATTTGTTGTACGTGATAGTGCGGAGACCTTTGAAATGAAAACAACCACAGCCAAGTGGTGATGCAACCACCAACCAAGTTGCTGCGACGCTGCGTGAGGGAAGATGGTAGGATAGAACCAGGAGGGATGAGGAGAGAAGTTTTATTACTCATAGAAACTTCATGGTCTCCTAGCTTTCTACTGAAAACCAATGCAGACCAGAATTATCTTCTTTATTTTGACTTTACCTGAGGCAGACATCACCCTTCCTTTTTTGCCATATTGTAAAATCAGGTAGTAACAAAAGGCAGAAGAATTTATTCATATCAGTTGTTAGAAAGAAGGGGAATGAGGTGAAAATGAGGGCCAGTGTATAATTAACACACTCTCCCAGGCAATGTTAGAATCAGCAGGACATCTTGAGAGAAAAAATAACATTGGAAAATTAGGTCTGAGGGCTGAGCTCCTCCCTAGCTGGCTGTGAGGGCAAAGGTTTGCCAAAGCATTGCTAAAATGCCTTTTGTTTACCAACTGGGAAAAAGTCCAGGCTCTGCTGTTGCTTAGATTCAGATATCCCACCACATTTTGTGGAAAACAGGAAGACATGCTGAACATAGCTTCAAGCCTGGGATCCTTGGGAGGCTTAGGGAGAAGAACACCTCATCTGGGAGTCATGTTCAGACAGATCACACACTCGCTGTCAGGACAAAGGTACTTTTGGACATTCCCAGGAGTGAATATTGAGATAACTTGGGGACACAACTGCTTAAATGGATGTGTGTGTTTGTGGGGAGTGAGCAGGAAAGGAGGAACTTTGAGAAAGAACATTTTTGATACAGACTTGCTGTAAATATGGAAGTCCTTTGGCAAAGCTCTGCATATTTCCTTTTCCCACTGATGAAAGAGGAGTAGCAGTCCTTGCCTACTTTGCACAATGCAGGAAGCATGAATATGTTACAACGGTATTATTTTCAGATTTTAGGGAATGGAAAACAAGAGTCCTTGTCTAGGTGTAATGGATACTTTTCAGTCACAAGTTCTTCCCAGGGAATGTGTTAAAATCTCCTTCTATTTTCTACTTAATATTACAGATAATTAAAACATGTCTCAGCAGCTGGTTTCGCATTACTATTTGTGACAAGGCATGACTTCTATTTTATAAGAATTCATCTCTGTCCTCAGTAAAACAATAATTGGCTTATGGAAGTTACCCGCATGGGCACATCTCTAACAGGAAGACTTTTGCTTAGGATTTTGTTGATCAGGAAAAGGCAAAATATTCTTTAGTGCACAGAAGTGCACAAGTAGAACTCCTGCACTTCTTCCTCAAGGAGAAAATTTCCTCAAGGAGAAAATTTCCTCAAAGAAGAATCATGGAATCTGAATTTAGGGAAAGAGTAGGAGAAAAAGTCTTTGATTAGCTCAAGCGAATGGAGTTTTGTTTTCAAGTAAAAAAAAAAAAATCTTCTTATCTAAATTCAGCAATTATTTTATTTTGGAAGCAGCTGGATGCAGTCTCAGCCAGAATTTCACTTCTTATTACTATGATATTTACAACTGTAGTTCACATTTAAAGGTCTGGACATCAAAAGAAAGGAGAAAGGCAGAAGCCACCAAGTAGCAAAGAAGATCTTATCTAAAAACTACTTCATACAGTTTGAAAGGAAATTAAAAGGGAAATACAGCATTTCATGTTTCTAGTTCCACTTGTATGCGTTCCACAGCCTGGAGTTATTGTCTCCCCCACAGCTAAAGTTTTGTACTGCTGTCTGTCTGCCTCCTCAAATATATGAGGACATAAGGATTATCACCTCATAAATCAACAGAGGTATCACAGTGTTTATCAGTCTGTAGGAACAAGATATAAATGTGTCAAAATACAGAGCCAATTTTTAGAGCAAGAGTTGTGATGCATCGCCCCGGGGGCTTGATGGAGAAATTGTGAAACAGCTTTCAAATCCTACAAAAAGTAGAGAGTGACATCTAACAATTTACCACGCAAAAGAAACTCAATTGAGCCTAAAGTCATGTTAAGATGGATGTTCATTATGCATTCTGATGATGAATTTTGGAGTTACTATTGCATTGAACATGAATGGTAAGAAGCCAGACATATTACCTTCATCAAGCCTGAAAAAGACACATGCTGCTACAAGTTCCTAATGACCAGGTTAGTGTTTAACCGTCACGGGGAAATGCCAAGGGCAAGAGAAACACTGAAAAATTGGCTGTCAGAGGAGCATGTAGGCTTGCTGAAGATCTTTAATTTATGATGTACACTTTTAATTACTTTTTGGAAAGAAAAACTACCTTAATATAGTTGGAGCAGCTGTAGAAGTGCTGTCAGAAAATGCCCAGCATTCCAGATTAATTGAAGAAGCATCTGTGATCCCTTCAGTCACTGCCACTATATGGTTCATTAATAGGGGAGTCTGATGTCACTGTGAGAAGCAGACAATGCAAATCTTCATAAGCTTCAGCTTATTTTTTTTTAAGTGACCCTACTATCTAGCTCCTCAGATTGTTAAAATGGTTAAAATGGTTAAAATGGCATCAGTTACGTATTAGGATGTTTATCTGGGCTTCCCGTGCTTTTCCCAGCAGTTTCATCAATTAAGTCAGGAAAACAGAACAGCGACTGCAGAAAACTGTACTTGGTAACTGCAGAAAAAGAAACACACAGGCAGGATGAGATTTTAGGGGTACTTGAACAATTCCTAGATGTCTTCACAGGAGATACTCAAGACTCCAATCCTAAGATATGCTCCAGTGGTTAAACAACACAAGGAGTGACTTAGTTAAACACCCTGTATGAAAACCTGATTTTTCTTTCAGGTGATACCACCAGTAGTTTATTTTAGGCACGGAAATCAATGGGAAAGCTCATCAAGAAAGTGAGCTACATTTTTACCATCTAAGAGGGTCATTTTTGTGTCATTACTTGACTCTTAAAATATCTTATGACAAGTAAATTTGGTTTAGCTTTTGCTCTGAAAACCGAAGGATGTCACTGAAAGGCTGCCATGAGTTACACATGCCTGTCCCATGTCAGTTTGTGCATTTCTGATGTCACCTACTATTATGACTGGGCAAGTGCAGGCAAGCATTTGTTTGTAGTTGGACTTTAGTTTGTGAAATTGCTAAAGCACGATGCTTAGAAATTGCAGAGAGGATTTCAGAGATGTATAATGAAGTCTTGCCAATGTGTTGTTTGTTTAAGGAGCATTGCAGCTACTGATCACGAGCCAACAGATGCACGGAAATCATTTCCTTGCTTTGACGAGCCCAACAAAAAGGCAACTTACAACATATCTATCATCCATCAAGAGCCATACCAAGCACTTTCAAACATGCCAGTACAGGTATGTATTTCCCAAGCCTGCTGCCTAAGTGGAATGGTTCTATAAAGGCACTGGGACTGCAAAGCCCTTGTAGACTCTACTGTAAAATTAATGGTTAATAGTTTTTCCATAAAATAGGACTGGCTGGTTGATGGACCATTCCTAGGGGTCCATCAGCACCCAACAAGGCAATACAGAGCCAAGTCTGTGAATGAAATATCTCTTCTATCTTTAGCTGCCCTCTATTCAGGCACTCTAGATGAGCATCCCCTACTTACTGAAACAACATGATGATCTAAATCTGATCATCAGGATCCTTTAGGTGTATTAATAATACACATTCGATCACCTCAGTCCACCGTGACTGTAATTTCCTACATAATCCATTACTGGACCTGGTAGGTCAAATTCCAAGTTTCCTAAGAAATTTGATGGCATCAGTAATCTACCTCTGGGCCCTCTGAAAGGAGATTGAATGTCTTTCAGCTGAGAAAGAGTTTCTAATGAATAGTTTAACTGACTGTCTAGTCCAATGCATAATTTCTAATGAATATGTTGAGAGTAGGAGATAAAGTGCCAAGTTTAAAAAAAGAAATAAAAATAAAGAAATAAAAATAGCTTCCAGCCTGCAGGCTATTGACATTTGCATCTTCCCAACCAGTCCTCCACTCAGAAAACAGTCTGCTTTATTTACTGTGTGCTGTTTTATTTTAAGAGTCCCCAAAATCTTAACTATTGCATAACAATGCAACTGAGGGAACTATTGCCAATCTGGTACAGTTGCCTCCCAAACAATTTTCAAATTTAAAGCCCTGATTTATTGTTATTAAAAATACTTATGTGAGAACTAAAAGAGCAGCACCAGACATTTGAACACCACAGAAAAACACAATGTTTACTGCACCTTTACTCACAGACCTCAGATATAAGGGTATCAAGGAAGGTGAGGATATGAGACTAGATGTTATCAAGCTTTTGAGCTTTACACATGAATCTTGCCTCAAGTAAGTTTTCAAAGGCTAAGCTACCACTTAATTTGCTAAAGTATAAGCACAGGCATGGAGATTATGCTGAGCTGATACTCAGGTTTGACTAACAAATGACAGCAGAGCCCTTTTTCATCTGGTGAGCTCACAAGGTCAATAGCTCTGTTCTCACTAGTGAAAGATCTTCAGGAAACCTTTTCAATGAATGGAAATGAAATAATTTGTAAATTCCAGGCATATTTTATGTCACACACCCTGTAACAGTTTTGGTGGTGTGGAGCTTTACAATCAACATATCAAAACCAGCTCAGCAAAATCAGGAAGCTGTACATTTAATTTTCATTTTTCCACTGAAGGGATTCTTTTTTACTTTTTTTCAATGAGATACTGATTTTATTGAAAGAACAAAATAAATCAAAAATTAGTCAAATATTGGAAACTTAGATTACTAACACCTCTGTGAAAAGGGGTTTGTGAATGTGAAAAGGGGTTTGTGAATATGAAAAGGAGTTTGTGAATGTATTTGTGAAAAGGTTTGGATTTTTTTGCTTGTGGAATTGTGCCTCTTGTAACATTCATTATCAGTACTTTATTTATAATGTATTTCTAACAAACCAATCTCATGAAGTGTTATATCTCTAACAGAAGGTTAGTGTCCTAACTTACCCTATTTAAGCTAGTCAAGTGGTCAGAAGCACAAAAAGTTATCAGCCTGGCTATAAACAACAGCAGAAACAAATACAGAGAGGATGAATAGCAACAGGATGCAGGTTTGATCATATAATTCAGTTAAAAATTAAAGACCCTTGGGAATATTGGAAATGTTTTTAAATGGATTTAAAAAACAAAAAATACAATTAGCACAAAACCTTTTGTACATTTAAACAACCACCAATTAGCAGTGATAATCTGTAGCTAAAGGTGTTCAGGATAGATTAATTAGACTGGTCTTTATCCTAAGTTGCATCTCTGCAATCTCTAACTCTTGCATGATGAGAGTTCTATGTTTAAGAGATTTTATATATTTTATATTTGAGCTCTCTTTTCTGATCTGTCCAAAGAGATGTTATTTTATGCAACTCTTTCATGAAGAAAAAACACAATCTAAAAACACTTGGCAAAATTGTCGTGCATGTGAATAATTTCAAATCCTTGATGCAAAATTAGAACAAGGTAAAATCATCTAGTGCAGAAAAACTAAGTCCTGTTTCATGTACTGTAATACTGCAGGAAAAAACCCCACATTTTGCCTGTTCTCATGCCATCATGTGCTGGAAGAGGTGAAATTAGAGAGGTGATTTATCATTCCTATGTAGTTGCAGCTTTCATAGAAGCATTGTGCCATCTTCTGTGTGTGTTTGCTATTCCAAAAACAAATCAAATTAATTATTTTTTTCTATTTCTGCAGGAAACTGTACGTCTGGGTGATGGCTGGAATCGTACAACTTTTCAGAAATCAGTTCCCATGAGCACTTACTTGGTATGCTTTGCAGTGCACCAGTTTAAGTACGTGGAGAGAATATCTAACAGTGGAATACCTGTAAGTCCCATTGCAGCCTCAACATAGTTCATAGAATCATAGAATGGTTTGGGTTGGAAGGGACCTTAAAGATCATCTAGTTCCAGCCCTCTTGCCATGGGCAGGGACACCTCCCACTGCATCACTTTAATACAAACAGATGTAATGTGATTTGCATCTTTTTAAAAGTGAGACATCTATTTTTATATTACAAACAGGACTATATTTTCCCCTTTCTTACAGCCTATTCTATGCAGCCCATTTTATCAGAATTACTCTTGATGGTGGTCACTCTGACCTTTATATAGTGTCCTGTAGTTCATCCCTGTCTCCTGTCATCGTGTGATCCCATTCAGTATTTCCCATACAGACAGACAGGTGAGACACACTATTCTTCCAGCCCCTTCCCTGACTTGAAGCCCAGAGTCTGAGGGAATGCACAGGTCCAGGGGTACAGGAAGTTCACAGGCCATGGAGGCAACCACTTCACAGTGTTCTGAGGGATTAAAAGTATTATCTATGCCATTTCATGTCTTCATGATCACAGTCAGAGAGACATACATGCAGCCAGATCTCTGTTCTTCTCACAAGTTCTCTGTCCAAAAAAGCTCAGCTCCCTACTTAAAACTGTCCACTGGTAGGAAATTCTGCTTGTATAAATCTCCAGTTCTTAGCAAAGACTTCCTGGTGCTGACTGAGTCCTTCCTCCTCTGCTCCCTCACCAGCACCACACTGTACATTTTTATCACTTCAGGGAAAAAAAATAAGGCTAAATCCCACTCAGCCAAGCAAATGGAGCCTGGTTTGAAATAACAATGCAATATTCTTAGAACTCTGCCATTTGGCTGCATAATTTGAAAATAGGAGAATGTTTCAGGCTACTCAGCCACACAATTTAGTTAACTAGATGCTCTTTAGCACCGCTGCTACATTCACCATCGGGGACAGGACTGTGTTTACTTGGCCTCAGTAAGTGTTCTCTAGAGTTTTGTTATTTGAAGACTCAGAATTTGTGCAGCTTTTATAGAACACAGTGCAACAGGGAAAAAAAAATAAAAAGAAGTGCTCAAGATCTAAGTAAAACTACTTTCTAGATGCAGAAGTTATGTACTCGGCCATTCCACACTCCAGACACTGAGGACAATGTTTGGGTTTTTTCTCCAAGCAAAACAGTAAATCCCACAATGTTCCTGACTGATTGTAGCTTTTGTAAATAGAGGGGAGTGTTCACTGAAATGTGGTAATTAAAGTGTGCGTGTGTAGAAGTGTGTGCAAAGGCTGCCTGAAGAAACATCTTCTAATTCAAGTCCTGGTTGCTACGTGGTTTGGGTTTGCAATTCACTAACTGTGTCTTCAGGACTTTCCTGCACTAGAAAACTTGGGGTTTAAGTGAGGTTAAAATCACAACTGTTTCTCTTAGCATGCACATGGTTTTAAAAGACTCAAAGTATATGTGTAAGATTGTTCTTACACAAGGGAGACACATAAAATCCATCATGAAAAATTACCTTTTTCCCAGGAAAGCAAGGCTATATTTAGAGTTTTTAATCAGATGATTAGAAGGTCCTTCTCCTAATCAAGCAGTTCCTTTTCAAGAGCTCTGAAGCCCAGACTAGCAATGAGGTATTTCAGGTCACCAAGTGCTGAAAAGAGCATAAAAAGAGTTTGCTGTTTAAATCACCAGTAATAAGGTGCTCATGCTGCAGAAAGTGTCCATGTGATCCATCATTTGCTTTCATGAACAACAGCAAGAGCATCCTGCTCACGTGGCACAACCAATTATTTCAAAACTCTGCTGTTTGCTCTGAAAGCTCCTGCTCTAACAAAGACATGAGTGGAATCAATGGTGGGAAATGTGACTACAGCTGGAAACGATGCTCAGGGGCATCATGTCAGGTACCAAACATCTGATTTGGAGAATCACAGAGGAGATTATACAAATGAAACCCAAAGTCAGTTCTAGTGCATGGTCAATGTTTTTTGAAACCATTAATATGGATCAGCTAGGGGACCAAAGACTGCTAAATTGGGTAAAGAGCTTACTGAAGTGGAAATTGCAGATTGTAATTGCAAGCTGACCCTGAGGGAAATCCCCTGGCTGGAATGGATTCCCAATTGAATTTCATAAGCTTTTTTTTAGATTTATTTTTTTCATTCCAGCTTTATTTCTGACCACTTTCCCATCCTCCCCTCTCACTGGAGGAAGTGTAATTTCATGGTATTGAAATCAATGTTTTGTCTGACTCCAAAAGAGCTCCTAGAGCAGGCTGTCTCCTATGCCCAGTATAGACCCTAGAGAGCATTAAGGAGTAAACAAGCCACACCAACACAGCCAGAAGAATGTGGCCCATTCAGAAGAAACACAGAGCCCACAAAATGAGATGGATCATATTTCCTAAAGCCAGAAACTTCATTCCATAAAAAGATCTCTTTTTTTCCACACTGGGTATTTTGGGATAGAGTGAAGTGGGTAGCTCCTGTCAGTGGACACTCCAGTGGCTCTGCTCTGGGGCAAGGATCTGTGTGAATTTTGGGACAAAGAGATTGAGAGAAAGACCTCCAAAAGATTCCATAAATTCTGCAGTCAGACTTTGTCTTCATGATGCAGAGATAACATCCCAAAAGGTTTTTTCAAGCTGCAGGCCTCCTCGTCATGGTTATGTGTGGCATAAGAACACTAGTCCTCCAGGATTTGAGGTTTCCTATTGCTTAATAGTGATAGACAAAGCAGTCCCAGGCACCAGACCTCAGGGGTGGAAAAGTCAGCACTGCATTCAGGAAAAAAAAAGAGAAAAACTGAAGGAAAAAAAAAGAGTTTTATGCTTCAGACACATTTCAGGGTGTATATGCCTCTAAGACTGGTCTGGTGGGGTCACTCCAGGTCAATGAACTGCTCTTGACAAGTGGATTGCTATTGATAGTGATTGTTCAGACTATCTTCTTGAGAAAGCCTGGCCTTGGAGAAAAAGGTTTGTACCCTGGCCATGCTCCAGACTTGGCCATTGTAAGCTTCTGGACATGAGTCTTGTCATTTTTTTAAATTAGACATGGAAAGTGTGCACAGATTGTTACCTTGGTCCCTCTTAAGTACAACTTTTAAGGAACGTTGTTGAGTAAAAGTATTAGGGAATAGAATGCAATGTTTAGGGTCTTTCAGAGGAAACCTGCAGTGCTAAAAATATGTGTTAAATGATTTTGCAGTGCTTGCCACCTCCTCATTTCTTTTCAATAAAGTCTGCTCTAATTGTGTCTCTCTGTTTCACAGCTGAGAGTTTATGCCCAGCCACAGCAAATACACACGGCAGAATATGCAGCAAATGTCACAAAAACTGTATTCGACTTCTTTGAACAATACTTTAACTTGAGTTACTCTCTTCCAAAACTAGGTAATTATTAATACTTCTATTTTTAATTCTGTTTATTCACTGTCATTGTTGTGTTTCTGCTACAGGTCCCCATGTACACAAAAGCATTTGGATGCTTATTGCTGATATTATTTTAGGGTATTTTAAAACTGAACACAAAAAGTTCTTAGATTTCATGATGGGAGGGTTGGTCTAACTAGCAGTTTAGCTACCATTTCTCACAGGTCAGTTTGCTGATCTGAAGCACTGTTTGCAACATTGTCATTATAAAGTGAGCTAAAATAGAGCCAGAAGTTTGAGAAATATATGTACCAATTTCATGGGAACTTGTGGAAAAAAGTCAGCAGTGAGATAAGTGGAGATGTAAAGTGCTGGAGAGTAGGTCATACTATTTATTAAACTGAGTGGGAAGTGGAAGTGTGTCCATTTCTTAGAAAGATGAACATGGTCCAGGATATAATATATAGTTTCTACTCCCAGGCTAAATAAAGAACAAGAGCTAAACAGGAGTAGGCACACTATTAAATTTTGCCCATGGATTCAAAACAGGCAAAGCAAAAGTAATGCAGCTGGGCATCCTTTAGCTTGGGCTCTCTGGACTCTGGATTGTATTTGTGCAGTTTGTACAAACATGGTTGAGAATGTAACCAGAGTTTTGGAAATGACCCTACTACAACCTCCAGAGAGGTAATTCAGTGACATTCCTGAACTGAAAAGGATGGGGGAATATTAGCTTTAAAAAATAAAGCCAGAGCAGCATTAAAAAAAAAAAGCAAACTAAACCCCAAAACTTCAAAAACAATGCACTTCTTTTAGGTATTCAAACAGCATAACCTATATTACTTTAACAAGATATTTCAATTATCTTTCAAAACATTATCTGAGTTTTTGGTAAATATTTGTTTGCATTTGGGGGCAAGCAGTACAATAGCTTGCTCTTTTACACACTAATCTCTGGTGATAACTAGGATTCTCTCTCACCTGTGCTGTATATTCCAACTTTCATTTCCATAAAAGCAGGATGACTTTGTCACATCAGGATATTGGTAGAGGCTTATCTGTGCTACAGAGTGGACTGGTAACCCCAGGTTAGGAGTTTCAGAGAGCAAATGCTTTTTTGTACTGGTTTTCCCAGAATGCCTATTTGTTGAGTCACAAACTTTGACATACTATGTTGTTTCCTCAGTATTAGAAGTCATCTAGATCAAACTTGGTAGATCAAATATGTTCCTACATAATTTTTTATTTAAATATGAACTTTCACATTGATTTATGGCTACTGGCATTGCCATTCCTCTTGTGATCCTCATTTTGACTGTCGACTGAGTCCTTGACAGACTATCAGCTTTGATTCTGTAACCAAGTTGTTTAAATAAAAATAAGTATTTCCTACCTTCTGTTAGAGTAGAATGAGGGTTATTTGTTCTATTAAGCTTTAAATTAATCTAAACTTTTCCACTAACACACATGGAAAGCTACAGTCATTATTTGCAGAAGAAACTCCAATTGAGCTCCACAGTTCTCATTTAAACTTGTATTGATCACTGACCATAAATGAGTGACCTCCACAAATTGCCAGGAGTAGAAGCAGATGTTGGCACTGCATGGGAGATTTACTTCAGTTAAGATGTCAATAAATACTTTTAACAAAAATAGCGTGACAAACAATGACATGCCTCATTATGCTACAGAGATTTTCAAGAGTTTTACTGCCTGCTGCATTTCCCCAGACAATACTAATAATTTCTGGAGGCAAAATTAAGTAATGTATGATACATACACTTCCAAAAAATGGCATAGCATCAATTCACAGGACAGATCCTTAGTTAATCCAACTGATCTTAGCTCTACTGGCCTCGCAGTACTTCTTATCAGCTACTGTAGACCCATCCCCTGCTTCTCACAAATGTTGTGGTCCACAGCAGTAAGCCAGAACCACCAGTGATAAGCAAAATTGGTTGTGAATATGCAGAAGAATGACATGCTGAGTGGCTTAAAGGATGCACTGCTAATCATCTTCTCTTTCTTTTAATGTAGATAAAATAGCTATTCCAGATTTTGGGACAGGTGCTATGGAGAATTGGGGGCTGATCACATACAGAGAGACAAACCTGCTGTATGATCCCAAGGAGTCTGCCTCTTCCAACAAACAGAGAGTAGCTGCTGTGGTAGCCCATGAGCTCGTCCATCAGGTACATTTTAGGGCACAATTCATTGTTAGAGTGCTTCAAATGTGTAGTCACAACATTTTAACCTCAAAATTATGACCATTTGTTCTTCTATGTGTGCTCATAACTTGATGGCAGAATGTCATGTGAAGATAGTTTCCTGTTTAGAGCTTTAAAGTACCAGAAACAGAATCACAGAACCATAGAGTGGTTTGGGTTGGAAGGGACATAAAAGATCATCTAATTCCAAATCCCCTGCCATAGGCAGGAACACCTCCCACTAGACCAGGTTGCTCAATGCCTCATCCAGCCTGGCCTTAAACACCTTCAGAGAGGGGGAATTCACAACCTCTCCGGGCAACCCATTCCAGTGTCTCACCACCCTAAATACTGCCTTTGAATTTTTCTCAGGAAAATTCCAAACGCTTGCAAACAGACTGTGAGCCAGCTTCTGATAATCTGTCTGAAATGACTTATAGGAGGTAATTTGCATGTGCAGATGTCTCTTTTGGACAAGCAAACAGGGACAACTATTCACTGTAGAGGCTGTATGAAAACATATCCTCGCAAGCACAAATCATCAAATCAAGAGGAAACCAAAAATATTTTCAGTAGCACATGAATCATTAGCAATCTCCCCAGTAATATGTAATCTAACAATAAAAGTGGTGTTTTAACACAAGATGAGGACTGAATTCCTATTTAAACACCAGAATGATGATAATTTTTGTCTGACAACTTATGAAGAAATGTGAACACATGAATATTCTGTCTGGAGATGTGAGATACTGAAAATTATACTGAAATGTACATTTCCCATTTAGCTAACATTATATCTTTCAATATTTTACTATTGTAGTGGTTTGGAAATATCGTGACTATGGACTGGTGGGATGATTTGTGGTTAAATGAAGGATTTGCCAGTTATTTTGAGTTCCTGGGAGTGAAAGAGGCAGAACCAGATTGGTTAATGGTAACTATTTCTGTCCTGTGGAGGGTTGGTGGGGCTGGGGGGAGAATTTTGGAAGAGAGTAAAAACTGCAATCAAATTACACAAGGATGATGAAAACGCAAAATATATCTATATATATATATGGGGGGGTATGTATCTATATATATATATAAAATATAATGT
>VZTY01011148.1:54258-74941 GCA_013400935.1 Turnix velox
GCCAAAGCAAACTTTGTAAAGTCTTGATGGAAGAGTTATTCTTTGTTAATAAGTTAATTGTTTGGTTATTAATGTGTCAAATAATACCTAGGATTCTTGGAGAGAGCCTTAGCAATTTTGCAAAGAATCTTGGAAGATGGAGATTCTCCCCTTATTTAGTTAGTTGGACTGTATTGTCTTTTCACAGGACTTGTCTTAGGATCATTATCTTTCCTTTCTCCATAGCTTGGGCTATTTTTCAAGGAAAATAAAAGGTCCCCCATTCAGCTGCTGCCAGTATTTTAAGTGTCATTTCAAATTCTCCAACTCAGACTGTCTCTGCTCCACACACTGCAAAAATAGGCAGTGATAGGGGATGACCCACAGAGCTAACTGTGCAGCAAAACCCCCTCCAGTCACTTTAAGAGGCTTGTAGACAAAGAGGAGAGGTGTAAATATAATGAGGAACAATAACAGTGTGTGAATAAAGGGAGGTTTCCTACTCTCTCCTTCCTCCCCTTCCAAACAGATGTGATGGTGCATAGTATGCATATTTCTCCCTACTGTCCAGTAGTAATGAGATTCTGGCTACTAGAAAATATGCAACGTATGTCTGTGCAAGTGAACAGGATGGATTTGCATAGGTTAAGTCTGTTCCCAAAATCTACCTGCCCTTGAGCCTAGTGACTTTAGATAGAATTCAGTACCTGTGCCTGCTTGGTCCCTTCTCCCCAAAAATCTCTCTTCTCATCCTTGTTATGTGAGACTGAGAACAAAATTAACTGGATCACTTCTACGTGTTGATGTAGGAGATCTGTTGTGCTGCCAGCATAAGCAAAATTTTAATCACCAAGCCTAAAATTTAAAGACCTATGTGTATCTAGACATCATCTGCATTTAAGATCTAGAGCCATTTCAGTGTTACCAATCCCAGGCCAGTGAGTACTAGAAGAGCAAAACTAAATAGAAATTTAGCCTTTTTTGGTTGATATTGATAAGAAAATAAAGGAGTTTTTACTGCAAATCACTTTATCTTTTTTAAAAATACTAGTAACTTTTGAAAGTTACAAACTTTGGGGTGGGGAACTCTGCCTCCTTCCTCTTTCCTTTTTCCTTTTGCAAAAGGAGTCCTTAACACTTTGCAGATCTTCAAACTACTAAAACAGTGATAGTAACAGGTAATAGAAAGCTCCTTTTCTTGCCTGTTGAGGGATTTTTTGTCTGTTGAAGGATTTTTTGTGTTACAATAGACATGGGAAAATGGGATTTTCAAAAGAAGTCTGCTAATCCTTCTTTAGAGGAAGTGAAATATCATTCCTTTTCCAGCTACATCCTCCTGGTGAAGCTGTAGTTCTAGTAACTATTTTATGAAGTTAGGAACTTAGTCCTTCGTTTCTATTCTAACATCTTCTCTTTCTCAGCTTGAACAGGTTTTAATTGATGATGTGCTTCCCGTAATGATGGATGACTCTTTGCTCTCTTCCCACCCAATAGTGGTTGACGTGTCATCTCCAGCTGAAATCACTTCTGTGTTTGATGGGATTTCCTACAGCAAGGTAAGGTATTCTTCCTTGGGACTTCTGATGTAAAGGCTTGAGAGAGAAGATAAAAATCAAGAGAGCTTGTGATCATAACCCCTAACCCCCTTGGGCTGTGTCTCTGCAGATCTTTTTTTCCAAGACATTCCCAACTGTAGTCAGTGATGATGCAGTCAAAAGTGACTGTAAGAAGAGAAGTTCAGTCAGGATGCAGAGGAGAAGGGAAATCATAGTGTCAGCAGGTTCTGCCACTGGAGTTGTCACTTTTTCAATTATCCTAAGACAGTTACGAAGCAGAATCCTCTCCTATGACCTTGTGCTGATTCAGCCCAGTTATATCAAACCTCATAATCTAATGCAAAAGCCGATGATGCAAAGAGAGGCAGCCAGGTGTTCTCTCACTTCCCCATCACATCTTTGGGACAGTATAACATCTGTTTTGAGGAAGCCAGGCAAGGAACCAAGCAGTGAAAACAGGAAAGCAGCTTTTTCTTTCATGTTCCTCACAGGATCCCAGCTACCGAAGAAGCCTTAGCAAAGATAGGCTACCACCAGCCTCTGCTGGCATTGTCCCTAAACTAGGAGATAATCTAGTTCCATATCTCGCTGAGAGTTGTGGAGCACAGGGCTGATTTGGAGTTCAGTAATCTGTAGACCATATTGTAGTAGAGGACATCACATTAGCTGCTTGACAAGGTTTTTTTTGGGCTGTCCCTGTCACTGGTGGTGGAGAACTTGTTATAAAGTCTTTCCCAGGAGCCAGATGGAACCAACTGGAAGAATTCTGTGGATCTTGGGACAGACATCTCTCAGACCACATTGCTTCTGGCCCTGATGCACTATGTGTTGACAGCTTCTTGTATGACTGTCATTGTTTCCTATCTGATGCCATAACAAGTTTCCACTAAACACACCAAATCCACCATTAATAAAACCTACCTTTCTGCTTTCCCTCCAAGCCCCTATAACCAACTAAAGTATGAATTGCGTTGCCTTTGGCTTTAGCTGAGTTGAAATCTGTAGACTTAGATACTGCTTTTTTAGCTAATCTTGATCTATCAATTTCCATTATATTTTCTGACTGCAATTGTTAAATCCTCTATTGAACAATAGAACCAGTATTTATTGCATCATAAATGCCTCACAGTCAAATCATAAACTTTGTGAGAACCTGCATTTTGTAACACTGTTCTTAAATCAAACATAGAAAAGTCAAGAAACTGTACTGAGGGCTAAATCAAATACTCAGAGCAAAAATGTATTTTAGTGGTGAGCTAAGCAAGAGCCAGACTTTTCGATGGTCTGAGAAAACAATGGAGAAAAAAAAAATCCTTGCTTTTATTCATCTCTTTGTGCCTAGATAATTGCTAAATGAGCTCTTTAAGCAAAAACATTTGAGGACTCGTGCATTGTTGGAGAACAGTTAGCTTGGGATATAATTTGGCTTGAGATATAATTTAGTTTGAATGAGAATGTCTTTGCATAGACTTAGCTCAAATTATTGTTGGTAGTTATATATAAATCCATGCCAAAATGAACTTGTTCCTTTTTGGCTTGATTTTACTTCTTTTTCTCATTTTTTCTTGTAAGAACAATCTCCTCTTCATATTATTCATCACAAAACAAATAAAGCATAATTTGGAATGCTTTTTGTGAATTTTACAAGAGCAATTACCGGGTTTATACAATCTGAAAACTCTAATGAATTGCCTAAGGGTCCATGGAGTCTTTGGAGTGGGGGAACCTCTAAGTGCTGCATGATTGTTAGGGCATTATTTGCTTAGAAAGGATGGACTGGAGTAGAGCTGGTGACCACACAATTAATGTATGTATTTTTTTTAAAATTCCAATTTCGTCCTCTCTCTTAGTTTGAAAGGTTCTATTATAGTAACAATAAGATTATTTGTCTTTGGAGTTCAAACATTTATTACATTTTCAGAAAACAAANATTACCGGGTTTATACAATCTGAAAACTCTAATGAATTGCCTAAGGGTCCATGGAGTCTTTGGAGTGGGGGAACCTCTAAGTGCTGCATGATTGTTAGGGCATTATTTGCTTAGAAAGGATGGACTGGAATAGAGCTGGTGACCACACAATTAATGTATGTATTTTTTTTAATCACCTCTTTATAAGCAATTGTATCTCAATTCTGTTCCAATTTCGTCCTCTCTCTTAGTTTGAAAGGTTCTATTATAGTAACAATAAGATTATTTGTCTTTGGAGTTCAAACATTTATTACATTTTCAGAAAACAAGTTTTGCTAGAAATTTACAGTTTTGTGAACCTCATAGGTGAATAAACTTACAATTAAATGTTCAATATCTCTGTTACGTACAGTCTTGTCATGTACTTGGCAATTACTACAACTCTCTAGGAGAAGTTATGTGAGAGTTGATAAAAGACTCCCCCATTTGCCCATGAGATGAGGTCAGCTATTCAGCTCAAGGTCACTCTTTTGAACCTCCCCAAATAGTTGAGAAAATATATGAAAACACTGGTTTTCCTATAACCAGTGATTCTGTTAACATAAGTTTTTCTCAAACACTCCATCCTGGACTACAGAGGAGGGACAGGAGTAGGGGGAAAGCAGGTGTAGAATTTTTTCTGAAGGGCAGTAGTAGAAGAAGATGCCATTTAAAGCAAAAGAAACATCTATTTCCCCCAGAAGCATTTACAAGTGCATATTCCTACCCTGTCTTCTAATATAAATAAGAGATGATAGTCAGTGAGGGATGATAATCAGATAAGAAGAGGCTTTTGGACAAAACCGAGGAACTGAGATTCACCAGCACATAGATACTGCTTTGTGATCACCACAAGGCTGCTGAACCAAGGAAACTTACGATTATCACAAATGGGTAACTGTACTAAGTTTAACTGAAAAATTTTTTTAATATGTTTCACAGCAAACATTATTAAATCATTAAAGAGTCATCTGCTTGCCATCTTGACTCTGCAACAATAATCTGGAGAGAGGTCTGAGACATATCTTTTCAAACAGTTCCTCTACTGTAACTCGTGGAGCCAAGATGTTACTCTCAAACAATTTAAATGGGAGAGAAAATTTACAGAGAATTCATATAATGTTCTTGGTTTTGTGGGAGAAACTGGATTTTTAAATCACTCGTAGCATTATGCTTTCAGCTGCCCTTTGATTTAGTTCAGAAAATGAAAACATGCTGATCCTAAAATTGTATTTTGTGTTTTAGACTGAGTTTGCATTGCTTTTGTCTTTCATCACTTTTTTTCCTAAGCAGTTCTGCATTCCTTGTTACTCTCCTATTTCTCTCTTCTGTCTTCCCTTTGTTACTTTCTTCTTTCAGGCCCCTAACTGTTGGTTTTTTTCTGTGGCACCCAAGTAAGTAACTTCACTGATCCTGATTCTGCTCTGCTTCAGAGAACAAAGCTCTTTACAACAGTCCTCAGCAAAACATATTATGAATCTCAAGATGGCATCCTCAACATGTAAAGCCCCAAGTCTGCAACATTTTTGGGGTTCCCTTTCTGTTGTGCTGCTGCACAAGGTTAATTCCCCAGCTGCTCTCCCACCCTGCCCTGTTCAAAGTAAAACAGGGAGTTCCACAAACTGGTGGAGTGGCAGGACAGTACCTCTCAGCAGCAGGGCTTGGAAGTCCTTCTACTGTCACAACTGAAGTCAGAAGTGGCCATCTGATCACAGATACAGACCAGCTCTTGCATCCAGAATTAAGTTCCATCAGGTCAGCATAAAGGAATTAGAAAAAAACACTTCTGAATTTCTTCTATTTTTCACTTATAAAATGTTCGTTCACTTTTAGGTGAGCAGAAATGCAGTGTTAGTGCAGCATGACCTTCTCCCCTTTGCCTTTGTCCTCAGGGTGCATCAATCCTCAGAATGATTCAAGACTGGATTACACCACAGCTCTTCCAGAAAGGCTGCCAGGTAAGGGTGGCACCAAGACGTGCCAGAAATGCAGACTATCCTCGTGTGACTGCAGCAAAGCCATTACTCAAAAAGCTAATATCAGAGATCCTGGTATTAACACAGAACAGAAGTAGGAATGTGAAATGCATTAAGATTTGATAACCTGCCAGTGAAGACCTAAATTCATGACAGCTTTTAGTGGAGAGACATCCTCCAACCCACCTAAACCTGCTATTCAGGCACACACTTAAAGGTATAAGTACATGCCCTGATGCAAAGTTTTCTGGGAGTAGAAAAGGGAGATACTGCCAGTTCATAGTCACTTCTCATTGAGGTAAAATCGTGATGCTATTAAATTATAGAAAGTAGAAAAAATGGAAGGAAGGGGTTCTCCCAGAAAGAGGAAGGTGGTCTGTCCTTCCCTCTGCACTGACATCTGCTGTCTCTGAAGGATTACAGGGAAGATTTACCACTTTTGTTCTTATCTCCCTCCACATTTATGGGTTACTGGAAGACAGATGTATTTTCCTTTATTTTTCCTGTCATGTAGTCAATCAGGACAGTGCCACAAAATGAGAAAATAAAGTAACCTTATCTACAGGAGACTAGTATTTTCCCTCTACTCAGAGCCTTGAGGAACCTAAAAGCAGATAGGCTAACACTGAAACAAACAGCACCATCTACTGACTGAACATCATCAGGATCCAGAGGACAGTGTAGGAAAACACTCACTAAGCATCCAGGTAAGATGCAGGACTGAAATAGTGTTTAGGAGGTGCAAACACTTCGTGGAACACCATGTATTAGTAATTTTGATCGCAACTTAGAGATAAGTAGACTTTCCTACTCCCACTCTGAGTCCACAGCTAGTGAAATCTCCTGAAATACCTTCCTCCTTTCAACAATATCAACAGAAACTTGCAACAGGGTGTGCATATATAAACATAAATAACTCTCCAAGCACAGACATATTTCACATGAACAAGACAAACTGGAAAACTATTATTTTTAGGATCATGGGATGCATTGAAAAGCAAAATAGCTCCATCAGCTGACTACTGATCCATTTAACTTCCTATCTACAATACTACTGATCTGAATTCTTTGTATCTTTGAAGAAATTACTTTTCGTGTTGTTTTCACACTCAAAGAATAAATAACTGGTAGTATTTATAAAGCCTTCTACCTCTTTCTAGGCATATTTGAAGAGATACCATTTCCAGAATGCCAAGACACAACAATTTTGGGAAGCCCTGGAAGAGGTAAGTTTTGCAGCAACTCAGATCCTTTTAAATAAGTGTTGCATATCTCACACACTGATTTCAGTTTCCCAAGCTTTTTGTATTCTGCAGCTCTCCTGCCCATGAGATAGCACAAACTAGACAGCCTTCCAGTATAATGCCACACATCTTGTTTCTAGCAAATATATATTATTTCCTCTTCATTTCAGCACAAAAACAAGAAAGAAGAGATTTAAGAGATTTTTTTAACAACTGGCCTGCTACTGAAACACTAGTCCCACAATTCAGGCTCATTTCATGGGTGAAAATGCACCCATGGGGTGCATCCACATGCACATGCACCCCATACTCTTGCTTCTCCCTAACAGGATTCGGCTTTGAAAGGTCTCTACAGTACCCATTGCCAAGTAACTTTTGTGCTTATCTCTAGCTGATGAGTCTCAGCTGGATCATTCTCTGTGCCATCATTTTCTGATCTTCATTTTCCTTAAAGCTGGGCTATTTCTTTCCATTTATCTCATTATCCCCAAAAGACCATCTGCAAACTATCAGGTTCCTTCTCTGATGTTATTTCCTTTCCTTCTGTTATTGTGGACACTCACAGGGCCCAAGTTGCACTTTCATGTCTCCTTTCAAGTTTCCACCTTCTTCTTGGTCTAGCCTTCTTCCTGCTCAGAAGGACTTCTTCCTATTCTCTTACTGGTGCTGTGCATCTTCATATCATCTACCTCGTATGAAGAAGAAAGCAGTGATCTTTGCTCTCTTCCCTCAAAGGTGGTAGCTTGGGGAGGCAGTGCCAGCTTTCTCAAGCTCCAGTCTCTTGGATAGAGTTCATGGTCCACAGAATGGATAAAAATTTACATTAGCACAGGGTATGCTCCTACGAGATTTCTCTCTTTGTAAAAGTCTCTTTAAGTCTACTTTAGTTATTTCCTAAAATTGAGAGATCTTGGAGCTTACAAGGGGTCTAAAAGGTTCCTCAGTATTTCTTACCCATGTTACTGGCCATGAGAAGCCCACACACTTCACATTTCCTCTGTCCATGATCAAGTTTCCAGTTCATTATTTCTTTCAATAACAGAAGGATTTAATGGTGTGGGGTTTTTCTACTGAACTTGCTCTTTCTGCTCTTCTTCCTCTCAATATCAGAGGTTTGGGTTTTTTTCCCCCTTTGGGCTGGATCTGCATTTTCACTGCAACCTTCTCCCATTGTTCTTAGGCAAGTAACAAACCTGTGAGGGAAGTCATGGACACGTGGACCAGGCAGATGGGCTACCCTGTTTTGGAGATGGGGAGTAACTCATTATTCACACAGAAACGTTTCCTTTTGGATCCCAATGCAAATGCTTCTCAACCTCCTTCTGACCTTGGGTAAGTTCCTGCTGAAAATGTCTACCCAAAATAGGTAGAAATGCTGCACAACTCTTTCTCCAGAATTCTCCATCCATGAAGGCAGTGTTTTACCCTTTCATGCTAAACTTACTCTCAGCATTTGATTTTTAAAAGATATAAGTAGGAAATTAGATGCAAATATTTCAACTTTAGGACAGCATCAGCCCTTTGTCTTAGGGTTTCTTTCTCAAATGCTACAGACTAAAACTGGACAGAGACTCTCAGAAGATCTTATTCCAGTGTACAAACAGCTCAGATGATTGCAAATCACCTGTTGAACCACTACGAATTATAGTCTGCCAGATTAAGGAAAACTGACACAAAATTATCTCTGTCCAGGTATTTTAAACCACAACAGTTCATTCCTTTCCCTTTATGGTAAGGATCTATAATACATCACAGTAATCTCCATATGAAGTACAGGGATTTCTCTATGTCTTAAAAATATGAATTATTGAAATAGGTAATAATGTATAAATATTATAAAATCCCCATCAAGAATTTTTTTTCCCTGATTTATCTCAGGGTATTATTGCTTAATTTCAGTGATCTAAAATATAGTTATCAATTCAAAGTTAGTCATCTTGGGCTCTTTTGTTTCCTGAATACCAGCTGCAGACATTAATCTACCCTATGAAGTGGAATCAGTTTAGGAGCATATAATTGCTCCTATACTGAATAATCTCTCAGAGCTGTCACTGTGTGGTTTTAGACACTACAACTTCGTTAATATTTCAGTAAAAGAGACTCAGATTGACCCATTTTAGGGAAGTTTCAGTCCTTGTACTAGCACAATAGAACAGAATCAGTAAAATTCACCTGTACAAACCACAACTAAATCTACTCAAATGCAATTTTCCATTAAGTTCTACCAGTTTTTTTCCTCTTTACTCAGAATGAAATAAAGTAGCCACAACTATTTGTTCATTTTCTCCTTGTTCTTGCTTTTATTGGAATTACTAGTAGAATTTGAATTTGAGCAATGGGAAGACCCGTGCTATCAGCAGGGGATAAGTAACAAAAGAGTTGGGATGATGTAAATACCTGTGTATTTACAATGTATATGCCTCCCAACATAAGCAGAAAAGTTTGAAGGCTTTTGAAGCAACTCCAGCTGCAAATTATAGCACTGTGTCATCTGAAGGCTGATGTTACAGAATATTTAGGCAAAAACACTTGCTTCTGCTAAAGATTTTGATGTACTGCACAATGCAGACTCAGGAATCTTACTTTTGCTTGATTTCAAGACTTACAGTATATAGCCATTTGTCATTTCTTCAGTAGAAATCCCAGCACTTTTCCTACCTTACTCTGTTCAGGAGCTGTGCACTGCCTTTACTGTTCCCAGAATGAGTGAGAGGGGAAATTGTTTCTGCATGCACAGTTTTTACAAGTTCCTTACTTAGAAATGAAATGTAGTAATTTATATTATAATGCTGATATCATCTGTTCTGGCATAGGCTTACTCCCTTGTCTAAAAGTCAATACTCTGAAAATCAATACCTCCTCCTTCCACTCTCACAGATGGGGATGAGGAAGCTTCTAAAGAGATCTTACCCCAGATAGGGCTGGTTCATTTTACATCTGTATGCAGGGTTTTGATTTAGTGAAAACTCCAGGACTTGTGTTTAGGCTGTATTTCCTAAACCCTGCAGGGATAGTGTCCTGAGCTGCCTGCTTATTTCTGTCTGTTTGTCTTGAAAGACTCCTCTCCTACATGGTGGCACTCGAGAGAAATGCAAGTTCAATAACCTGTGTTCTTAAAACAGTGCTGCTGGGCAAAAAGGTAGCTACAGCATAGTATTTAAAGAAACATCCTCAATATGTGCAGTTAACAGGACAAGGCTATTGTGAATTATGCTCAGGAAAAGTAATCTCAGGAACATATAAAGAAAACAAAATAAAGTCCCCCTCACTGAATGCATTTACAAAACCAGTGGTGTTTAAAAAAAAAACCAAAAAACAAAAAACACATTTATGAGCTTTCACTCGGAGAAATAAAATACTGGGGCTTCTGGCAAAATAATAACTTCTCTAAATTCCACAATTCCATAGCAGAAGTCTAAAATTTTGTTAGGTAATTTTTGTTTTGAAGATATAGAACAATAGATTTTATTTCTTCCTGGAGGCAGCAGGAGATATCATAGCCTTCATTTTGGTATTTCCTGGAAGTTAATGACCATTCACTTAATTCAGGGTTTTAAAGAAGGCTCAGGTTTTGCTAGTGCTGGTCACCAAGGGATTTAAGATGGAAGACAAATTTTTCTGGGATGGACTGAAATATGCTAAGATGGAACAACAGTGGATTGCTCAGAAGGGCTTAATAATTTTAGAAGACCCATGCAGGTGACTCTGCAGATACACTCTGCTGTCCTACTTCCCTTACTGTTTCATCATGTCCTTGGTCAGAATGTGCTATGGCTCCTTTCTATTCCAAAAGCCTATGCTTCAAACTGAGCATGTTCCAGAGTGAATATTCTTGGAGCCTGCACCCACCCATTGAAGGTCTTCAAGGAGTTGAAGACCAAAAACAAAGGTCACATTTGGCTCCCAATGCTTCATATTGGAGGAATCTGATTATATTGGAGAAAAAAATAGACTGGAAAAGGCAAGAGTTCCCTTGTTGCCTGTATAGCAGAGGTTGCTTAAGCTCATTCAGTTTTCCCATTTGTAAAAAAAGTTTCATGCTACTTAACCAGTTATTTCAAATTAGCATTGCAAAGATGAACTAGTGCCTGCACAAATCCATTAACATCACACATTACCATTAAAACTGACAGCAACCATCCACAGAAATTTAGCTTTTACTAAATTAGTTGGTTTTTTACCCTGCTAGACTATTATCTGACATGACATGAAGATACTTCTTGGTGGGACTGCTTGTTCAGGAGCTGTGGTAATAATCTGCACAATATAATACAATGAAAATTCATTCACATGATCTCTCTTTGATTATGAGTAATTATTACTGTTCATCATAAAGAGTCATCAAGAGGTGGAGATTGCATTCAGAAGGACATGGGAAGCCCCAAGCAGTTCCACTGAATTTGCCCCACAAGAAAAAAAAGAGAACCAGAGAAATTGTACATCTTTCAGATTAAACTTCAGCCATATCATTAACTTGACTAGTCCATCAACACTGGACCCCAGACAAAATCTTACTCCACCTGAAGCATTTTGAGAACACAAAGTATGAAGAAAAGTTACTGCTATTCACCAATGCTTTGGGGCACAAACATGCTCAGATACTTCACACTTCTCATTTTGCTTTTAAGAGAATATAAGTGGCCCAATCATACCACACCAATATCTGCCTGAATAGACTATCATAGCAAAGAAACATCTTCACAACATAAGCAACAGCTATTGGTAAAATGCTATGGTTTTTTTACAAGGAATATTTGGTAAATGTACATATCACAGTTGGCTTCAGAGAACAAGATGCAAGGATAAAATCAAATAAAAAGATAGACTGGAGTTTAATTTTTAGCACTTTGTTTCGAATGACATTTGATTCTCTTTCCCTTTAAATAATTTCAGTTATAAGTGGAATATACCAGTGAAATGGAGATATGGAAATTCTACAAATTATACTCTCTACAACACATCAAATTCTGAAGGTAAACTTCACTTTTAAGAGTAATGAATGGATAAATTTTGTCAGTGTTCTTAATAGAAATAAAATAGTTAACATTCATGCCTTTCAATTTTCAGTTTCATGAATCAGCACACAGCTTGATTTATTAGTCTATAATAACACATATTTACTTATGGCCATTTAATAAATAAATACACCAAAATATGGTTTGGATTGGATTATGGTATTCTTTAAAGCCAAATATTGCTCTCAGAGTTGAAGAATCCCCATTGAGTTCTGTGTCCTAGAACACTGTTTCTTTTGCAGGAATTCTCATACCATCTCCTTTCACCAGCATTAACCCAGACCACATTGGATTCTACCGGGTGAATTATGATAGTCAAAATTGGGACAGGTTAAGCAGTCTTCTCATCAACAACCACACAGTGAGTGTCATCAGCCTGGCTGGTTGGTCTCTCTAAAAGACCTCTGTAGGGGTTGTTCTTTCTGCAAATAATCTATATATTCTTGATCACTCTTTTTCTCTTTCCTCACAGGAGTTTTCAGCTTCTGATCGGGCAGGGATTTTGGATGACGCATTTTCTTTAGCAAGGTGGAGTCATCTCATGCAGATATTTCAACAGAAGTTTGTCTTTCCATTGCCTAATAATTAGAATTAACTCAGATGGTTAACAAGGTTTAACATTAACAAGGTTTCTATAGCATTAGGAAGATGATTATTTATTGGCTTATTTTGTCCTCCAAAAGGGGCGAGTTCAAATATGAACTGATCACTTCCAATCACGAGAAATGTCCCCCTTCAGACCAGTGGCAATAAAAAAGACTCGTTTAGTTGGTCACAGAAATGGAGAGTTTTGCCATGTGAGTAACAATAATAGAAGCACTCCAGAGGAAATTAGGTGGGAAGAAAATCAGAGGCATACCTACAACTTCTAACATAGCATTAGGAAGTTACCACCTCAGCTATCTTGCTGGAAACTTGCTTGGAAACTTCTAGCTCTTGTACTCAGCTATGCTGACACAGATAAACTTCAGGTGACCTTCTGTGACAGCCTGTAAATTCGAATCTCCCAGCCTTTCAGGATGTCTCCAGGACTAGCAATTCCTTGTGACAGGAATGTGACAGGAGTTACTGTAGTCAGTTGAGGGCTACCCACTTGTGGGCACACTGGGCTGAACTTATTATTTCAGGCCTTTTGAAGTAAACAGTGCAATAATATCTTTGAAGAAGCAAGTTCTTGAAATCTATCAAAATAACAGAAGTTATGTTTTCTACTTCCACAGACCTGGACTTGTGAATTACTCTGTTCCTCTGCAGCTCACAAAATACTTAATTAATGAAACAGACTATTTACCTTGGCATCGAGTTATCTCATCTGTATCTTACCTGGCAAGCATGCTTGAAGATGATACAAATCTCTATCCTCGGTTTCAGGTGATGAAGCAGAAAAAAAGCATTCATGCATAGGACGACAGGATCTGACAGTTCTGTAACAGCAATAATATTGAAGTTCAAGTGATTTTCAATGTTGCTGAGCTGTCGCTATTTACTTTTTATTATTCTGCTCATAAAAAAGTGCTGAAAACTGCTTAGTAGTGATCTCTGAATTACGTGGATTCTTAGTTCAAGACTATGCACATGGAGGAAAGAAATTGTGCCTAATTATTCTTATAATCCATCACCATAAGTCACAGTACAGACATTTGTTAGTCAAGGCTGTCCTACATCCAATAAAATACTATGTATAAGACAGCAAATTCTCTGACACTTGTCCTCAGTAGGATGGATGGCTACATCTCAGTGTGGCACTGAGCAGGCTTATTACTTGACCTAGCATGCCAAGTATGATTTAACGGTCACTAAAATAAGTATGTCCTGAACTCAGCATTATCTCTGGAAAACAGTTGTGGCAGCATGTCTGTGCTGTACCCCAAGTCTTCATTTGGGAGCCAAGATAAGGCTGGAGGGATGCAGGTTGCCTTTGTATTAGCTGTGCATCAGTATTGCAAGCTTCAGACTTGTCACATTGAGGTGATCTGGGAAGACAGTGTTTGCACTGCTTTTTGTTTAAGATGATTCAGTTACGGGGGAAAAGGAAAGGCAATAAATTATGAACATGAATATATTGTTAAATAAAGAAATCTATACAAGAAACTAACCCCCTTTTTCTACCTCAGGAGTATTTTCGCAACCTGGTAAAACCCATTGTGGATCAACTGCACTGGGATGATTCTGGGAGCCATTTGGAGAGGTTAATTTTATTTTTTTTTCCATTTAATATTATTGCTGGATTCAAAGAATGCCAAGAAGCATAAAATCATTTCTCTCTCTCTCTCTTTTGAAGGCTTCTTCGTGCAAGTGTTCTAGACTTTGCCTGCAGTATGGATGATACAAACGCTTTGAACAATGCTTCTCAACTATTTGAGAGATGGCTACATGGAGAAACGTGAGTGCTTATGGAATTTGTGGCTGGTGAAGAGCACAGCATGTGACCTGGTCAAAGACCTCAAGCAGCAAAGGGGGAAGAATATTCAAGTCCTGTTTCTTTATTTTAGTGTTTCTACAAATCTCCGACTCCTGGTGTATCGCTATGGGATGCAGAACTCAGGCAATGAAACATCGTGGGATTACATGTTCCAGAAATACCAAGAAACTTCATTAGCACAAGAAAAAGAAAAGCTGCTGTATGGCCTGGCATCAGTGAAGAACATCAGCCTTTTGGACAGGTGACTTAAACATACAGAGGGCTGCAGCAACTCCCTTATGAGAACAGGCTGAAGGAGTTGGGGTTGCTCAGCCTGGAGAAGAGAAGGCTCAGGGGTGACCTCATAGTAGTTTCTCAGTACCTGAAGGGGGCTACAGAAAGGCAGAGGTAGGACTTTTTAATAGCATATGTGATGGAAGGACTAGAAATAATGGATGTAAATTGGAAGAGGAGAGATTCAGGCTAGATAGAAGAAAGAAATTCTTTATGGTGAGGGTAGTGAAACACTGGAACATGTTGCCCAGAGAGGTTGTGGATGCCCCCTCCCTGGAGGTGTTTAAGGCTAGCCTGACCTAGTGGGAGGTGTCCCTGCCTATGGCAGGGCGTTTGGAACTGATGATCTTTAAGGTCCCTTCCAATCCAAACTAATCTATGATTAAGGCAAACATGAAATTGCAATGTTCTTCAAACTGCTGTGCCAGGCTACTTGAGCTAGAACCAGAAATTATATATTCATGCCTCCATGGCACTTATGAGCAGTCTAGATACTACCCCAAGCTGATCCAGCAGTCAATCTGGGCAGCATCTCCCCAGGCTTCCACTTTGCACAGACACACCAGTTCCTTTAAGCTTATCTGATAACTTTTAATGTAGTTTATCATGTAATCAAACATCTTCACCAAGGCTGTTGGCCACTTTGTTGCAGTCCTATCTAAATATGATGGAACAGTCGCTGCCTGGAAGACTTCCAAGTTTAAACAAGTTGAAACAAGGAAGTACAGGAGGTTCAGGAAGAATAAATACATGAGTTAGAATGGTAGAAGGCAGCTGTTTTCCTAAATTCTTGTGACTACAACAACCATAACCTAAAGCCACTCAATAACTAATTGCTGTCATGATTAAGACATGGATTAATGAGGTAGATAAGCCTATATTTGCAGAAAATAAAAAATCCCCCCTAAAGCAGGAAGAAATTGTCCCTTAATTTACTATTCAAATAACAAGGAAAGGGAAAAGACAAACAGATTGATAAAACTGTCTCTTAAATATAGAAAAAATAAGATAATCCTTAATCCCAATGCACAACATCTTAAGGGTGGTGTTCTGCAGCTGCTGCTGTGACACAATGACCACACTACCCATCTTCCTCCAAATGTGCCTTCATTCTTCTCAATTAACTTAGAGACAAAACCCTTACTTACTTACTTTCTCAGACTTACCTTAACTGCTTACATTTATTTCAGCACAGTGTGGTAAATACTTGGGGCAGTTAAGTCTTGCCTGAAAGCGTTAACTGGTTTGCTTTCCATGGTCTTTCATGAAAGGTGCTCATTGATTCTTATGGCCTTTCCCTTAGGTACCTGAAATATATTTATGACACCAACCTCATCAAAACCCAAGATGTGTTCACAGTCCTGAGATACATCTCATACAACACCTATGGGAAAACAATGGCCTGGGACTGGATACGACTTAACTGGGAGTACTTGGTGGACAGGTATGCCAGTGAACTAATTGGAAACTCGGTCTAAATCCATCAGTGTATCTTCTTATATGCCACACTTTTCTATATTTTTACTACCATAATCACCAGCTTCTGCATAACGAAAATTGAAAGTGTATTCAACACAATTATATCCATCTGCAGCACTTTGCTGCTAACCTGAATGAAACCCATTTCTTCCCTAAATGATCACTACCAATAAATGGCGTTTTGAAATCTGGTTATTGCATGGAAATCAGTCAGTTATGTCTACACCTTTTCTATTGATTTCACAACAAAAATTAGTGTATAGAATCTTTTTTTAATTCCTTCTAGTGGTAACAGCAAGCAGCAGACTTACAGAGGAGCAGTAGAAGTAATTCTTGAGTGATTTCTCTATCCTTCCTTCTTCCAAAGGGAATGGATTTGCAAAGCAAAACACACCTGCAAGCCTAGAGCAGTGAACTGGATAGCATTCGTATTGCTGAGTAGCAATTCACCTAATTTCCACCATGAGATAATAATCTGTGAATCTAAAAAAACCTCAACTGTCTCCCAGGAGAGACCATTCCATTAGTAAATGTGCTTTAGAAGAGCACAGATATTGTACAGGAGTACAGTTTTTCCACTGTTTCCAAAAATGCTGGAATCTGAGTGCATCTGTTTTATTGCACAGTTTGAGGTTCATTGCACAGTTAGAAGTTTAATCTTCAGGTACTCACTTGTTCCTTTACTTTTTTAACAGTTTTGCACTAAACATACCATATCAATTTCTTTCTAGGTTCACTATTAATGACAGGTATCTTGGTCGAATAGTAACTATTAGCCAAACCTTCAACACTGAGCTCCAGCTTTGGCAGGTATGGTGACACCACTTCTTTTTGTTTTAAATCAATATATTTAGCAATCCACCAACCAGAAAACTTGGATTGTTAATACTATAAATGTGTAAAGCAGTGAAAGTTATTGAAAAATTAACCCAGTACAACTAGCCTGAGTTTAAATATCTCTCATAGCCAAAACTGCCCTTGAACAAGTCCCTGTAAAAAGTCACTCATCCAATAGCAGCACTATTTCCTTCATGTCAGTTCTTTTTCTCTCTCTTTTCCAGATGGAAAATTTCTTTGAGAAATATCCTAATGCTGGGGCAGGAAAACTGCCCAGGAGCCAGTCAATAGAGCAGGTGAAGACCAACATTGAATGGCTAAAAGTAAACAAGGAGGAAATACGAAGGTGGCTAGAAGCACAGAAAGGCCTTTGAAGTCTTACTTTGTCAAAAATATCAAGTGGCCATTTTGGACACTCAGACCCTCAGACATATTTAGCAGTGTGGATTTCTCACCTAGGTACCTTAGAGGACCAAGGCCTAATATTTTTTTTCTACAAACACTCAAGAGATCACTGCCAGAGTGATGTTTGTGTAGCTGCTGATCCCAAATTCTGACAGCACTTGTGTCCAAGAATAGCTTTACGATTTGAGAGATGAATCTGCCTGAACAAACAAGATAAAAGCTTAAAGTTGCTCAAGGCAGAAGTGATGGCAGAACTGGGGTCTCCACTGAGCAAGCTGATCTCACTCCTTCCACATGCCACTCTGAAAAGCTACTTCTTAGTTCACACAAAAGTCCATCTAGTATACTCAGGGATTCCTTTCCAAGTGCACCTCACAGGATCTTTCTCCTGAAGGAAAGAAAACTAAGAAGGAATTTTAACATTGTCTGAAAATTGTTGCCTATATTTATAGCTATAAAAATTCTTCTTTTGCATTACAATACTACAGAAAGGCCAGTTAAGCTTCTCTCTCCGTTGATTTTTGATGTTTAAGCACCAGTACACAAGGGATCAATATTATCAGCTTCCTTTTAATGTTATTATTTGGGATTTTGTAGCTTGGGGGGGTAGGGTTTGTCTTGGTTATTTTTGGCTTATTTCTAAATATGCTCAAAAGATGAATTTGTGGCAGCCATTACTGCAAACAAGAGAGTGCTTGCACTTTTCTTAGAGAAAAATAAATTTTTTTTTTAATCTACATCTCAGGCTCTTTTTAATGAAGTGGTAAAACCCCTGGCATATAGAAAAGCAGCTATTGCATTGCCCTTCTATGCTTCAGAGATACTGGAGGGTGAAAAAACTCTTATCCCATCTGAGACAATACAAAAATAATGGTAAATTCTGACAGAGAGGGCAGGTGAGTGCCACTACGGCAGTTCAGTCTATTGCAGAAGTGCAAGTAGCAGAGAAACAAACTCTTGGCTTCAGGTCCCTCTGCTGGAGAAGGCAGCTATGCTGCTCTGTTTGCCCTTCCCAAGCCAGGAGCTGCCTTGAAGCTCCCAGGTTTCCATGCACTGTGTCCTGACACACTTAGCAGAAGAGCATCAGCCTCATCCTCCTTGCCTTCATCTCTGTCTCCTCAGACAAAAGACACAACAGAAGGGAACCAAGCAGCTAGAGCCAGTCCCTGCTCAGACTCCAAAACAGGACCACAGAGCACAGTAGGTAGCCCTGGGAGAGAGCAGGCATATATGATGGGAACCTGACAGAAGCATAGAAAAGCCCTTCTCTTCCCTTTATAATGTAATGCTATTCAAAGTGAAAGATAGAGATATCGAGGAGATTGCCCTAATATACATAAACCCTGGGGTAAAAGCTCTTCCTGCCTCTGGGCCATGGTATGAGGGACCCAGAGAAGCTCATGTAGTTCCAGATAGAAACACTTTACCCTGTTTCCTGAGGATATTCAGGACTGTTACTGTTTTGAGCCTCTACCTAGCCACCAAAATAGCTGTAGCAAGCCCAGACAAATCTGGTGACCAAGTCACTCATCCTGTCAAAGGAAAATGTCAGTCATTCACCTTCTGCAAACAGAACATGACAGGATTTTGGCTAACAGTGGTTACAACCTGCTACAGATACCAACTGCTCTTTAAGGTAAAAAAGCAAAAGAGCCAGGCAATTTCTTCCTTCCTTCTTGTTGCTCAGATTGACACACAGAGGACAGTGAAAGAGAGGCAGCCACCCACACCCAAACCACTAGCAGTTCAGCATAGGAGGAACAGGCTGTTCTTTGGCAGCTGTCTGCTCAGTAGGACAAAAGCCAACTCACCATCACGATTTTACAGTTTTGATGAGTGAACTGAAGCCAAACAACAGCTCTTTTGGTTTCAAGGTCACAAAGTGGTTTGGTAATACCATAATGTAATACTATTAATGTGTTATATCACTGTGACAATACATGATCATCCCCGAAATATTTCTGTGCCCTCCGCTGCTGTAAATTTTAATTGAAAGTTATTAACTCCAGATGGCCGTAATGTGCAACAATGCAAAGCCCATATGAAGATGTTCAAGCACATAGCTCTGTTGTTTTCCCTTTCAGAGAAGATTCAATGGAATTTGGTACAAAAAGGACTGATTCTCTATTCATAGGCTTCTGGCACAATTTGCTGTAGAAAGAGAAGCATGAGTACTGTGGGAATAAGACAAGATTAAGAAGTTACCTAAAGAGATTTCTAGGCTTTGTTAAATGCAGCTCCACTGAATGGGATCAGGATGACCAACGTTGTTGGCAGCAGCAGTTGGCTCTCATCAAGGAAAATGTAAGAAGTAGTGAAGATTTTTTTATGGTGCTTAAAAAGATATAGCAAAACTAGCCTTCATCCAAACTACACAGATATATAGTGTTCAAGACAAGACACATATTGGTAGCATCATGTATCACTATAGTAGAAAAAATTTGACAGAGTCAATCAGAGACAATAGAAAAATACCACTAAGGCAAAGAAAGAGCAAGAAGCCAAGAACAAGCCTGAACAACTCCAGGGCTCATGGCCACGAGTGAGTGAAGGAGAAAAGGGGATTTAAGTAGCAAACCAAGCCATTGCTGCCTGTCATTCAACTCTTGCTCTGCTCAGAAATACGGGACCATGTGCAGCCAGGCTGGATCAGAGATATTTCTAACTAGTGCTTGCATGCTTTTGATCTTACAAAAAGGTTAGCTGGATTCCTTCACTGATCTTAATTGGATAGGTGAACAAGGAAGTAAATCCAAAGCCCAAGAAGAAGGCTGCTTTTAAGGCAGGGTAAAGGTTCTGTCAGTTTTAAATAATGTTCCACAGATCGTGCAGTACTCTTTCTACCTTTAAATGACTCATGGAGAATGTACTGTATGGCATGTGCCTCTTTCAGACTGTTTGTCCTAGTAGGATAACAAATCTGGTACATGCTAAATCTTTCGGTCAGGAACTAGTGCATTTACAAATGGCCTGTGATAAGCTTAAGAATGCCAATTTGAAACTGAATCCAAAGAAATGTGAACTGTTTTAAAAAGAGATAATTTTCCCTGGGTCATTCGATCACCAAGGAAGGAATTTCCACTGATAAAGCCAAGGGAGGGAGTGCAGAACCAGCTGGCCCCTTAGATCCACACAGCTTTTTTGCTGTTCCTACTGTAACACAGCAAAGGCTATTGCACACTGGGTGATAGAGAAACACTTTGAGTAATCGAAGTGTGATGTGGTGGAGTTAAAGAGGGGCCACATGTGACTGTTGCAGTGTTGCCTTACACTAGCTCTGCAAATCCTTCTCATATCAACCACAGCTGTGTGTCCTATAGTGCCTGAGCCCGTGGGCCCCAGAAGGCTCTAAGCCTGATAGGCACATGAAAATTCTTTATCTTGATGATTCAGGTAAAGAAACAATTGAAAACATTGTATTACTGGACCTACCATAAAAAGAAAAATAGCACCCTTGCAAATACCGAGGTGGCTACAACTCCCCAACCGAGTAATTTTCTAAAATAGCAGTTAAGATCACTATAAAGCATGCAGATGTGAAAAAAAAAA
>VZTY01011148.1:76533-96454 GCA_013400935.1 Turnix velox
ACTCTTTCTACCTTTAAATGACTCATGGAGAATGTACTGTATGGCATGTGCCTCTTTCAGACTGTTTGTCCTAGTAGGATAACAAATCTGGTACATGCTAAATCTTTCGGTCAGGAACTAGTGCATTTACAAATGGCCTGTGATAAGCTTAAGAATGCCAATTTGAAACTGAATCCAAAGAAATGTGAACTGTTTTAAAAAGAGATAATTTTCCCTGGGTCATTCGATCACCAAGGAAGGAATTTCCACTGATAAAGCCAAGGGAGGGAGTGCAGAACCAGCTGGCCCCTTAGATCCACACAGCTTTTTTGCTGTTCCTACTGTAACACAGCAAAGGCTATTGCACACTGGGTGATAGAGAAACACTTTGAGTAATCGAAGTGTGATGTGGTGGAGTTAAAGAGGGGCCACATGTGACTGTTGCAGTGTTGCCTTACACTAGCTCTGCAAATCCTTCTCATATCAACCACAGCTGTGTGTCCTATAGTGCCTGAGCCCGTGGGCCCCAGAAGGCTCTAAGCCTGATAGGCACATGAAAATTCTTTATCTTGATGATTCAGGTAAAGAAACAATTGAAAACATTGTATTACTGGACCTACCATAAAAAGAAAAATAGCACCCTTGCAAATACCGAGGTGGCTACAACTCCCCAACCGAGTAATTTTCTAAAATAGCAGTTAAGATCACTATAAAGCATGCAGATGTGAAAAAAAAAAAGACTACCTGTGTATGATATGTCTCACTGCTGAAAAAGAACATGATTAAGTATCACTCCAGTCTTTCCACAGTGACTAGTGGCATCTCTGCCATTTCCGCAGCCTGATCTAGTGGGAGGTGTCCCTGCCTATGGCAGGGGGGTTGGAACTCGATGATCTTTAAGGTCCCTTCCAACCCAAACTATTCTATGATTCTATGATTTCTTGGCTACCATCATTTTGGGTGACAGCGTCTTCCAGCAGCTTTTGGGACACAAGGTGAAAGGGAAAAAGCTAAGTTGTGATGGGTGCAGAAGAGACTTGCTTCTGTCTCTTCAGAGGACAGAACCTCATCTCTTTGCTGTCAGCAGCAATACCTTGCTGCCAGATTAGAACTTTGTCTTCTATTATATGTATCCAATAATGAAAGTAAATCAAACAAAGTTGTGTTTGCTTTCCCAAGTGTTTAGGCAGAATCAGTTGACCTGGAGGTATTCCAGCTTCCCCTCTACACCTATAGCAGCTATAGCAGCCTGTATATGAAAAACAGGATCAGAATGACTAGGGGAATATTCACAGGCTCACTATGGTAGCTCATGGCTGTCCAGATCTCTGAACTATACAAAGATATTTTTCAGAAAAAACTCATAAATTTATTTATAAAAGCATCTGAAATATATTTAGTTCAGATAAATCTGGGAGCTTTCAGCTTCCCAGAGTATATTCTGAAGAGTTGTGAGGAAAGAAGAAGTCCTAAAGAACTTGATCTTATAGAAACTGTTCTTAAGTAGCATTCACCAGTGCTTGCAGTAATCCCTGACCTGCAGAAACCTCCCCTCACACTGATGTCCAGAGACAGGTATCAAGCTGATATTTGCTTGCTAGGAATTCAATGATGCTGAAGCAATGTGTATGGATGGACTCAAGAACCAGGAAGTCAGGGAAAGGAAGAAATACAGGCATGAGAGAGGACAGAAATCCATCTCTTCAAAAGGAAAACTGGGGATTCAGGGTCACCATTCTTAGAAAAAAACAGAAGTGAATGTGAAATAGATGTTGCAGCTATTTATGAGCTCTCTATCATACAACCTTCACTCAAGGTTAGACCATCAGTGTTAGTTTTCTTCTTCTGGAAATGGATTAAATGGACAGGTGTCCTTTAAATATCCTTTCCAGCACTTTTGAATTTTTTTAGTTATTTCCAATGAACGAGAAACTGGTCACTGTTGTGATTTCTTCCAAGGAGTGCAAGCCCAAACCCAGATCATGATATTCCGTCTTTCCAGATTTCCCATCCTTTATTGCTTGCTGTCAAATATATTCACACACCACAGGTAGATTAAGAAACCTCTTCTATCAGGAACTGAGTACCAAAAAGCTACAGATCTGCAAATTTGGGTTATGTTTTATGTCTTCCTCAAAGAATCTGACACCAAACAACCACAGGATGCTTTCTGGAGGGTATTCAACATATGAGGAGAAACAATTCATCAACTCTTCCACCTCCTGTACAGGATCTCCAACTACTACACCTAAGGGGCATTCCTCTCTTTCAGTGCTCTTGTAAATGTAGCCCTTCTTGTAAAAACCCTTCTTTTACTTTGCCACCTCAAGAACTCCAAATCAAAAGTCTCAGTACTGTGAAATGGAACAGTTCTGTGTCAGGGTGAGACAACATTTCAGCTTCTCATTTCCTCAGCAGAAAACAGAGCTTCATTCAAGCTGCATAGACTCGCCCCCCAACCCCCCTCCCTAGTTCAGGAGAAAAACAAACAAACAAAAATGTGCTCCCCCAGCAAATGCCCTGAAATAACACAACTCTTGGCTTCACATGTGGGCTCCTCAGCTCCCTGGCCAGACTGCAGCAGAGGAAAGACAAGCTCCAGGCACAAAAGTGAACCAGCACGAACTAGGAGGAGAACCAGAGCAAACTACACCCTCAGGTATTGCCCTAGCCACAAAACAGAAGCATAAAATTGCACAATTTGAGAAAGGCTGATGCAAGCAGGAACTGGTTTGAATGAGCACTAACTCAGTCACCATGTATTACAAAAACAGAACAGCCAGCAGAGCCAACAATGTCTAATTAGCACTGAAAAAAACACGACCAAGGGGAAGGCTGGCCATAGCTAGGATCAGAGTGCAGGAGGAGGAAATCAGGTAAAACAACAAACAGCATGTCTTAGCTGGCACTAGAGTGGCCCAGTCAGAAAAGTCAGGGCTAGAACAAAAGACTTCGTTCATGCAAGCCTGATGCCATGCTAACACACCAATACAATGGCCTCTGCTCTGCCCTCCAGCCAGATGACTTCCCATGTCCCCTGTTCATATATGCAGATTCACAGCTAGAAGAGAATAGAGGAGGGCAGGGAATGTTTAGCTTCACATCTTGAAAGGATGGAGAACATGTCATCTGGCCAACAGAAACTGCTCGTTCTGATCTAATGCATGGGTGGCTTTACTAGGGAAAAAGACATTTTAGTGTATCTTCTGGACTGTCCAAATGAATCATAGAATAGTTTGGGTTGGAAGGGACCTTAAAGATTATCTAGTTCCAACCCCCCTGTCATAGGCAAGGACACCTCCCACTACATCAGGTTGCTCAGTGCCTCACCCAGCCCAGCCTTAAACTCCTCCAGAGAGGGGGCATCCACAGCTTCTCTGGGCAACCTGTTCCAGTGTTTCACCATCCTCACCCTAAAGAATTTCTTTCTTATCTCCAGGCTGAATCTCCCTTCTTCCAATTTACATCCATTATTCCTATTAAAAAGTCCTACTCCTGAATAAAGACAGAAACAGAAAGTCAGTTAAGTTGCCAAAGCAGGTTAACATAGGTGTCCTGGTGACACACTCTGTGCTTTGTTCATTTAAACACACTTGTTTTAGAAGTTAACTGCACAAAATATTTAAGAGTTCTTAGCTCTTAAATTAATTGAAGGCATTTTTATGATTTTAGCTAGAGCTCCTTACACATGAGATGAATACAACTGTCAAAGATGACTCAAATGAGAAAGATTAAGGACAGAAAACAGCAAACATCAGAAAACATACAAGGGAAATATTAAGTTTTTACTGTGGAAAATATATTGCTCCAAAAGCAAATATTAAAGTAAAACATAAATTTCCTACTATAATTAGGAGCTCTTGCTCAAATCCTTCTTAAAATGCAACTAAATTATTTTGATCTATTTTCTGTGTGCACTAGAAAAAAAAAATTATTATTGGTAGTCTGTGAAATGTGGTTTGTCCATGGGTTGCCTAATCTCCCAGTGTTGGAATACCTAGAATAATTTTATGGCTAAACAAATAATTTAGCAATGGAAATAGACAGGATAACGATGCAGATGCATTGTGGTGATGAACTTTTCTGCTCGTGAAACAAAGAAAAAAATTCCCCTTCATGGGAGATGGATGATATGTAGCCTCTACTTCTTTTTCGCCTCCGTGTACTAAGAGCAGCCTCTAGTGACAATTGGTAGTCATTACATTTAATTTCACTGGATTTAACACGCTTTCGGAAATACTTTCTTAAGTAATTACAATGTATCTTTAAAAAAGAAAGTTCCCTTAGAAAACTTATGAACAGCGTCAGTTATTAAGCACCATGGTTCTTCTGAGTTACATCGGATAAAATCATATCACTGATAAAAAAATATCAGTCCAAACTATTCAATGATTCTATGATTGAGGCTAAAATTTGTAGGCATAGAATAGAAATGTTTAAATCCTGGCCTAGAAAATAAACCTCTACAACACTTTGGAAGAATACATTTACCCATCTGAGTCATTACAAATTGCTGAAAATGCAAGTTATGTCTGAAAAAGCAGTGGGCACAGCCACAATGGATCAAGAAGCTAAACACTGAGGACTCACTGACAGCCACAACAGGCACACTGGACTCCAGCATGTTGATTATTTTACCACAACTAGTTGTCTGCAACTTAAAAAAAGAAAAGCTTCCTAGCAAGGAAGGGATTCATGAACTCCCTTAGACCACCCTGAGTTCTTGTTAGCTTTCTTCACCTGTAGAATCATAGAATAGTTTGGGTTGGAAGGGACCTTAAAGATCATATAGTACCAACCCCCCTGCCATAGGCAGGGACACCTCCCACTAGACCAGGTTGCTCAGTGCCTTGTCCAGCCTGACCTTAAATACCTCCAGAGAGGGGACATCCACAACCTCTCTAGGCAACCTGTTCCAGTGTTTCACCACCCTCACCATATATTTAGCCTGAATCTCCCCTCTTCCAAATTATCTAACCTGAATCTCCCCTCTTCCAATTTACATATGTTAATCCTAGTCCTTCCATCACATATTCAATTAAAAAGTCCTACCCCTGCCTTTCTGTAGCCCCCTTCAGCTTTTGAGAAGCTACCATGAGGTCCCCCCTGAGCCTTCTCTTCTCCAGGCTGAACAACCGCAACTTCTTCAGCCTGTCCTCAGAAGAGGTGCTCCAGCCCTTTAATCATTTTCATGGCCTCCTTTGGACCTGCTCCTCTGGACCCTGCTGGTGCAGGGCTGAGAAGGGAATGGCAGGACCATCGATGCAGAGCCATTTTTTCTCCAGAGCCAGGTCTCCCCCTCACCCCTGCCAGTAGCCCACAACAAAGCCCTCGACATTTCCAAAACAGGCTTGTGTTTGCTTTTTTTTAATCCATATGACTTTGGGGAGTCATATGTTCTTTTATTCCTTGCTGAAAAGAAGTTAGGAAATATTTACTTAAGAAACCTGAGCACCTACCTGTAAGTCATTACTCCATTTTCAGAAGAAGGAGTCATCCATCACTGCCTGTGTCAGCTGCTCAGTCCTCCGGAGTAAAGCTCCATCCAGTCAGGCTTTGCTGGCAGAAAATGGACCCAACCTCACGGTCATGGTTGTGTCTGTAGCCTCAGTGGTTCAATGACACTTTTCACAGCATTAAAAAGTGAGGCTGGAGAGCAAGAGCAAGGTCTAAGGACGGTGTCCCAGGCAGGACAGCAGCCAGGCCTCAGGCACCTCAGCAGTGGGAAGATGGCGGCTGGCATAGGCCGGGCTATAGCTCAGGCTGAAGGTGAGGCAGAGCTGGAGGAGAGGCCACCAGAGGGACAGGCCTCCCCTGTGGCTATAGTGTCCAAAACCTTGTGCACAGTGCTGGGACAGAGGTGGCCCTGAAAGAAATGAGGTTTTGAAGCATGGGGTCCCTACATTCAGGCATGTCTCCCTTCATGCCTACCTCCTCTGCTGGGATGGCCTTGTTCTTCACACAGTGTGAGTGAGGGGGATCAGGGCCTCTTACAGGTGTTCATCTCATGCCAGTCAAGCCACCAATTTTTTGTATTAATTTTTTTTAAGTAAAAAGCCTCTCCTTGAGAGCATGAGGAGCTGGGCTCTGCACCACAGCTGACTGGGGTCCTTCTTTTTAGGCATGTCATAGAATCTTAGGATAGTTTGGGTTGGAAGGGACCTTAAAGATCATCTAGTTCAAACCCTCAGGCAGGGACACCTCCCACTAGATCAGATTTCTCAGTACCTTGTCCAGCCTGGCCTTAAACACCTCCAGAGAGGAGACATCCACAGCCCATCTGGCCACCCTGTTCCAGTGTCTCACTACCCTCACCAGAAAGAATTTCTTTCCTATATGCAGCCTGAATCTACTCTCTTCCAATTTTCATCTGTTACTCCTAGTTCTTCCATCACATATCCTATTAAAAAGTCCTACCTCAGCCTTTCTGTAGGCCTCATTCAGGTATTGATAAGCTCCTCTCTCCCGTCAGGCCCAACTCCTCCAGTGGGGCGACCGCCACCTTACACAGTGTGAGGGGGCCAAGGCCTCTTCCCTATGTTATTCCACCTTATTCCAGTCAAGCCCCAAATTAATTTTTAAAGTAAAAAGCCTCTTCTTGAGAACATAAACAGAGGTTTATGTCCCTACTCCTGGGCTGTGGGCCACAGCTTTCATGTCCTGTGATGGACTCTCCCCAGCAGAAACCCCTATGGCTGCTCCCTCACCTCAGTGTGGGTGTTGGCAATCTCTAGGGCTGAGAGGGAATGGCCACTCCTGTCACCACAAGTCCTGAGGCTGCTGCCACAAAGGGTACCACTCTCAGGAGTGGGGAGTTTACCAAGTGTTGATATAGCAAGCAGGGCAATTGCAAGGGAGAAAGCAAGGCCATAGTGTGGTGTCCCCTTCTCCCTGCATGAGGCTTGGGCACCATCCAAAGCCCCGGTGGGTCATTCGCTTCCCCCACATCGCTGGGGTATAATGGAAGGCTGGGGCCCCTCTGGTTACAGCCACTCAGGGGATGTTAATCCAATCATCCCGCTAATGAAATCAGGCTGTGCCACTAATGAAATCACGCTGCAGCAGCCAGCCTGGCTTCACAGCCCTCATGTGCTCAGCATGGGGTCAGCAGTGCTGCTGGGTCACTTCTGCCAAAAGACTCAAAGACTCCCAGAGACACTCTCTGTGGTGGGGACAGGCTGCGTGTCCCCTACCAGCCATGCTGCATCAAGAGAAGCGTGACCAGCAGGTCAGGAGAGGGGATTTTGTTCCTCTACTCGGCTCTGGTGAGGCCCCACCTGGGGTATTGTGTCCAGTTCTGGAGCCCTCAACACAATAAGGACATTGAGCTGTTGGAACAGATCCAGAAGAGGCCACAAAGATGATGAAAGGGCTGGAGCAACTGCCTTCTGAGGCCAGGCTGAAGGAGTTGGGGTTGTTCAGCCTGGAGAAGAGAAGGCTCAGGGGTGACCTCATATTTGCTCATCAAGACCTGAAGGGCACCCACAAAAAGGCAGGGGTAGGACATTTGAATAGGATATGTGATGGCCGGACTAGGAGTAATGGATGTAAACTGGAAGAAGGGAGATTCAGGCTATATAAGAAAGAAATTCTTTATGGTAAGGGTGGTGAAACAGTGGAACAGGTTGCCCAGAGAGGTTGTGGATGCCCCCTCTCTGGAGGTTTAAGGCCAGGCTGGACAAGGCACTGAGCAACCTGGTCTAGTGGGAGGTGTCCCTGCCTATGGCAGGGGGATTGGAACTAGATGATCTTTAAATTCCCTTCCAACCCAAACTTTTCTATGATTCTATGCTCAACAAGGGACAAGATGACTGCAGTACTTGCAGTTATTGCATAGCAGAGCTTCAGGTTAACACTGTCTCCCCAGAAGTTATTCCCAGGTATCTCCAGAAGAAGCTCTGTTATCTAAAAAAGAGAAAGGGCATCTGTTTCATAAGGATACTACATTACTACTGATATTCTTGTGCCAATATCACAGAATCACAGAATCAGGGTCTGGAAGGGACCTCGAGAGATCATCTAGTCCAATCCCCGTGCCAGAGCAGGAACACCGAGACCAGGTCACAGAGGAATGCATCCAGATGAATGTCTCCAGAGAAGGAGACTCTGAAGGTGCTGAAAATGATGCTAATGTTGTTCCTTTTTTAAAGCCTTTTGAAGACATCATGAAGTATACAATATTAACAATATTAACATTTTTTTACTTCAAAAGCTGCTGGAAGGAAATGCTCTAAAGCCTCCAGCCCATGTTTGGAGTGAGGTCTACCTTTAATCATTTTAGGCTTTTTTTTTTCAAACTTCTTCAGGCTGAAAAAAAACCAAAGGAGACCATGATACAGTATGGCTTCTATAAAACCTATTCAGAGCAAAGGCTTTAGCATTCTGCAAGCTAGTGAGCTTCTCCAAAGGTCTGCTAGTTAATTGGGGCATTGTTTAAGGGAAGGTTTTAATGGTGTATGAGGCATAAGCCTTTGCAAATAATATTATCTTAAATGTAGCAGGCCTTATCGTGCTCTCCTTGAGCAGGCAAGTCTCCTCTTGAGATCATCTGGAGTTTTGGCTGAGTAAAGAGCTCAGAATCAAATCCATAATGAGCCAACCTCTCAATCGAGTGGTAGAGGAAAACACACTCAGTCGGTTCTCAACCACATCTGCTTGAGCATCAGTACTGCTGCGATCTCACTAGAGGGAGCAATTTATTATAAAATATTAGTCAATATTAGCTCAGTGCTTAGCCAGGCCACCGGTGGGTCAAAATTAAGAAGGCCTTCCTGAAGCGAACACACATTTTAAGATAAAAAGACAAACAAGGGGAAAAGAGAAATTAAAAGACAGCACTAGATAAAAATCCTAACTTCAGCAACAATGAGCTGCAAACATAAAGACATCCATGTGACATATGGAAATGGTTTTATTTGCTTTTTCCTGCTGAAACTATCAAAGTAGGGGGTTTGTCCTTATTTCCAGTAGATATTCTTGTTTTGTGGGAATAAAGATAATTTTGGTTATCCCTTGTTGGCAAGTTTTGCTTTCATTTTAAAACATTTTGCTTAAAAACATTTAAAACATTTTTTCTTTCATTTAAAGCATTTTTCTTTCATTTCAAACACAAAGCTGTTATCATTTTTTATCATGGGCTGTAAAAGGAAGTAAATTCCCAGGTGCTTCAAGTTCCTTGGAATTATTTCTTGCACTCAGGCTCTGTCAACATTTCCATCTTAAATCATTATTTAATGTTGAGTCATAAACACCTTTCTGTAAACATTTATTTAGTGCCTGACAAGGTCTCCCCTCTAAAGGGGATTGGGAGAGGGGAGGGTGGTATCTCAAAAAAAAAAAAAATCAGAGTTTTATAATGTTTGTAATGATATCTTTAAAGATCCTTCTAAATCTGTCATGATTCAATACTTATTCAGAGGCTATATTGAGGTAAGTTTGTTCTGGACTTGCACAGTGCCTGGCACAGTAAGGTTCACAGAGGCACTGCAGCAAAAGCAAATAATACAGATTTAACTCTGACTGTGTTTATGCAGCCTGACCCTGAGTACTGCTTAGCTCCTGGGTCCTGCTGTCTGCCTCATCTACATCTTAACTCTGTGCTGGGATCAAATCTGGGAATGCAATCACTCTGCTTTGCCTCCTGCCTGCTCTGGAGGTGGGGAAAGGGCTCTGTGAGCCTGGATAGGACCTCCATGAGGTGTGGAAATATGGAGCACCCTTGTCCCCACATCCACCAGGAATTAATCCTTCCTCACCAAGCTGAAGTGATGAGTTTTGTGCATCTGTGAGAGGATAGAAGTTATTTCTCTGTCTCATGCATTCAGCAAAGAGCTGCTGGATGTAAAATGACTGAGTCTATTCGCTCTAGTGGGTCTTGGATATAGCCTTTAAAAGCCTTAAACCTGCCATCTGGTTGACTAAAGAGAAATCATCCCTCTACAGAGCATCAATGTGTGATATAATTTGCAGGATTGGAGCTGAAAAGGTCTACACCTTAGCAAGGAAGATAACATCACTACCCCTCCTGATAATGTATAAGGCCAAAGTGATCATTATTAGCAGAAATTGGTGTCAGGGTTCATGTTGACTCTATGCTTTATACAAAACAAAAATCAGCTTTTATTTTCCAGACTTGACACACAGAGAGGACAGTTTATGCCTGTATCTACCCCAGATCCTGGCTGTGTGCTGGTACAGAGAGCACGGTGTTATGCTTAAAAGAGGCAGTACAGCAGGATCCTCCTGGATCTAAGTGCCATTTATCACAGGGTGAGAAGCTGAAACAGAGCCTGAGGAAGCATAGAGGGAAAGAAAAGCCTTGCAGTTTTCATCTCCATCACAGCCTAGGAAAACAGCCTCTCTCATACTGCATTTTACTGTCAAGAAAAATCAAACCTCAGTTTTCACGGGGTGATGTTAAACGAATGGTAAGCACAAGAGAGTGGAAATTTGAGGCTACCCTCAAATTTGACTGAATATTGGAAGAAAATCACTTTTTGTTTGGTTTTTTTTTTTTGGTGCCAAGGGGGATTTTTTTCAGTGATACTTTAGCCAAAAAAAAATCAGGACCTGGTTTATTCTACTTGCCTTTTTCTACAGGTGAATGGAGATTTAGTAGTTGTGGTGTCAGGCAAGGAGGAAGCAAAACCTGACAGACAGAATGTGACTAATAACCAGTTTGTACTGAAAGTCTTTTTGTTAACATCAGTGTGATTTCTTTGCTGAGCAAGCAAGGAAAAATCTGTTTGATTCATTCAGCAAAGCACCAAAAACACAAGTCTAACTGTAACTATATGAATAATGCCCCTGACTAGTTCATACACTTATGCCTGGTATTAGAATTTTTTTAATGTTTGCATCTTCACTTAATTGCTTGGAGAAAAATTTCAGAAAGAAAATTCTGAGTACTACAGGAGGTCTTGAAAAATTAAATGAACATGGGTACAAATTGCCTTCATGTGTCTCCCTTCCAGTTTATTATAATTTCTGGGAATACCTGCCACTTGTGTATACAGATATTTCTGTCCTCTTAGAAATCTTATAGCACCTGTCTTTATTGCATTACATCAAACAGCCCTGATGTAACCAGATGTAGAACATCAGAGACCATGTCAAATCTAAAAATTGCTTTAGCAGCTTAGCTCAGCTGAGGTGGCAGCAGCAAGAGCTTGGATTCAGAATTGCTTGATTTCTATCAGTGAAAATCCTGTGTAGCCAAAAAACCAATCCAAAAAGGAACTATGTATGTAAAGGGCATGTAATCCTTTAATATTTAATAAATCAATAATATTTAGTTGACCAGCTCACTGGAAACTTCTTTATGGAGCAAAGCAATGCCAACGGGACAAAGTTACCCCTTAACACATTTATGCTTCTGTTTGTTTCCCATTGAAATAAATTCCCAGTTTACTAGAAACTGAGGTAGCAAGACAGACATTTTTGGGAAACTTCAAAAGTCTCTGTATTTCTGTTATTTTCAAATGCTTGCTATCACATGTAAAACCAAAAAATGCTACATGTAAAGAAATAAAAACACAGCTGTTGTATTCTTTGCCATCTTGAAACACAGATTTTTGCCTTCCCCACACATGGTTGAAGGAAGGGGGGTTAAGCTTTCACATTGCACCTAATTCACAGGACCAGAGTGCTGGACAAAACCCACAGAGGTATCCAGGAATCAATTCTTTGGAGGAAAGTAGTTTTCATCTATTTTTGCTGCAAGAAAAAGTTGTGCTTTGCAAAAAAACACCCCTTTGCCCTTTGCCATGTGAATTAGCAGTGCACTGCTGTTAATCTAAGTGGATTAAAAAAGGGTAAAGACTCCTGGTCCATGAAAGCCTGTTCTATAGCTAGATTTTGTACAAGTATAACTGCATCAGTTGTGTAGGAAACCTGGGGGGAGGGGGGGGGCAAGGGGGAAGCAAGAGGGGGGTCTTTCAACTGCCTCTACAGCTTCTGCTATCAATTCACTTACAGTGGCAGGAAGGTGCTTGCAATTCATTCCTTTTCCTGGAGAGGAATAATAATACCAGCATGGGGTCTTTATTTTGGCATAATGGCAATCACAGTGCAGGGGAGAGGGGGGAAAGGTTGTGCTGATGCTCTTATGCCCAAGCAGCTGAAGCAACGCAACTTCTCTGTGCAAACCCAGCCAAACTAATGTGTTTCCCAAGAAAGACAAGAGCACCCTTCTGCAGTTATAAAGCACTGGGCTTAAGAATTTTGCTTATGAGCATATCTAGGAGCTTGGCATGCTGACTAGATAAATGTTTAAAAATAAGCCTAGTGCCCAAGCTGACAAGTTTGCACCTTTTTGAATATATTCATCTGAAGAAAGAAATGGACTTATCTCAAATTCTGTTTCATATGACTGAGGTTCTCATCAGGGATGTAATGCTTACTTGCCATTTTCCTTCCTCACCTGAATATTTTTGGAATCTGGAGACAAAGAAGATAAAGAGGGTTGTACTCTCTATTAATCACTCTCCTCTTTGTTCTCAAGCTACCTCTGTTCTTTGTGTCCCTTCTCCAAACACACATCCCTTGCCAAATCTTTAAAAAAAAAATCACTGCTGTATTCTTTCAGGGGCTCTAGCACTTACTGGTACAACATGTAATACTTGTGCCTGATTTGTTTTGTTGGCATCTGAATGGGAGCCAGTTTGAGGGGGAAAAAAATTTAAAAAATCACTAAAAATGGCGTTTTATGAATAACAGATGTGAGGAGTTTTTTTGTGAAAAATGTTTAGTTTTTTTAAATGTTCAAAGATTTTAAGAAAAAGAAATCAATTTGGGTTTGCTTGTTTTGTTTTCCCTTTTTTTTTTTCTTCCTTTTGTTCCTGCCTCTGTTTTCCTGGGGCAAATAAAATGTTCCTGGGAATAAAAAAGAGGAAAATCATTGTCTTCATTTTTAACATGGTGAAATGAGTATGGACAGGCTGAAATCAAGAAGTTTCCGCAAAACTAGTATACCCTACAGATGACACCCCTATTCTTCAGTCACTCATGGCACAAATTCCACTGGTATTAAAACAAAGAAATTCTTTATGGTGAGGGTGTTGAGACACTGGAACAGGTTGCCCAGCAAGGTTGTGGATACCCCTCTCTGGAGGTGTTTAAGTTCAGGCTGGACAAGGCACTGAGCAACCTGAGATATTGGAACCTGCCCCACTAGGGAGGTTGGAACTAGATGGTCTTTAAGGTCCCTTCCAACCCAAACCATTCTATGATTCTATGATTTACCTGTTCCATGTCTAGCAATTGTTTCTATAGGACTAAATGGATGTTGGAGAAAGGATTTTGCTGAAAAACATATTGTTCAGTGTTCCCTTAGTGCCAACACTTGTGATAGTCTCCTGTTCTTTCATGATTAGAGTAGCACACATTACAGACCTCCTCAAAATCTAGCTCCCAACATCTCCCCTTCCCAGCTATCACATAATCCCTACTCATGGATATAAAACTGCTCTTCTTTAGACATGAGCTACTAACCACAAATGTCACTCTGTATCTTCAGATCTCCATCTTGCGGTCTACTGCAGCTCCATGCTAGGTGTGGGGAATTTTGTGGAGCAAGGTCCTGACCCAACAGGGGGTGATGGCATCACCAGAACATGCACTTGCACTGTGGAAATGTAATGTGCTGCCAGTCCTGACCACCATGGGCACCATCCTAGGAGGTAAAGTCTGCACACCAATACTTCTTCATGGCCCCTTGCATGAAGTTTGAGGCTTCTCAGCTATGTAGCAAATCTCCTTTTTCCTATCCTAGAATAAGAAGACAAACAGGCAACACATTTTGCCAGATGGAGGGAAGAGAAGATGGGATGGGCCAGAACTAGGTTCCTTGCTGCAAAATCTATGTCACTCACTGTCTGGCTGAGTGTGACATCCTCAATTCCTCCCTTGATAGTCACAGCTGCTTCCATCTCAGCCCTGAGCCCCTCCTGGGTGGAAGAAGCAGGCACCAAGTTTAGCATGGCCATGGCAGAAGAGATGCAGGCAGAAGGGCCCAGCCACTCAAGCTGAGCTGATTCTCCCTGACATGCACTTCACAAAGCCAGTGGAGAACTTCTCTAGGCACAGCCTCTCTTATCACCTTCCTTATCATGCTGATTGCCCTCTGCTCATGCTTACAGCCTCAAGAAGGGATACAACCCCTTGCAGCTCTTCCTAATGCCTTCGTTTGTGCTGTGTCTCTTCGTCTTCAGCTTTGCTTGCCCTCCTGACTCAAGCAAGGCTTAACTCTCTGTAGTCTCTATGGAGAAAGCGTTCATCCCTCCCTTAATTTCAGTCTGACTTAATTCTTTTGGCAAGTCTTGCTTTACAAAAGGTGTCAATTCCAGCCACCACTTGGCCACAACACCCCCCTCTAGGTCTTTCAAGCTGGTAGAGGCATACAAGCCATTTCCCTGCAATGAGGGAGAGGTTTTCTTATTCCTCTAGAAAATCATTGAATAGTTTGGGTTGGAAGGGACCTTAAAGACAATCTAATTCCAACCCCGCTGCCATGGGCAGGGACACCTCCCACCAGACCAAGCTGCTCAGTGCCTCATCCAGCCTGGCCTTAAACACCTCCAGAGAAGGAGCATCCACAACCTCTCTGAGCAACTTCTTCCAGTATCTCACCACCCTCACTGTAAAGAATTTCTTTCTTTTATCTAGCCTTAATTTCCCCTCTTCCAATTTTCTTCCATTATTCCTAGTGCTTCCATCACATATTCGATTAAAAAGTCCTCTCCCAGCCTTCCTGTAGCCCCCTTCAGGTATTGAGAAGCTACTCTGAGGTCCTCCCTGAGCCTTTTCTTCTCCAATTCCTTCAGCCTGTTCAACAAATTCATTTCATTATCCCTGGAAATACTGGCTGAGACATCTCTGCTGAAACTTTAACTGATAGATAAATAAATCATTAACTAAAGATAGATATCCAGATAAGTTTTAGTATGATGGAAAGCATGGAAAAATATTAAGGGCCTAAACCAGTCTTTTTACAAAAGGAAATTTCACATTCTTATGAATGCCATGTTTCCCAGTAACAGCATCTACTCTTATGGGCATCAGTGCCACAGCTTTTGCCAAAGCACTTCTTCATGGTAAAAGAAAAATATTTCACAAGCAGCGTGTTAAAAATAAACTTGCTCTTCTGAACCCATTAGCAGTAAGGTTGAATATATTTCTGTGTGAGGTCTTCCCCTAGATATTCAGTTACCATTATCCAAAGGAATTCCTGTGTGCTGTCTTTCCCTCCCTACAGATGCAAATTAAGTTGTCCCTATGCCATTCCCATCTTCCCAGAGAGGCTGTGGATGTCCCCTTTCTGGAGGTGTTTAAGGCCAGGCTGGACAAGGCACTGAGTAACCCGGTGTAGTGGGAGGTGTCCCTGTCTATGGCAGGGGGGTTGGAACTAGATGATCTCTAAGTTCCCTTCCAACACAAACTATTCTATAATTCCCCTTCTTGCAGCTATAAGGAGGGAGTTTTACAGTCCAGAAACCTATTGAGCTACAGGCAAGATTATCAGTGTCTTCTTTGCTTGCTTGGAGGCATCTATGGTGTGGTGTGGGCTACCACCAGTTTCCATTCAAGGATCTTCAAGGCAGCTGTGACCAGCAGCATCCTGGGACCACAGTTCCCATGTGAGCCATGTATTTGACAGCAACATCTAATGTACTGAATAATATGATCCCTTGGGAGTTACAACTCATTGAGAATTACCTGGATTCACCGAGAAAAATTAAAACTTAGAAAATTTTCACCAGCAGGGATGAAGGAGAAACATCTTTCTGTGAATTAGAAACCACCCTTGGCTTTTGAATACAGATGGGAGGAGATGGGAAGGTTCAATAACACATCCAGGATCACAAAGCAACAAAGTGATCGTGTAGAAAAAGAAATTTGTCATCCAGACTCCTATTTGTCTGAAGTTTTTATTCTTTCATTTGCAGGTGCTTTCAAATCTATACTTAAAGTTGATATAATGCATATAGGAATGACAAATAATGGTTTGGTTTTTTTTCTCGTGGGCAATAAAGATGAGTTGATTTTGCACAGTTGTAAAATTCTGTTATGCATAAAGGATTCTTTATTTTTATAATAGCTATTAGGGTGTTTGTTTGTAGGATTTTCTTGGGGTGGAAACTTCAGAAGGATCATTGCTATGAGCTAATCATTTAGCAAAGGACAAAGATGCCTTAGATTGCTGGCTTGTCCTATAGTTAATGGTTCTCTCAGGCTTTTCTCTGTCAAATGTGGCTACTATGACATCAAATGTTATCTCTGTAAACACATGCCAACTCAAAATAGCACGTGGGGGAGAAGGATGAAGAGTTCCTTATCCCATATTTTAGCCAAGATTATGGTCACCAGCGTGTTCTTCTCACCATGGAAAAAAAAATAGACTTCAGGATAGATCTGCATTCCAAAAGTCAATTTTAAAGAAGAAAGTATCCAAAAATTATCTAGTCAGCAAAACATTCTCCTTCCACTGGGGGGGGATCATATGGCAAGTGCATAAAATATGGAATTCTCATTTCTGGGATGCCAGAATTTGGGTTCTGAGACATTTGCACGGGCTCACTGTGGGCACAAGGATACAGATCTTAGCGACTTCCATCTGAAGATTTCAGAGGACAGCAGGCTGTCAGTTCAGACAAGCAGACTGTTTTGCTGATGTGCCACTGATCTGCCATGTGACCTTGAGCAAGTCTTTTCACTTTTCTCTAGGCTCTGTCCCTCCTCCTACAATTTGCCTTATCTATTTAAATGGCAGCCTTTCGGAGCAGGGAATTTCTCACCTTGTGCTGGCTTGCAGTGCTTAGCACAATGCAAAACCCCTCTCTTCCTCGGGATTACTGTGTTGCAGAACTAGCCAGTCATACTACTAATTAAAACCACTATAAAATACTAGAATATAAAATACTTAATACTATACTGCAATATGAAATACTAAAATATAAAATAATTTCAACCAGAGGAGCACTAGTGCCCTTTTCTTCAGTACTTCAGCTGCTCTTCCTATTCAGGAGTTGAAGGTGTGATTTAGCATCCCCAGCACTGCCACTTTACCATCAGTTTTAGGGGAAAGCCTCAAAACTGAAGATGTGGGGTGCAGCAGAGTGAAGCAGAGCTGTCCCAGCTTTGGCTGCTGAGCTTCTCCAGGCTTAGGAGCAGGTCAAATCCTCTCCCATGCTGGGCTTTATCAAGGAGGACAAGAGGTGCTCCTAATCCTGGCCATGAGTGAAAGTGAGCTTGCAGAACTGCCAAGGTTTTCTTCTGCCTGCAAAGCTGGACCTCAGCCACCCAAACCTGCAGCCCTGGGCTGGCACTATGTGTCCCTCCAGGGGTTGGTGACCACCAGCAGTGACCAGGTCCAAGTAGAGTCAGTCTCACAAGCCACACAGTGCTGCTGAGACACCCAGAGCAAAGCCAGAGGTCTGACTGTGTGCCAGGTTCTCTCCCTTCAAAGAATCATAGAATGGTTTGTGTTGGAAGGGACCTTAAATATCATCTAGTTCCAAACTCCCTGCCATAGGGAAATTGCCCCTCCCTCTCTGGTGGTGTTTAAGGCCAGGCTGGAGGAGGCACTGAGCAACCTGGTCTAGTGGGAGGTGTCCCTACCTATGGCAAGGTGTTGGAACTAGATGATCTTTATGGTTCCTTCCAACCCAAACTATTCTATTACTCTAATATCAACCATAAGAATGGACTTCTCTTTCTTCTTCATGGCATCTGTAGGATCTCTGTAGGCATCTCTGAGCAAGGAGTCTGTACATCCTGTATCCTGCCAGACCCTCAGCTGGGGGCTGCAACCTATATAGAGCAACTCTGTCTTCCCCCAGAATCAATGGCATTAACACAGATTGGCATGAGGAGGTTTTGCAGAAGCTAAAACATGAATTTTTGGATAGGAAGCATGGCTTGGTGAGGAATATAATGTGTGCTGCAGCTTATGTTGACTTTGGCCAAGTGGCTTATTATCCTGACCAGGAGTTGTTTGTAAATATGCCCAGAAAAATCCAATATATTTTACAAACCAGGCACAAGTTGTCAGCCTACAGCACATCCATAACAGAGTTGTTTCCTCAGCACTATTCCTATAAATTATACAAATGCCCAGACTGTTTAAGGCAGCAGTTTCACTTCACAGAGCAGGGTTTCTTCACACAGGTCCCAGGAGAAATGTGCCTACCTACCTGATTTTGGGAGCTGAGGCTTTTTTGTTTTCCCCAAAGGCTTGTCCAGCACACACTGTTCTGGCAGCATCCTCTTCCCAGCCAAGCACCAAGAATACTCCTGCCCCCTCCATCTGCAAATGGGAGTGGAGGCTTTGCCTTTCTCTTGCACACACATGGCAAATCCCAGAGCTTTCTGCCTGGAATCCTCCTGAGTCAGCAAACAGCTGGGTTTCTATCCCAGTCAGGAGGCAGCTCTCAGAGGAACATCTGGCTCTGGTCTCTATCTTGTCTGCTGCTCCTTCACACATCTACTTCCTCCTCAAGGAGACCTTACTGCAGGGGGGGAGGGACGGAGGGAGAGAAAACTGGCTCCAGGTTCTTTTGACTACTTTGAGAGGACCACCCTGTTGCATTGTCAAACAAAAGTTATAGATTTCCTGAAAAAAAAAAAGAAAAAATCCTAAAAAAAATGCTTAAATAAGAGAGATAATTAGATGAAGTTGCAGCAGCTTTGGGATGACTGTGAGTTTTAAGCTGGAGAATTCTGTGTGCTGCCTGTCTTCTCTTCAGTTTGAGCTTGCAGAGGGTGTTAAAGAGAGGAATTGTGCAGAGACAGGGCTGAGAGAAAGCTTTGGGTGTTTGAGGCAGTTGTATTAAACATTAAGCAGGGCTGCTGGTCCACCCAAGCCCCTAGAATAAGCCAGTGGCAATCTTTTTAGAGGCACATATTTCTTGGTGTGAGTAACAGTGGTGGAGTGTCTTCTCCAGCAGTTTCCAACTAAGTGCAGGCCAAATGAGAGAGGAGAAGAACAAAGGATGCTGCTGTGGGGCAATAGATTTGAGGGGAAAAATTGGGATTTTGTGGTCAGTCAAATATGGAATGTGCTGATGGTTCCTTAAGATTTTCTAATGAAAAAAAAAAAATAGAAATCATAAGCTGCAAACAGTTAAATCAGAGTCTCTGTTTCTCAGCAAACATCTTAAATTACACATAAAAATCTCTTAAATGCCTCAGCTTAAGGGAGGCCCTGGCTAGCTCTAGATCCTTCGCCTTTTGGGGATTTCAGAGCAGACCACCCACTGGGAAAATGAAAAGTTGGCATCTTTACCACTGTGGCACTTTTTTTTTATGGAGATGAATCCCTAAAATGCTTCTCTCTGAAGGACAAAATGAAAAGGTCTAACCTGGTCAACAGGATTTGACAAAGCAGGGGAGTGTATAAATCAGCTAGGACATGACTTTCTCTAAACTATTATGGGATCTATTTATGTGTATTTGGACCAAATGTCCTGCTTCACCCCGCTGCTTACATGTAATGTAATCGGCCCACACTTGTGCAAATAAGTCTACAATTTCATGCAGGGACATGCTGTGTGCTGTAGATGCCTTGTCCCAGATAATGAACAACTTGTATTAATTATTATAAATCTGTCCCAGCCTATTAAAGTCTTCCTTTAATGATGTTACAGTGAAGTGGCCACTTCATTCTGAGTCAGCTTCTCCTCTTGCTATACTGGTCTTTCTGAGGAATCTGAGAAGGAACTTTTTCACAGTGAGGGTGACAGAACAGTGGGACAGGCTGCCCAGAGAGGGTGTGGAGTCTCCTTCTCTGGAGACATTCAAAACCCACCAGGATGCCTTCCTGTGTGACCTGGTCTGGGTGTTCCTGCTCTGGCAGGGGGATTGGACTTGATGATCTCTCGAGGTTTCTTACAATCCCTGGTCTTAAACACCTCCAGAGAGAGGGCATCCACAACCTCTCTGGGAA
>VZTY01011149.1:0-29035 GCA_013400935.1 Turnix velox
AAGGAAGGAAGGAAGGAACTGAATTTGTGATTTTCTGCTGGGTATAAATACTGATAGCCACAGGTACTGTGCAGACAGAGAACACAGCCTGCTTCACTCAACTGACGAGTTGGTGTGACACTGCACAGACAATTTTATGGCTCTTAAAGGTGTCCACATGGCTAAGATAAGGAACTGGCAGCTGCTGAAAAGAAAGGGTGTTATCCCTGTGTAACTCATGTTCTGCCAAGTGACACTTTCCAAGAAATACTATGGATGCTTTCAGAAAGCAAGGAATACTTTGTATTTGGGAAAGAAGTTGCTGAGTAGTATATAGGAAATAAACCTTACTGCCTTGTTTAAACAGGATCAACCATTCTTACTTTCCACATTTACTAATGAAAGTTTCAGCTTTCGACAGAGTAGAAATCACTCATTCTAGCTTAAAAAAAAAAAATAAAAAATTCATAGAATGGTTTGGGTTGGAAGGTACCTTAAAGAGCATCTAGTTCCAACCCCCACTAGACACCTCCCACGAGACCAGGTTGCTCAGTGCCTCATCCAGCCTGGCCTTAAACACCTCCAGGGATTGAGGGGGCATCCACAATCTCTCTGGGCAACCTGTTCCAGTGTCTTCACCTGCTAGAACAGGATTAATTTTTAAACACATTCCGCCCTCCCAGGCCGAGCAGCGAGGGGTGGGAGAGGCGGAGCACTGGGAACGGAGGTGCCACGCGGCCCCCGCCCTCCCTCAGTCTCAGGGAGTCCCAAGTACCCCGTCGCCCGTCCCGGCCGCGGTCGGGACGCTGCCGTTTTCCCGCAGCGGGGCGGGGCGGAGTCCGACAACCCCCTCGGGGGGAGGCCGTGCCCGGCAGCCGGGGCGGAGCGTCTCCGGGGCCTCCGCCTGCGGGTAGGGCGGCGCGGGGCGGATCGAACTACAAGTCCCGTCAGGCGACGGGGGCTGGGCCCGCTCCCTGCTCGGCGGGGAGGTGCCCGCGGTGGAGCCAGCACGGCGATGCCGGCGGCGAGTTCGGAAGGGGAGGAGAGCCCGGCGGCGGCCGGCGGGGAGGGTGCGGGGCCCGGCGTTGTCCCGGGGGGAGAGCAGGCTGATAGCGGCGCCCCCAAGCTCTGCGGGTACCTGCAGAAGCTGTCGGGCAAGGGGCCCCTGCGCGGCTTCCGCAGCCGCTGGTTCGTCTTCGATCCTCGCCGCTGCTACCTCTACTACTTCAAGGGGCCGCAGGAGGCGCTGCCCCTCGGGCACATCGATATCGCCTCCGCCTGCTTCAGCTACCACCAGCCCGAGGCCGCCGCTGCCGCCGCGGGGGACGAGGCCGCCGCCTTCGAAGTCCACAGCCCCGGCGGCGCCGTCGCCGTCCTGAAGGTAGGCCCGGCAGAGGAGCGCGGCCCCTCAGCGACGGGGTCTTGGGGTGCGGCCGCGGCGCCCGGTCAGAAGGGGCTGTCTTAGGGAAGAAAAGTAACTTTTCGGAAGGTCAGTGTTGGTCAGCAGTACAGGCTGCCCCCGCTGTTACTTGCTTTTTTCTCTTCCGTTACGATTTGGCTTTTAAAGTGAGGGGGGAGACGCTGTCTCCGGTGTTGCCGGTCCTGTCGGGACAAGGAGGTCTGGCTAGCGATGCCAGGTGGGTTCTGGAGAAACGCCTGGATGGAAAAGGAGATTTCCAAGGAATTCTGATCCATTATGAGTTCGGTAACCGAGAAGGAGCGGTTTATTTTCGCTTTGAGGGTGTTTGTGTTGAAAAGATGGTTGAGGGCAGAAGCCTTCGCCTGGACTGCTCGGAGAGGAAGGAAGAGGAGGAGGAAGACTGAGTTTCCTGAGAGTAGGAGAGGCTCTTACAGCTTTGTGTTTGCACAGACTCGGCCTTTCCAGGAAGGTAAATATTTGGGTAGTCTTGAGTATCTTTCCTTTGTTTATTTCCCTAGGCATGATACTAATCTCATGGAAACCACTTCTACTTGATAAAGAAGAACCACGTTTCTCTGAGATCTTGTTAATTGCTCTTAAGGGATAGATTTCCCACAAAGAAGGTTCTTGTGTGCTGATTGTGAGTTTTCACGTGAACAACCTTATTTTCTAGAAACAGGCTTCATATTAGAGTACAAATAATCCATCAAGTTATTAAAGAAGGATGGTAGCACTTCCTACTGGATATTGGAGGGAATCTTTCCTACCTACTTCATGGAGGAGATGGTAAATCCTGAAATTGTAGAACATGGCTGTACAAACCACATCTTGTTTCAATGAATACAAGTAATAGAATGGTTTGGGTTGGAAGGGATCTTAAAGATCATCTAATTCCATCCCTCCTGCCATGGGCAGGGACACCTCCCACCACACCAGGTTTCTCAGTGGCCTTAAACACCTCCAGGGATTGAGGGGGCATCCACAACCTCTCTGGCCAACCTGTTCCAGTGTCTCACTACCCTCACAGTAAAGAATTTCCTTCTTATCTCCAACTTGAATATCCCCTCTTCCCATTTGTATCTGTTGCTCCTAATCCTGCCATCCAGGATCCTATCCCAGCTTTTCTGTAGGCTTCCTTCAGATTTTGATAAGTCACAGTGTTTGCCAAGTTAATCATTAACATACTTTGCTAAAGCTTTAGCCAGCTAAATAACTTCAATGATAATGATTTTAAGAATTTGATGAAGAGAGTAGTGATCAGTTTTGTGTGCTTTCATGTGTAAAAACTAATTTTTCTTTTCTTGTAACCAAAGTTTTTATCACTTCCTATAACTTGCTGGGTTTCTGCCTTTTATAGCCCAAGTGCTTATGTTACAAAAGTTAAGACTGCAAACTTGGTGCAAGCTGTTATTTTCTGATCGTTTCTTTTTAATTAACATCTAACGATTTTTATGTGGAAATCTCCAGGAAAATACATAATGTGTGTTTTGTTTGGATGATTTCTTTATGAGCAGGAGGCCCTCTGAGAGACATTTCCTTTATACTTAGGATTATCTAGTGGGACATAGTATAAGCCACCTGTGTAATTAGGTAACTGTGTAAATTAGGTAAGATAGCACTAGAGCAGCAGCCTTGGGTGTCTNTATTTAGCTGGAAAACTTCAATGATAATGATTTTAAGAATTTGATGAAGAGAGTAGTGATCAGTTTTGTGTGCTTTCATGTGTAAAAGCTAATTTTTCTTTTCTTGTAACCAAAGTTTTTATCACTTCCTATAACTTGCTGGGATTCTGCCTTTTCTAGCCCAAGTGCTTATGTTACAAAAGTTAAGACTGCAAACTTGGTGCAAGCTGTTGTTTTCTGATCGTTTCTTTTTAATTAACATCTAACGATTTTTATGTGGAAATCTCCAGGAAAATACATAATGTGTGTTTTGTTTGGATGATTTCTTTATGAGCAGGAGGCCCTCTGAGAGACATTTCCTTTATACTTAGGATTATATAGTGGGACATAGTATAAGCCACCTGTGTAATTAGGTGACTGATCTGTAAGATGGCACTAGAGCAGCAGCCTTGGGTGTCTTATGCAGTTTAGAAGAGAGAAATCATAACACCAACACACAGGTATAAGGAGCAGGGTTTCCTTTTTCCTGTTTTTCTTGGTATCTTTTAGTCTGTGGTGTTACTCTTATGCCCATACTTTCTCAGTTTGTCTTTTTACTTGTATTCTGTAGGAAAGAACCTCCTCTTGCTGCAGCCCTCTTCATTTTTCCTTCATGGGGATTGAGTTAAGAGTGTTCTTTGATCTCTTGAATTGTTATGATGCTCACCTTCAAGTGGCCAAGTGAATGAAGTAAAATTGAGGGGTGTTGCAGGACCAACTGGCCTTTTGTGGCCATGTGATTTGCCAAGTTTTAAGGCTTTTGCAGTTGGAATTCTCTTTTACCCAACAGGACAGGTATTTAAGATCTTTGAGAGCGTATTTCAGTTAAATTCAGAAGAAATACAAATATGAATTAATTAAAAATGTGAAATGAAAACAACAAACAAGCCACCAAAGGAACTCCATGCAGACTGATCCAGATGCCATTGAAAAGAAAATGGTGATTTATTCTGTCAAGGAAACATCACACACAGAGCATGAGGAATCAAGTCAAATGTAGTCCTCACCACCTCACTCACATGCCTTGTTTTCCTCAGTCTGCTGCATGTTCAGAATTTCCAGATCTCTTGATCTGGTCTTTCCCATCCAGTAAGAGCTGAGAAGAGCAAAACAGAATAAGCAACTGGAATTGTAGATGAAATGATGGCTCTGCTGAGGAATGCATTATTTCTTCAGAATGACCCACTTTATTGTTGATGTTATAGTTTCATCATCTGTCTTTGCCATAATGGGTGCTGAAGACTAAATGGTATAATTGGAGTTTGGTTCTCAGTTGGATATAAATTTCGTGAGAAAAAGCCACTGTAGCCTTTGCAGCATATAAAGCAAATTGTTTATAATTTAGAAATGTAGGTGACCAACCTGGCACTAGCATAACTGCAGCTTTTCCATGGGTTTTCAGCAGTTAAAACTACGTTAGAAGTGCATGTAAAAAACTTTCCATTTAAAGTATGTAACAACAACCATCACTTTAGGTAAACAAGCAGAGAAAATTGCCTATTTAAAAAATTTTTGAGAGATTGTTTGTGCATGTTTTCATGGAAGGGACCTGATCCTGCAACTACTTGCTGTAACACAGAATGTTGGTAACACACTTGAGTGGGGTGCCTGTGTTTTCTCAATGAGGTTTCTCATTAAGGGAGAGAAGAATTAACATTATGAAATATACATAAAGGGGTGATTTGTCATTAATTTTTGAGGCGGTGTCTCACAGTCACACAGTTCACTTGCTCTTAGACCAAAGAAACACTGGCCAGTGACATCAGTTGGTGGCTCTAGCCATTATGTGTGGGTAAACCTCTTTGTGACCAGTGGGGAACTGGGGGGGAAATAGAAGTTGCTCAGGATTCTTCACTTATTGGCCAATAGCCAGCATTCCAGACTGAAGATTTTGAAGCCAAGTTCATTGAAAATATTGGATACCAAACTTGAGGGAATCAGAATTACTTAGGAGCTTTTAATTTGTTGATAATCTTTAAGGATGTGGCAGCAATTAATAATCAGATGCTTAGGTCCCAATAAACACTCTTTAAGCTTAACGCCTTTAGGGCCTAACTGAGCTTAGAGGGTAGCTCAGCAGGGTGGGGATTGCTTTTCAGAGGTGATTTTTGTTTTTTAATGCTGCTGCATAGTGGTTACATTGCTTTGCTTAAGAATTTGGCTACCCCAGAAATTCCCTCTTTGATCATAGCAGGCTTAGTAAATCCTAAGACATGCAAACTTTCTGGTGAGAATCCCTTTAAGGAAAAAAAAAAACACTTGAGGGAGAGTTTGTTTTCAGAAAAGGATTGTGACAAGCATTTTCATGCGTTTACTCAAAATAGCAGATCTACTTGGTTCATTTCTTTGGACTCCTCTTGAAAGGGTTTATTGGCTGAATACACATTCAGGAGTAGGTCCAGGGAGAGGATGCTACTGGGTAGTTTTGTTTCCCAAATTTCTTCTGTTTGTTGTGTGCAGTGTTTTTAGAGGGAGAATTGTTTTCAGCAAATTTTCTGTTGCTGCTGTTGAAAAATTGTGGGACTCTTCACTCACTGTGTCTTTGTTTCTGCTGTTTCCTGTAAATTTGTGATAGCAGTTCCTTATCTCCCACCAGTTCAGATGACATGTTTTTTCTTCTTTATGGTGATTTTTATTCTCACAGAAATGCCAGAATTGGGAATTTAAAAGCAGCAACAAGGAACAACTACCATAAAACCAACCTGTGGTTTTCTAAAGGCTGTTGGGGAGAGGATAATGGGACAAACTGTGAAAAAGCTCATTAAGTGGAGCAGAAGTTAAATGTAGATATAGCTGAAACAGACTGCAGGTGGATTTATTCCTGGCTGTGTTGTGGTAGCAGGAATTGCGAGTGCTGCATCCTGTGTTTGTGGAAGCAGTCTGGGTGCTGGAGCACAGTAAAGCATTGGTTTACAAGATCTGTCTGAAGGGAATGTAAGGCTCTCAGATTTACCAGAAATGAAAACTTGGCACTGATTAAAAATCTAAAGGAGGTACTTCAGTGCTAGAAATGGAAAATGTTTAATCTTGGCAGAAATTGCTGGGAGTCTGTAGGCTTGGAGGCTGCTGTTGTTGTCATTCCAAGGCTGGCCATGGTTGTGTGAACTGTTGTTTCCGAGTTGTCCAGGTCTCTGACGTTCATTCTGAGAAACCTCATAGACAACTATAAACTATTCTTTTCCTATGTCCTTTTTTTTGTGACATTAATGTTTTCCTCCAGTTTCCTGTGAACAAGCAAGAATGAATATACGGAACTGATTTTTCCATGTTACTGGTGTCGTATCTTGCTTGGGTATCTCTTGCCAACCCGCAGAATCCTCTTGTATCACTATTTAGTTTATTTCCATACTTGATTTGAATTATGAATGTTTACTTGATTTATGGATCATGAATCTTCTCATGTATGTGAATTATTCTGAATAAGTAGAGCAGCAGCTCCAGGAGTAACTACATCTGGTTTCTGGTTAACTTCCTTGTGCCTCAGAGCTATTTGCCACAGGGTGTTGTGAATGGGAAAGTTTTTCTGGGTACAAAAAACCTTTTGTAAAATAAAACCCAGTGTGATTGCTAACGACTAAGATTGCAGGTTGCTGAGAGGGCATCCTAAGGAAGCATGAGTCTTTGCTGGACTGATTATGCTCTGTAGTATAATTAGCTGCTCTCAGGGTCAAAATATGATAGATGATACATGCATTTTCAGTTTTATTAGTCCAAAAGGGTTCTCGTATCATAAATGACCAATGTGTGCTTTGTGCAGCACTCTGCGTACTCCCTTTGTGAAGAAATCCATCATGTTTGTTTGCCATTTGTTTGCCATCATTCCTCAGCAGCTCTGTCCTGCTGTGATAAACAGAACAGGAAGCTATTTGAAATGAAGTTGTTTAAAAGAGTATATGCAATCATTTGGCTGTGAGGGGTTTTGACTGATAATGCCAGCAAGTGTTTTGGGAGACTGGCTGAAAGGGAAGTTCTCGCAAGCTGAAGCACTTGGATGAGGGTCTCTTCACAAGTGTTGACTTGTGTTCCTGACTGTGCTGTGTTACTGGTGTCAGGTGCCTGTGCCAGACTTGCTTGGATGCTGAAATAAGTGACTTTTCCAAGTAAGCACCTGCATTGTCAGGTACTGCCACTTAGTCTCTTGTAGTTTGTCATTTGATATTTTGAAATTACTCACAGCTGTGGTTCTTACTGAAGCTTAAAGATATGCTTGAATTCTTGCTTGCTTGTTATCTATTCATATTAATGACTGTATGCTTGTAGATTTGATTTGATTTGATTTTTTTTTTGAAATATGACCTTTCTGTAGAAGGTATCTCCTGAAATCATCAAGAAACAGTACATGGATTTAGTCATTTAAGTAGGAGACATTATGTTGAATTATTGGTTGGTTTCTTCTGGGAATAAAGCTAAAGGAAGACATTTAAAGTCTTCCTGAGTGTATATTCCACTTTGGTTTTTCAGATTTGTAGTTGCATATTTAACCAGCCTTTTGTGTGTAAATTGTAAGATGCTGCTGCCTTTTCTAATGTTTGAAAACTAGAGAGAAATAAAAGGCACGTGGTTCCTGCTAATGGCAGATGGATTTGACATGAATGTGTGCACAAACTGCACCTACTGTGTGGCTGGTTGTTTCTTTAAATCATTCTGGGTTTGGTTAATGATGCCTTGGTGGTCTGCTAATTGCCTGCCTTAAGTTTTTTTGTTGGTTTGGGGATTACTGTAGTGCCAAATGAAAGCCAAGCAGTGATCTCAGCAGGCTGGTTTTGTGTGTTTTAGGCTGCAACTCGTCAGGATATGACCTACTGGCTTCAGGAGCTTCAACAGAAGAGGTGGGAGTATTGTAACAACCTTGATGCAGCAAAAAGAGCCAGTCGAACTTCCCCTACACCCAGTGACTTCTCCAAAGGTCTTGTTGCCAAAGACAACCCTGGTAGGTGAAAATTTCATAGTATTGTAGAATTTTCCCTTAGAGTGGATGGATCTTCCTTCTCCCAGTCACGGTGTGGTGTGCAGTGCCCTGCTGTTACTGCAGCCTGGGTATGTGCTGTTCCCTTGCTCCTGTTTGGCATTAGACCACAGAATCGGAGAATGTCATGGATTGAAAGGGACCTCAAGAGGCCAATCCCCCTGTCAGAGCAGGAACATCCAGATCAGGTCACACAGGAAGGCATCCAGGCAGATCTTGAATGTCTCCAGAGAAGGAGACTCCATGCCTTCTTTAGGCAGCCTGTGCCACTGTTCTGTCACCCTCACTGTGAAAAAGTTTTATATTTCTGTGGAACCTCCTGTGTTGGAGTTGGCACCTGTTGCCCCTTGTCTTATCATTGGAGGTCACTGAGGAAAAGCCTGACTCAATCCTCCTGACACTCACACCTTACATATTTATAAATGTTGAATGAGGCCACCTCTCCGTCTCCTCAAGCTAATGAGGCCCGGTTCCCTCACCCCTTCCTCACAAGGGAGGTGCTCCAATCTCCTAATCATTTTCGTGGCTTTAGCTGTCATCATCAGTCACTGATTGCCTTTCTTTAAGTTGTTGGGACTTTCCTGGAACTTGACAGATCTTTAAGAACTGTCAAGGTAGCACAGAATACTTGAAAGTATTTTTTAAAGTGGGCTGTGGGAAAGTTAGTGTTCAAAAGTTAGAATGATTCTGTAGGGTTTGTCATGGAGCTGTCTTACTACTGGGGAAGTCACATAAATGGTTTCTTACAGGGGTTCAGTCTTTCTTTATCTTCTTGGAGTTGTTTGAATGTTAATGTAGTTGTTATAATTTCAGTACTTAGTTACACTAGTCCTTAAATCTTAATTTGCACTAATACAAAATGATATGTTGTGCCTTTTTAAGATTACTGCCTCTTGAAGTGAGTTTAAAGGCAGGGTTATTTTTTCTCATTATACTCTGGTGCTGTATCTGCTGCCCAGTTCATACCTGTTAAGCTGTCAGCCTATGGTCATAAGCAGGGGATGGAGTACACTGAGCAACACAGGGGTTCAGTCAGAGTTGTCAGCTTATGTCTCAGAGGAGATGTACTTATTCAGCTGTTGAGCAAATCTTGTACCTGGACTGTGCAGGTAGAAGATGAATCCAGCTGCTAAGTTTGAAAGCAGCATGTTTAGTATTCCAGCCCAGGGTTGGGTGTGGAGTTTAATTTCTTTATTTGGGAGACATTGGATTGGGTTTTTTTAATGGAAACTTATGTAGCTTAACTTTCTTGACTTCTGTTCAGCTCAAACAGCCAAGATGTCCAGAAGAATTTGGAATTTAGTTTGGCTGCTAAGGAGTTTCTGTCACCACCATTCATAAGATAAGCAAAGGCTGTGTAATCATAGAATGGTTTGGGTTGGAAGGGCCCTTGAAGTTCTAACTGCCTGCCATGGGCAGGGACACCTCCCACTAGAACAGGTTGCTCAATGCCTCATCCAGACTGACCTTAAACACATCCAGGGATGGAGCATCCACAGTCTCTCTGGCCAGTCTGTTCCAGTGTCTCACCACCCTCACAGTAAAGAACTTCTTCCTTATATCCTGCCTAAATCTCCCCTCTTCCAGTTTGCATCCATNATCTCCCCTCTTCTAGTTTGCATCCATGACTCCTAGTCCTGCCACCATGGACCCTATTAAAAAGTCCTACTCCAGCCTTTTTGTAGCCCCCTTCAGGTACTGAGGAGCTACTATGAGGTACCTCCTGAGTTTTGTCTTCTCCAGGCTGAACAACCCCAATCCCTTCAGCCTGAAGGAATGTTTATGTTTGAAGCAGGACACAATATACCTCTGTTTCAGATACAGTTTTTCAAGGCTTTAAGAGTGTGATCTCTCACACTCAGTATTCTTTATCACAAAATGTCCTGTTTTTATGCTTCTACTCTTCCATACAGCTACATAAAAGTAACTATCTGCTAAGTGTTCGCAGGGTACAGCTTGCTTGCTCAATGATGGTCTTGCTGCTAGTGCCAAGTTATCAAACAAGAACAAAGGTTGAAAGGCTCAGCAGTGATAAAACGGGGCATTGTGATTTCCCAGGGTTTTCCCTGCTGTCCTGGTTTAGGCCCAAAAGGACCCCCCCAATGACAGATGCCCCCCCTCGTCTCTCAGAAGAGAGGAGAGGAAGGAATGAGGAGATTTGTGAGGTTAGAAGAATTCCAAACTACTTTAATAGATAATGAAATAATAGATAAAATTAAAAGGAAAAGATAAAAAAGTTNTTCCTAGATGTCGGCCATCAAAGAAAGAAGGGAAGGGCGAGAGAGAGAAGGGCCTGACCCTTTGATCCCTCAGCTTTTCTACTGAGCATGGGGCAGATGGGATGGAAGACTCCTGTTGGTCAATTTTGGGTCACCTGCCTTGTTCGCTCCTCCTTACAGGTGGGACTTCTCTACGTCTTTCTGTTTCCAGCCCCCCGGTAGGGTGGTTGACAAACTTTCTGACCTTGATCACCATAGTGAAGAATGAAAAGAAGAGCTTCTTGCATCCCATTCCTTGGTCTTATCAGTCTGGGAGCGAACAGTGTCTGAACAATGTGCAGTTAATATCAGAGTTTAGTCAGACAGAAGAGGCCTAGCTGAAAAGTGAAGTTACAAACTAGAAAATTTACCCTATTTTACCTCAAATACAAAAACCCTGCCCACAGAGAGTCATTTAATTCAGAAGCCCATTTGCTGTTACTTTTTAATACCACTGATGAATCAAGTCTGAACGTGTTCTCAAATGCTTTTTAATCTCCTTTAGTTCTTTGTGAGTGATACTGAAAGATTCTGGGAATTGCATTTGAGCTTATTAATTGCATGTTCAAAGGGTTTGTAGAAGGCCATAAACCACTTCGTGATTCTCTGCAGTGTTTTTGCTATGCATAGTGTCTTCCACACTCTGTGTTCCCTGTTTCCTCTCCATGATGGGGGAGGACTGAGAGAGAAAGCAGGCTCTCCAGGAGAATGGAAACACTGAGGTAACACATCTACTGCACATTGTACCATATGTTTTGGACCATGGGGTTGTTGGAGACTTGGCTAGCTCTGTTGGATCAGCTTGGATCCTCTGGATTTAATTAGCTCTGGCTCAGGACTAGCAGCAGTTCTCAAGTGGTTCCTATGGAGCCATTCAAAGCCTGTATGCATTTGCTGGCCCCATGCCCAGTCCCTTCCATGTGCTCTCAAGTGCCGGGAGAGTTTGGCTGGATGACTTGAGCAGTAACTGTATTCAGTTTAAGCAGAGCTAATAAATCCTCACTGGTGCAATGGGTTGGTGGGGTGTCTGTGGTGCCTTTTGTTGTGTTCCTGGCTCTGGGAATGCTCAGGCTGGGTTTGAACAGTGCCGGATTCAGTCTATGAAGCTCATTGGATTTAAGCAGCAGTGTCACCTGTGGGATGAGTAACTTCAAGGATGAAGCATGTGCCAAAAGTTGTCTTCTGGGGATTTTTGCAACACTGTTCCTGACTTAGGAGCTCTGGTATACTTGGGCTTATTTTACAGTGTGGTTTTCTGGATTCATATAATTAATTCACCTTAATTTTTATAGCCTTGTAACTGTTTATGTTAGATGAATCAATATTGACTAACTGAGATTGTAAGACATTTGTGAAATGTCTTGTGAAATGTTCATGAGCATCAAACAAGTCCCATTATCACCAGTATGTGGCTGCAGGGACGCCTGGCTGATGAAAGACTTTGCTGTTTTTAAAGTGGGTTTGAAAAGAACATTTCATTAAAGTTAAGTTGCATTTTAAAATAAGACCCTAACTATATTGCTGGCAGACTTAGTATAAGACTTTATGTGGTGCCTGTTATTTTACTGAAAGTTTTGTCTGTTTTTCTCTCTCTTTTTTAAATAGATTTGAGTATCCTAAGTCAAAATGCTTCAGCAGAGAGAGCTAGAAATATTCTAGCTGTGGAGACTTCTCCTACAGATCTGGTAGGGGAACAAGCAGCTTCCCAACCTGCACCAGTCCATCCAAGTGCCATCAATTTCTCACTTAAACAATGGAGTAATGAAATCAAGTAAGTTGGGGATGTGGGAGAAGGAGTCATCTTGAGACTGGTAGTTGCTGGCAGAGAGCAGAGGCTGTTTCCTGCAGAAGGGAAAGCAGGGCTGGATCCTGGGCTCCATCAGGCGANGCCTCTTAGAAGAGCTTGCAGTGATAGGGTGGTTCAGTAGATTTGGTAGTCTTTTTAAGTAAACTGTTTATTTAGAATTTTGAAGGACATAGTGAACATCATTGTGTAGTGTTATTGGCACCTGAAAGGGATAGTTAAGATTGAGTCCTGTAAGGCACTTCCAGAGATGTCTTTGCTTTGTGAACCCAAGCAGGGAGCTGGGAGATGTTGTTGTGTGATGGAGCTGCTAACTGCTAGCACTGTAGTAGTCATAGTATTTAGTGCAATTAGTGCTAAAATGTAAGCTTAACCAGAAGGTGGTAAGATGTGGACTTATTGTTCAGAAGGGGTCTGACACATTTTTGCTCAGGAATTGAAACTACACAATTTAAAATTCTTACTGTATTTTAAGAAGAAAATGGAAAAACTATTTATATTCTTTTGGTTTTTGCCACCGAAGTATTTCATAAGCACTAAATACTACTAATAGATCTATTTTTTTACAAAAAATTGTGGTTTTGTTTTGTAATATGTATAGAACTCTAGTGCACGCATGTGCTCTGAATTTTAAAGCAGGTATTTCCCTATATGAGCAGTGGGAAATGCTCTCTATGTCAAGATTGATTGTTGTGCTCAAACACACTCTTCTGAGCTTTTGCAAAGCCATTTTGCAGGGTATTTACAGAACTAGCAGCTAAAATCTGCAGAGTGTGTGGTATGAACAGTTGTGCACTACTTCATGTCATGTATTGGGTTGTGGGGAAGCTGGGTGATCTCATTCTGATGGTGAAACATTCTATAGAATTATGTGGCTGGGATTTAGGGGTTATCTTTGAATTGTCCTTGCAGATAACTGGCAGTGTTCCACCTTAGGAAAGGAAAACTGCTAAGGAATCTGTCATCAGCGATTCAGCTACAGCAGGTCTCTTGGATGATCCCAAGTTTGAGATGAATCCAAACTCTGGAACTTTAACACATGTGATTTGCTGCATGCTGTTCTGTTTCATGCTTGACAGTTACCCTAAGATTCTAAGCTGGAATAACTGACTGATAATGGGATGCTGCTTCTAAATCTTGATTTTTTTTTTTTATTTTTTTTTTGTCACTGTTCAAGCAAGGACTAGCAGAGAATGAAACTCGATTTCAAAGTTGAATAATTATTTTGTTCTTGAAACATAGCTGTGTTGATAGCAGGTGCTGTTTAATAGGATGTGCTTTGTTTTCTTTTAGCTTTTATTTGGCCTTGGTTTTGTCTGTATTTTTGCTTTAGTTTTTGATGTTTCAATTGCATTGTCTTGAAAACTCCTTTATAGAACAATACAAAGTGGCAAAATCTTTTCTGCTGTTTTTCTTCTGAAGGAATTCAATGACCTCTTTAAGAAAAGGAAATAATGAAAACCGCAAGAGCGTATTTTATACCACTGAAGAGTGGGAGTTGCTGGATCCAACTCCAAAAGACTTGGAGGACTCAATAGCCCTGGAAGAAAAGAGGAAGCACTTGGCAGAAGGAAGTAAAGGTAGAATTGGGAGGATGGAAAGGGTTTAACTTTACTTCATAAACCACATTCAGAGCTCTCTAGATTATTTCTGGAAAATTACTTCTGTCTGAGTCATTGGGAGCCCCCTAGTATTCAGATACAACATAAGTAGAAACCCTTGCTGTCCACTGGTTTATGTCCCTGAGTGTGTTACCATCCTTACTTCTGTCACTTGAACTGCAGAGTTAAAGGATGAAGGGAAATGTTGAGGCTTGTGATTACTCAGTTGAGTGTCACCCATTGAAGCCAAATTGCCCTCAGCCTCTACATAGGCTTGCTTCTGAAAGGTGGGGGGGAAGATGGGATTAAATAATCTCTTGAGGTGCCTTCCAGTTCTGACATTCTGTGATTTGGTGTGAGTCTGTGAAGTAGAGATGCATGTACAGTGATAGCTCATCCTTGCCTTGGAACCAGATCCCATATTTGACCAGTGTCTGAAGTAACCTTGTGAGGACATGAAGGTATCTGAAGACAGCTCCTTTGCTGACATCTGAGTGATAAAATCTGATAGAAAACATGATTCTCTCAAGAACATGGTTCTATGTGTGGGGGTGTAGCCTTGCACTGAATACCTCCAAGAGAAAGAGTGAGCTATGATACCAGGAGCAGTTTTGCTCTGATGACTTCTGTGCTGTTCATTATTTGAAGCAGAGCTTACTTTGACATATTAAGGTACCCTTTGTTTTCTGTAGAGTTCTCAGTGCACAAGTATTAATTTCTGAGCTCGATCTTTTATCTGGGATGGGAGAAGACTTTGGGCTATATACTTTTCCCACCAAAGGAAGCCACTTGGAAAATAAGGCTGTTCAGCACTTATTGCATTGGGCTCTTTAAATTTAAAATTTTAATGACCATGTTTTTAAATGGAAATCTGAATGCTTTGAAATGCCTTTTTACTAACTGAACTAGAAGAAATTCTTTTATGCAGGACTGACTAGTTCGGCTTTTCCATTTGATTTTGGCCGAATTCCACACAAAACAAGGCGCCCGTTGAAAGACATGATTGGATCAAACAAAAACCGGAGCAGCACTGAATCTTCTCCAGCTGACTGGTGTTCTGGGAATGGCAACAAGCTAGTCTCTGAACTACAACTCAAGTATCAAAACCAGCAAGAAGAGTTGGAAAAGCTGAAGAAAGAACTTTTGAGCCAAAAGGTAATTAAGCTTTCAGGCAAAGTGAGTAAAAGCAAATGCATGTGGCAGGTGATTGTGAGCTTATCCTTCATGGCTTTCCATCCACTTTGAAAGCGGGTTGACTTTTAATAAATTAATAGTGCTAAATGAATCTTTGTTTAAAAAAAAACCTTGAAACAAGGAGAGTGGAATTTTACATGTGGTGAGAATTGGATCCCTGAACAAAGCTTTTGTTTGCATGGTGTTCATGAACTTGGTACGTATTATTTTTCTGACTAGGTGAGGTGTGCTTCCTCGGTGTCTGCCAGGATCCAGGCAGATCATCACAGCTTCTGTCGCCTTTAGTACATAGAATTCCTTCTACTTTCAAGTAATTTTTACTCAGGTTGATTTTTCCTTCTTTTAATTCTGGAGGTAATGGTGAGGAAATAGAGACTAATCTCTATCTGTTCCTCTACCCATGTCTTCTCCCTTCCCCCTTATCTCAGGGAAATATATTTAAGCCATTCCTTTAGACCAGTGATTGTAAGGAGCTAGATGGCTTGAAATCACACAATGTGTTCCTTTTGTCCTTAAAATGCCATTAAAAAGTTTGTATAAGCTGATGGCTTGGTTACAGGACCTGTTCTGAAGCTTTCTTTTGGTTGACATTAGATTTTTAAGTTATGAAACTTGAAAACTTTGCANGATGGCTTGAAATCACACAATGTGTTCCTTTTGTCCTTAAAATGCCATTAAAAATGTTTTCTACATTCTCAGGAGCTTGTGCGACTTCTGCAGCAAACAGTCCGATCTTCCCAGTATGATAAATACTTTGCAAGTCGTCTCTGTGAGGGAGTTCCCAAAGACAAATTAGAGCTGTTGCACCAAAAAGATGACCAGATTGTGGGTCTCAACAACCAGCTTGAAAAATTAAATTTGGAAAAAGATAGTCTCCAGCAGGAAGTAAAGAATCTGAAATGTAAAGTTGGGGAGCTCAATGAGCGGCTGGGCATGTTGATGGAAACTATCCAAGCTAAAGATGAAGTGATTATGAAACTGTCTCGTCAACTCAGTGAGTGTGAAGAAAATACATCTTCTCAAAGTGGAGCAGTAAATTCTTCTGCAGCCACCTGTACAAATAAGGAGCTACAGGAACTGGACAGACTAAAAGTAAGAGCAATGTCTCTGCCTTGGTGGATAGGGGAATCTGCTCCCTATAAAAACTACTTCCTTCTCTGCTCTACTGTGTGAGCAGATCCCTACAACACTTCTCCAAAAGAACTCCTCAACTGAGGCTTTCTTTGCTCAGAATCTACACTTGGAACCATTTCATGGCAGTTTAAACAGGATGTGCATGCCTTGGGCTGGTCTGTACATCTATTGTATTGTCCTGTACTTTCAGCAGTTTAATTATTGGTTTGCAGGAGTGAAGTGAGAAGTAATCAAAGGAAAAGAAAAAAGGTAGGGTAAGAGAACTATAAGCATGGAAGAAAGCAACAAGAAAGTTTCCTTTTTTTTTTTTCTCCTAATTTTAAAAAGTGAGGAAACAAGCATTGGAATGGCAAAGGAGTGATTTTAGAAAAAGGGTTGTAAGAACCTGTTTTCCTAATGCTGTTCTAGTTCTTCTCAGTGCAGTGATGTGTTTTCCTCTAACCTCCCTCAGTCAATTTGTCAGAAGTTCTTGGTGGAGTTACAGAAGTTAGGCACCTTGTTGTAAGTGTGCTTTCTTCTTGTATTGTAAGTTGATTGGATTCAGAATCCTATAAACTTATTCTAAATTTATTAACTTTCCAAGGGATTGGGAATACAAATCGGTTGTTTAACATATGTTTCTCCTACTGGAAGTTTTAGAAAATAAAATTGAAAGTAGAAGTTTCTGGGAACGGGTTTCCCAGGAATGCTGGGGATGCCCTTTCCCTGGAAGTGTTTAAGGCCAGCCTGAATGAGGCAGTGAGCAACCTGGTCTAGTGGGAGGTGTCCCTGTCCATTGCAGGGGCTAGATGATCTTGAAGGTCCCTTCCAACTCAAACTATTCTGTGGTTTTATGCTAAGTCTGGGCAGAAAGCCGACCAAAGTTGTAGGTGCTGTGAGCTGTGGAAGTATTTTAAGTGCAGGGAGGGTATCAGTGTTCCTTCATCCCAGAGCTCAGGTTTCAGAGGGGATGTTTGCAGCCTGGAGCCAGGTAGATTAGTCAAGGGAATATATCACTAAGGATTTGTATTTTTGGTAGGTGGCAGACTTCACATTTGTCGCCAACACCCAAAAGGGCATTTGTCCCCACTTGCATTGCTCAGTGTGTGCTTCAGGCTGATGTGCAGCACTGTGACATCTCAGATGTGTTCAGCCTCTTCCTACCAGCATGCAGCAACCAGCTGCCTTTTGCCAGGAGCAGAAGTGAGACGCAGCACTGCCTTGTTACACCTCCTTGCTCACACTTGGCACTTGGATTTCACTTATTTGAAGTCTAAAAGTAACATTTGATTTGATACTGATATTTTTAATGACAAATATACGTTCTCTGGTAAGCATTTGCTGTTTGTAAGATGCATTTGTTAAAAATCCAGTTTGCTTTTTTTTATCAACAGGACAATCTTCAGGGTTATAAGACCCAGAATAAATTCTTAAATAAGGAGATTTTGGAACTTTCCGCTCTACGAAGAAATGCAGAAGCAAGAGAGAGAGAATGCCAGGCAAAGGTCAGACTAAAACAGTGTATTTTCATCTTTGCAATGACTAGAACAGTTTTCAAAAATTCAGTGGTAAACCTACTCAGGGAATGTAACTGTGCAAGAGAAATGGAATGATTTAAATGTGATAACTTAAGATCACCTCCCCCAACCCTACTTGTATAGACTAATTTTTCTGAACTGATTTTTCAAAGAAGCAGTTGATGTGAAAATCATGCTAACCAGTGGGAACTTCTTCCTAACTTAAGAATACGTTTTTGTCTATTTCTGAAAATCTTGTTTCTTCAATTAAGGGATGTAATAATTTTCTTGAAGTATGCTAAAGAGAAGATGTGTAAGGATTCAATACTGATTGGGGCTTTCACTTTCTGAGCATGAAGGATGACTACAGTAGGGTGAATACAACTGTGGGAATGTTTCTCTGATGAATTTGAAGAGTTGCTGTGATTCTTAGATGAATTTGAGCTTGGGGAAATGAATGGGATAATGTTTTTAAACTAAAAAGAAGGGTAGATTTACACTAGATACAAGGAAATAACTCTATAATGAGGATGCTGAAACACTGGAAGAGGTTTACTAGGGAGGTGGTAGATGTCCACCACCATCAGATCATTTGGATGGGACTCTAAGCAATGATATAGTTGACATCCCTGCTGAGTGAGGGCAGGGGTGGCTGGGCAAGATGGACTTCAAAAGTCTCTTCCAACCCAAACTATTCTATGATTCTAAGCTGTGAATAAATAAGGAAGATTTCCATTGCTTAGGACTGGGAAAACATTCATTTCTCTGTAGCTGAGGCAGGGAATGGGTAGCTTGGTAGGGTTTATTTGTCTTTTTGGAAACTCTGCACACAGCACCCAGGTTCAGGTGTAGTATTGACATGGAGGCACATGTTTACAATTGCTTCATGCTATTACTCAGCTCCTGTGTTTAAAAAGTAATTTAAGTGCTTTTTGCTCAAACATACACAAGCTAAACCTGTAACTTTAAAAACACAAAATGACTGACTTGTCTTTCATACCATGGAATGAAAATTGGAGTTTGCTCACATGTGTCAAAGTCTCTGGTCTATCATTCTGCCTTAAGAGACTTTCTGTAAGAAGCCACAGGTATATCTTGAGTTTTCTTTCCCAGGTGCTCTTACAAAGAGTTTTACAGTAGTGCAATGAAATGCATGTAGAATTTTTATTTTCCACATATAAGTGTTTGTTTTCTGGTGCTATAAAAATGGCAAATAGATCTGTCTGTATTTACAAAGTTTCCAAACAACATAAACTAATAGAACAATATTGAACTAAGTTGTTTTAAAACAAGTGCAGTAGCAAGTAATTTTCTGAAGACTTAAATTATTATAATTTGTTTCCTGCAGTATACCAGCTTGGAAGCCAAACTCTGTCAGATAGAAAGTAAATACTTGATTTTGCTTCAAGAAATGAAAACTCCTGTTTGTTCTGAGGAGCAGAGCCCTGCTCGTGAGGTCATCACACAGTTACTAGAAGATGCCTTGAAAGCAGAAAGCAGTGAACAACCAGAACAAGCCTTTTTCAAACCACACCTGGTCAGGTAATTTTGTTCTGTTTAATAAAAACTGTGTGCATCTGGCTCAGTGGGACTGCTTCTAATGCTGTAAAACAGACAGGATTGGTGATTGGCTGGATTTGAAGGATTTAATTTATTTTCCTTTCTGAGTAATAATATATTGAAATCCAGTTGCCTGTGTAAATAGGTTTTTTGTTTTATTTGAGATACTTAGGGCTTAAATGTTGCTGTATCACTGCTAAAGATGAGCCAGAGATGAATTTGTTTAAAATTGGCAGTGCTCTTGAAAAAATTGCTTAATCTCTGTAGTAATACGTAAATTATCTAATTATACTCCTTTTTAGTGAAATGCTTTAGAAAAATGTTCAAATAATAGTTGTTAAAAGTTGGAAACTATCGGGAAGTGGCTGGAGGAATATTTTGTGTAACTTGAAGGATGGGAACTTCAGAGTTTCAGGACTGTTGGATACATTTTTTAAAAATATTTTTTTCCCCCCTCCTTTTTAGTGAATATGATATATATGGCTTTCAGACTGTCCCAGAGGATGATGAGGAGGAGAAACTAGTAGCAAAATCACGAGCTTTGGACCTGAGATCACTTTCTCTCAGTGAAAATAGAGAGATTTCCACAGGAGTAAAATGGGAAAACTATCTTGCCAGCACAATGAACAGAGAGATGATGCGCTGTGCAGAACTAAAAAATCTCATTCGATCTGGAATTCCACATGAGCATCGTTCCAAAATGTGGAAATGGTGTGTAAATCTCCACATTAAAAAATTCAAGGACAGCACCATTCCAGGCTACTTCCAAACCTTGCTTCAAAATGCTCTGGAAAAACAAAATCCTGCATCCAAACAAATTGAACTGGATCTCTTGAGAACTTTGCCAAACAACAAACACTATTCCTCTCCAACATCTGAAGGGATCCAGAAGCTGCGAAATGTGCTGCTGGCTTTTTCATGGAGAAATCCTGATATAGGATATTGCCAGGGACTCAACAGGTAAGACTTTGCAAATCTTGAGTTATAACTGTGCAGTGAAACACTTAGCGTGCCTTTCAGTATTAATTCCTTTCTGCAGTCCTTTTAAGCTTTTAAATTGTTATAGTCTCATTACTCCATGCAACATTTGAAGCAGTTACAGCTCCTCTTTGATACAGAAATAAAACAAGTTTACTTGGAGAAATACATTGGTGATAAACTTTAATATTCAAACAGCTGTCAGCAACATGAAGTCATTCTCTGGTTTATTCCCTCCTTCTCCCTCATCCTGCTTATCCCCCTTCATAATACTCACTGGAAACGGGAGAAGCTGGACTGCTGCATTTTAATCTTATTTCCTCTTTTTCTACCTTAGTAAATTCCTAGAACATATTTAGGCTTTCAAAAATTTCAGGGCTTCTTCATTACCTTGAAGTGTTACTTCCGTTTATCTTAGTAGATATAAAGTAAGCTTGACAGAAAAGATGTTTCTAAATTTAGAACAGTACTGTGTGAAATGCAAGAACCATCTGTTCTTCCTCCTCTTTATTGAAGACAGACAGTCTGGGAATCAGATCAGTAAATCTAAGACTTGAAAGCTTCTAGTTATTTTGCCTTAGTTCCAGGAAAAATGTCTTCCAGCAGTTTACTGTCTTCAACTGCATGCAAATACTTGGCATGGCCGAGGAGTCATCTAATTGTCCCATCTTAGACTTCACTAACAGCTTTGTTCAATGCTCTCCTCTTAATATGTTTATCTCTGAACAGTAACAAAGTCTCTATTCTAATTGTTATCAATGTATTTGGTGAAACTATAATAATATTTTTCTCCTAATATTTTTTCAGATTGGTAGCTATTGCACTCCTGTACTTGGAACAGGAAGATGCTTTTTGGTGTCTAGTAACAATAGTGGAAGTTTTCATGCCTCGTGACTATTACACTAAAACCCTGTTAGGATCCCAGGTATGTGCTCTGCCAAAATAAATCCTGGTACTGTAAACTGCAGTCAGACAAAAATTTTCCTCTAAAGCTGTACAGTAGACTTTTCTAGGGGATGTGGTGGGTTGATAGAGGCGAGTTCAAAGTTCCTTGTTTGAACAAAGACTTGGAGTTTAACTTGGAGCTCCCTTTCTTGGCCCCTCTTCCGATCACCAGCTTCACAGCATTGGCAGAGCTTTCTTTCTGCAAAACTGGGAGGCTGTGGCCCTTTTGGGAGAGTTGGGGTGAGCATGTATTCTGCTGTAGTGTGAGCAGAGTACACTAGAGCACTCCTGATTCCAGATGATGCTCTGGGATGCGCTTTACCTTCTCTCTTGAGTTTTGCCCCAGCTTGTTCTGTGCTCTGGTCCTGCTGCACCAGTGGCCTGTAGCAGGATCTCAGCCATCTGCCTGGGAGGGGCCCTGCAAGACTGGGGCTGGGCTGAAAAGCAGAAGGTTGTCAGTAAGGATAGTGTGCTTTGGGGTTGCCACACATGTTTTGGGTGGATGATTGAGTTGCAGGGGAACTAAATAGTTCTGGATTTCCTGTTTAGCAATTGAAAAACTCACAGATTAATAAGACATTTGTATTAAAAAGCATGGAAGCATTCATGTCCTATTTGTCATCTCTTCAGGTTGATCAGCGAGTATTCAAGGATTTAATGAGTGAGAAGCTTCCAAGACTGCATGCTCATTTTGAACAATACAAAGTTGACTACACTCTCATAACTTTCAACTGGTTTCTAGTAGTCTTTGTGGACAGTGTGGTTAGCGACATCCTTTTCAAAATCTGGGACTCCTTCCTTTATGAGGGAGCAAAGGTGAACTGAATGAGCTGAGGATTTTTTAAGTGTTACCTGGTACCAAGATCCTGGGGTGTGATTGAGTTGCAGGGTGGAGATTCTAAATGCAAAAAGAATCTTGCCCATTCAAATCACTGCTGGGAAAAAGGAGGAAATGTGTATAAATAACACTTTAAATTTTATCTGTGTTCTGCAAAGGCTTGAGTTACATGGAAGGGATTCTAAATGCAAAATATCCTACTTTTTCTTTTCACCTTTGAAATACAAAACAATAAACAGTTCTGCTTACTCCTGAATCATAGAATGGTTTGGGTTGGAAGGGACTTTAAAGATCATCTAGTTCCAACCAGCCTGCCATAGGCAGGGACACCTCCCACCAGACCAGCCTGGCCCTAAATGCAGCTGTCAGTTAGTTTTCAGTAATTATATCAAAGTGAGAGACCCTTCTATAAAATAGAACACTCAAGTGAAGGAGACAGAAGTTTGAAGTATTGGAAAGATGTAAAAATGATTTCTAACCTAGCACTATTGTTTAGCTTGTCTCTTTAGCAGCTCTTTGATTTATTCCTGCAGACATTTAAAATACAATTGATAAAGCAATGGGTATCTGGGCTCCTGTCTCATAAATTAGGAGTTGGGAGTTGCGTGTGTTATCATAGTGGTTTTGGAAATGGAGAATGAGGGTGAGGCAAGGAGGTAGAGTGAGTTGTGATGATACAGCTCAGATGCAGCCTATAGGAGGTGTAACACTTTTCCTTTGAGTCTATAATAGAGAATGAGTGTGTTCTGTTCTTGTAAAGAATCAAAGATTTTGGTGTTTTGGGGTTTTTTTACAGGTAATATTCCGATTTGCCTTAGCACTTTTCAAATACAAAGAAGAAGAAATCTTAAAACTTCAAGATTCGATGTCTATTTTCAAGTACCTTCGGTATTTCACACGCACCATCCTTGATGCCAGGTGAGTATGTCAAACCTGGGTGCAATTGAAAGATTTGTTGTGAAGAATGAAAGAAGGATGTTGTGGGTTTGGTTTTATCTGTATTTGTATGAGTTTAGGCTTCTCCTTTGGCTCCTACTGCAAGAGCTGTTTACTCTTTGTACTTCCTGTGTCTCAGTTTTGACTGGCGAGAAATTAAAACTGATTTATGTTACTTTATGCTTAAGAAAGGTTGCTCGGACTGATGTGGGGAGAATGTTCTGCAGCTGATTTAAATAAGGAGAGCCTTGATTACAGATGTTGCTTCCTCTGCTGAAATCTCTCCAAAAGCCTTTGAGGAGGGGTTGCATGATTCTTTGTTTTGGAAAATGCTGGACAGGTGTTGTACTCAGCTGCTTGTGACCAAAATGAATGCTGACTGATTCTTTATCTGGAAGTGAGAAGTATGTACTTGACTTCGGGAAGAGGATGTGCTATTTTGAATGGAAAACAATAAATGAAACAAACTATTGAATGTTTTATAATTGACTAACAGGCTAATTTATAGCCTATAATCAAATGTGTAATGTGTAGTCCCACAGTATTATCAACTGAATCATAGAATAGTTTGGGTTGGAAGGGACCTTAAAGATAGAGTTTCAACCCCACTGCCATAGGCAGGGACACCTCCCACTAGATCAGACTGCAAAACAAAAGGCAGAAGAGGGAAAAGAAAAAATTAAATCTTTTTGGTATTTACTCAGAACTGCAGATTGGGCCTTCCCTTCCTCTTCCAATTGTGTAAAGAGTTCTAATATTGTTGGAAAAAATGTGATTTTGATGTTAAAAACATGAGCTGATTTGATTTCTTTGGCATTAGGTGAGGGCAGTTTGTGTGAGGACAGAACAGTGTGTCAAAGATATTTACAATACATATAGATGCTGTGCTAGTCTGTAACTATCTCCGTCTTTAGGTTTTTAAGGCAGAATTTTAAAGTAGGGGTATAGTGCCACCTAGAGGATATAAATTTTTCCCGCAGGAACTGATTGAAACCACCCACTTTCTTGTGCCATCAGTTTTTAATACACTTGGTATAAATTTTGTGACATCAAAATTTTAAAAATACAGACTGTGTAGAATGATGCTTTTCCTGATATGGATTAATATTCATCTTAATCAGGAGAAACTAGGAAAGATTCATTTTTGTAGAGCACATGGCATCCTGAATGGATTAGAAAAATATTTCCTACAGATTTTGGAGCTCTTTGGTGCAGCATAGTCACCACAGAAAAGTGCATAATTACTATTTGAGTCATTAGAATGTCATAGTTTTTCTACAGTTGAACCTTAGGTTCCCTAGCATGTGGGTGCTCAGCTAGAGAAGCTCTGGGAACAGATTCTAATTATAAATAACAGAAAATCATTTTTATTCACTCAAAAACACCGACATGGAGAGAGCTTAACCTTAAATAAACCATCCAAATAAATTTTCTTCTTAATAGGGTTCTTCTCATAGTTAAATTCCAGTTATCCTTTTTCACTTGGTCAATAATGAGTAATTTTTTAGGTGTAGATTGTCAGGAATTATGTAGTTAACTCTGCCTTTGGCAGATAGTAATTTTTCAATGACTGATAGTACTGTCATAAATATTTTCTATTATCCTTATTTGTATTTGTGCCTTTCCAGTCTTTATCTGGATATAAGGAGCTTCAGTGAGCTATCTGAAGGAAGTTTTCCAATCTACAACAGGGGAACTGGATGTTAATGAAGCCATGATTGGCCAAGTTTACATCTTCTGTCCCATGTTGTCAAGGCTGTAATCCCTGTAGCATTATTTAGAGTTTGCAGGTGTCTCTGAGAACTGTTGAGAATTTGGTAGCATTTTATCACTTGAAATAATTTTCAATCTGAGGGCTTTATAGAATGTTCTTGCAATGCTGGTAATATGAGACCTGCCAGAGCAGCCATATACTAAATACTGGTATGGATAAAGTTCAAAACTGATCTAAAAGAAACTCCAAATATGAATGATTGTCTTCTGATGCTGTATAAACTTACAGGAAGCTGACCAGTATAGCTTTTGGGGACCTGAATCCTTTTCCATTACGTCAGATCAGGAACCGGAGAACCTGTCACCTGGAGAAAGTGCGTCTGGAGCTCACTGAACTGGAAGCCATCCGTGAGGATTTCCTGCGGGAACGAGACACGTGTGTAGAAAAGAGAGACCTTATTAGTGACGATGAGGAGGACAGTTGAAACTACTCCACATAAACTATCCTTTGGGATTGTGAGTGAGTGAACCTCCAAAAGACTTTATTAATCCTGTCAAACAGAATGTAAACCACTTGCTTTTGGAAATATGCAGGACAGATTTCCAAACCTCAGCACTTTGAGAAACATTGCTTTGTATGGAGGCCAAACCCTTCTGTTTGTATTTTTTTGTGGAGTTGTATGTTGAGCAGTTAATATCTGTCTCAGTTGACAGTTGTTTTCCTTCAGTGCACTGTTAGTAGCTGCATGTGAAACAGCAGTAGGAGAAGTCCATGCTTTGTTTACTACATTCATTGCCATTCCCCATTTTATGATGTAATCATGTTTTTCTGTGGTGCAGGTGAGAGGACATTGCATTTTTTGGTTTCAGGTTGGTTCAATAAATGGCTTTCATCATCATGTCCTTGAATAAGTGCCATTCCCCAGGTCACAGATTAGAAAAGTACGGAATGAAACACAGGAAGAACTTTTACATTACTTTGTCTTTTCCTGAAGTGACATGAAGATAATCGTCAAACAGAACACATGAGTATGTGTAATTAAAGGTAAAATTAGTTAATGTTTGTCATTAAACATTCAGTGTACACTGAAACAGTATTAGCAAACTTCATTTATGCTCTTTTGGGCAGCCATGAAAGTCTTGATCCATAAGGCCCTTTGCAGTAACAGATTCTGTTTAGTCACTTTCACTTCTATTCACTGGTTTTGATTGCAATGTCTCCAAAAAAGCCACAACCAAAAGCCAGCTGTTAATGTAAGAACAGAAGCTTGCCACAGGAGTGCCATGATTTAGCACTTAATCAGTTGAGTATCTGTTGAAGGATTTTTTGAAATTACTATTATTTTAATGCTTCTTCCTATTTAGGGCTTGAAAATAAGACAAAGTCCTGACCTTGAGGAAACATAGCATTCTTTTTGCATGAATGTGTAACTATTGTACAATATCAGTAGAAATAGGATTCCTAAAGCAAGTATTTATCAGTTGATCAAAGGAGCTTAAAGGTCACAGCATGCTCACAGGGATTCAAGATCCCTTTCCAGCAGGAAAATACCATTTTTTTTCTTCAGCTGTGATGTGTGTTTTGTGCTCATCCTCCAGGACAGCTGTGAGGAAGCATGTGGAGTGTTGAGCTGTGGTGTTTCTGGCTATGGAAGTGTGACATCTCATTTGATGACTAGCAGTAGTCTTAAATGGTTGCGAAGATGAGGAATGTTTCTTTCTTGGTGGCTATTCCCCTGACTTAGGTGCTCTTCCTTGAGCTTCTGAATCTTCAGATCGTTGGATTAGCTTAAATATTGTATCTGGATGTGTCATGATAAAAACTAGCTTCTGAATGCTAGGCAGCAAACAGCTCAGCTCTGGAGATGTGTTAAATTGCCAAAAAACTGGTGGTTGGGAGTGATGATGTCCATTGAGTTTCTACTTCGTGTGTTTTGGTTCCTTTTCTAAGAGTGAGTAGGACTTCCTCATCAAGTATTCTTATGTATATAATTGTTTTAGAAAACATAAGTGTATCCAGGGAGAAGTCCTGCTTCTGTTCTACAGCACTTTTTCTTTTCTGAGAATGTATTTGTAGCCTTCTCTGGATACGTGTATTATCAGTCATTTTATCTGTAAGGGAAATATTTAATCAGTGGTGAACGCTGTGACTTTCAGGGCTACTTCTGATAGAAAAATGTATGCTTCCTATATGACATAATTTTTAATTAGCCAACAAAACCTTGCCAGTGAGGGACACATGATATGATTATCTTGGTCTGTGTTGTTACTATCTTTTAGATGTCCCCTACCTTGTCTATTGTAAGCAGCAGTGTGGGTTTTTTTATTCCCTAGTTACTCTTGGTTGTGTACTTGAGTTTATTAGGCATATTATTGCATGTATTGTATTCCATTTTACTTACACTTAGTGTTTGAGTATAAGAATGGGACCAGGTTTTCTAGTTTCCTAGTTATGCTGTCTTGCTTTGGAAAGAGCAGGTCTCTAAATGAGTTTGGAAATTCTTTCTTGGTTGCAATCTTGTTTTGAAGTGTTAAATGAAATCTTTCTAAGCTGAAGATCTTCCACTGGCAGCAGCTGGTGGCAGCAGGTGAAGAATTTAGAAGTACGTACCAACCCCCTTCCAACAAGTCTGTTAGTGCTGGGTTTTAAGTCTTCCTTTTTGAGTCTTATGACTTCAGAAGGTATTTTCAGACCAATTTTATTTAAGTCTTTCTCTTGGGAAGATACAACTAACTTTAGGGCAACTGTTGAGAAAGTTCTGTAGCTGCCAAAAAAACATTACCTTCAATGTTACAGGACCATTTCTTTTTTACAGTTGTGCTGATGGTTAAATTTGTGTTGCTGTTTCATTGTATAAGTTGTTGCCCAATTGTAAGGTAAAACTAAGCAGCTACTGTGTTAATCTGCTTTGTGAATATTAGAAAACTTATGGAAATCATGTCTTCGGATATTTTGTTAGCTTGCAAATACAAAATAAGTCCATGCTGTTACTTCTCCAGTTCCCAGCCAAGCTCTTGGCTTCATTTTGTTAAGTGTTATTACTGGTGCCTTAGAGAAAAATATGGGTTACTGCGGAGGCATCTCATGTCTGGCCATTCCAATCTTCATAGAAGAAACCTGAGATGTGTATAGCAGGAAGCAACATTGGAAAGAGCTTGCTTTGCTGCTGGAAATGTCTTTGGGTGACTACTAGTTTTCTAGTGATGCTTAACGTGATCATTTTGAAGGGCAGTAACTGGAGACATTCATGATGAACAGGCAGTACTAAAGCTGTTGAAACCAAGCTAAAATACAATGTGACCCAGTGGCCTGTGGAAGATGAAATGATGGATATCAAGTGCTTGTATTTAGGGGTAAACTTCCCAAACATTGCATAAGGATTTATTTAACATTCCTGACAACTCCTTAGTAGGCAGTCAACCTGCTAATGCAAACAATGACCACAAAGACTATTTTTTTAACTTCAAAGTCATGCATGTATCTGGAAGGAATTCCTTACATATGGTTTCCAGTATGCATGATGTAACACAAACCATTAAGTTGCATCTCAGAGAATATCCTTTTATTTTCATACATGTCTGTGTGGCTTTCCAGTGGAACTTCTGGTTACTGGTTTAAAATGTTGTTTTATCCTTCTGTTAAATAAGCAAAAAATTGGTGCACTACACCTCCTAGCTATAAAAACTGCACAGTATTTTAGCTTTACCTATACATATATGGGTATTGCTGTCATCCAGTGTTACCAGTTTGATTGGTGTTGGGTTTTTCAACCAGCTGTGTAATTAATAAAAAGGATCTTTCCTTGCCCTTCAGGTGTCTCTCGTGAGAGGTTTTCCCCTTCTGTTTGCTCTTTGTAAACATAGTCAGATAATTTAGCAGAAAGGGAAAGATTTATTTTTTCCTTAAGACACTGGGACAATGAAAGAATGGTCTTAAATTTGACAGAGTTGTGCCTTTAGTCATGTTTAACTGAGAAATGGAGAATGAATTGATCTCATGAAATTGTTTAATGAGTGATTCCTAAGTGTCATGAGAGAAATTGGCAATATGCGGTACAAGAAATTTGAATCACAAAACGTAAATGATATTTTCATAAAGATGGATGTAAAGACAAAATAAACTGTTTATTACTTTACAGTTTGCTCTTGTTCTTTTTTTTTTTAATAACAGATGGAAATAACTCCTGGTGTCATCAGAACAAAACAGCAGTAAAGCTGGTGGTTTTATCTGATAATGTGATTTGAGAGAGTCTCTATAGAGGAACATAAATGAACATTTGGCTTTCAAGCATGAAGATACGAACTATAAATGTGTTGCAGGTGATGCTGACTGGGTAAACTGGTTATTAGTGTCCTTAATTCTTTTGGACAGGAAGGAAGAGGAGTGGAGATTAAATTTTCACAAGGGTTCGCAAGGAATGGACATATGTGTATGTATGATGTCTCCTGACACCAAAATCCTCTGTAGTAGGCTTGGGTGTTCTGCTAAAGTCTTTGATAGCCAAGTGCATAAATCATAGAATAGTTCGGGTTGGAAGGGACCTTAAAGATC
>VZTY01011151.1:8230-18972 GCA_013400935.1 Turnix velox
GTGCTCGGGCCCATCCAAACTGAAACAGGGCACCCAAGAAGCTGGTGATGTGGGAATGGCCACACAGATCACACTTGCACCCTCTGTGCTTTCATAAGATGTGCTTTTACTGATACCACCCACTCCATGGCCACCAGCATGACATGTCCATGTTCTGGACTCCACTCCACAGTTCAGTGAGTGCTTATAGAGGAAGCAAGGGTATGTTCATAGCTGCTCCAAGGGCTAAAAATTTTTGCTAGTGTCTAAACCTGCAGAGCAGCTTTACTTTAGACATTAGGAAGAAGCTCTTCACCATGAGGGTGGTAAGACACTGGCTTAGGCTGCCCAGAGGTGATGGAGGCTCCATCCCTGGAGATATTCAAGGCCTGGGTTGATGAGGCTCTGAGCAACCTGATCTAATGCAAGATGTCCCTGTTAACTGCAGAGAAGCTGGACTAGATGACCTTTGAAGGTCCCTTCCAACTCAACCCATTCTACAGCTCAATTCTGTTTTATGCCTGCTCTGGAAGAAGCTCAGCAGACATCTGAGATGTATAAGACAAGCCCCATACTCAATGCTTGCTCCTCCAAGTGGCAGGGATGTTCTTCTCCCTCTACAGTAGGATTGGCCCGTTGACCTCTTCCTCTGCTGTGTTCCCCCACCTGAAGGATGGAGCTAAATACTTAATTGCCTTAAAGAGTCAGACAGGATAATTAGCTAATGTTTGGTTAATGTGTCACAGGGTAAGAGTCCTAAGCAGTTTTGCTGTCAGCAGCACAGCAGGAAGTGAAGGACTCAATCTTCTGTTTCAGTCAGGAATGTCACCCTCCCCCTAAAGTTCTCTGGTGTCCCCCCCTCCCAGTTTCATTGTTCCCATTGACTGGTCTGCTGAGGGAAGGGGGGGACTTGGGCAAAGCGTTGAAAGGAAGAGGATGCCAGGGACAACACAGAGCTGGTTTTGATTCAGGAGAAGAGCTGTGAGAAGAATAACTGGGTGGATTTTGGAAAGAGAAAGCTGCCAGTGAAGACAAAAGCAGGGAACGTGCCTGGGACTGCACAGAAGGATTTGTGTCTGTGACCAAAGTGTAAATACTCAGTGACAACATCCTCTGAGTCACTAAAGTCACTTTTCCTGCACTTCATGCAAAGCAGCTCAGCCAGGAGCATCACACAGGGAGAAGGAGACCCATCTCACTCACCCTGGAGACCCGTGGGCTCAACCTAAAAGAGATTTTGCATCTTTAATTTTTATTATCCTGCAAATTAGGTTATGGATGATGAACTCTGAGCCCTTCTGGTGGGCGCCTAAATCTAATTGATGAGATTTCAATCGTGCCTCCTTGAAGTTAAACATCTGAGAGAAGCTTTGGTTAATAGTTTGCCTTTTCAGAGCAGTGCATTAGCTCCCTTGTGCTCCTCTCTCCTTCATTTAGAGCGAGCAATTAAAGGAGAAATCTTGGGCTGGAGCTCTTGATGCTTTCAAAGGACCAGCAGATCCTTCAGCACCAGCTTGTTTTCTACAGTAGCTGGGAAATTTTTTCCTGTGGCTTGCTACTAGTTAGGCTCTGGCTTCATAAACAGATGCTTTTAACCTCTCCTTGTATGGGGAAATTCCTAAACCTTCAGTGTTGTCTCAGTGCCTGCTTGGGATCTGCTGCAAGCTCTGAGCAGCCTGATCTAGTGGGAGGTGTCTCTGCCTATGGCAGGAGGGTTAGAACTTGATGATCTTTAAGGTCCCTTCCAACTCAAACTCTTCTATGATTCTTTCACTTTCCAGCCAAGCCAGGGAATCACATTCCCCCTGTGCCTGTTTTCTAAATGTTTCTCACACTATTTATTTGCTTATCCTGGAGACAGCCTCCTGCTTTGATGTGTGCAAGAGATGACTTTTCCAGTGAGTGAGGTTTGCTGGGCTCTCCCTGTTTCTTGTTTGAGCATCCAGCCACAGGCCACATGGAGATGATGCCAACTCGCTCCTCTTTTTCCCCCAGAGGCAGCTGGAGAGACACAAAACATCTCAACAGCTTCTGCCAACTGCTCTGCACCCTGCGTGGGTGTCTCACTTGCAATCTCTGTAGCCAGGAGCTGTGAGAGGAGGAAGATGGTTAACCTGGGACTCATCCTCTCCACTACCTGCATTCTCTGATACAAGAACTGTCAGAGGAGGAAGATGATCATAGAACCATAGAATGGTTTGGGTTGGAAGGGACTTTAAGGATCATCTAGTTCCAACCCCCCTGCCATGGGGAGGGACACCTTGCACTAGACCAGGTTGCTCAGTGCCTTGTCCAGCCTGGCCTTAAACACCTCCAGGGAGGGGGCATCCACAGCCTCTCTGGGCAACCTGTTGCAGGGTCTCACCACCCTCACAGGAAAGAACTTCTTTCATAGATCCATTCTAAATCTCCTCTATCCAATTTGCATCCATTTCTCCTAGTCCTGCCATCCTGCACCCTATTAAAAAATCCTACCCCAGCCTTTCTATAGGCCCCCTTCAGGTATTGAGAAGCTACTCTGAGGTCCCCCTGAGCCTTCTCTTCTCCAGGCTGAACAACCCCAATTCCTTCAGCCTGTCCTCATAAGGGAGGTGCTTCACCCCTCTGAGCATCCTTGTGGCCCTCCTCTGGACCTGCTCCAACAGCTCTTTTGAGGGCTCCAGAACCTGGATCTGATTTTCTCCACCACTTTCATAGAATCTTAGAATAGTTTGGGTTGGAAGGGACCTTAAAGGTCATCTAGTTCCAACCTCCTGCCATAGGCAGGGACACCTCCCACTAGATCAGTGCCATGTCCAGCCTGGCCTTGAACACCTCCAGAGAGGGGGCATCCACAACCTCTCTGGGCAACCTGTTCCAGTGTTTCACCACCTTTACTGTAAAGAATTTCTTTCTTATGTCAAGCCTGACTCTACCCCTTTCCAATTTACATCGATTATTTCTACTTCCATAAGATATCTTATTAAAAAGTCCTACCCCTGCCTTTCTGTAGGACCCCCTAAGGTATTAATAAGTTACTATGAGGTCCCCCTTGAGCCTTCTCCTCTCCAGGCTGTTTCATTGCCTGATCTCAGCCTGGAGTGATGCCTGACCTCTGGAAAAGGAGACCATCCTATCTCTTGCCAGGCCTGATGTAATGAAGACCCACAGACAAGGAGCTGTGGTGTGTTGCTCACTGCAAGACAGGCTGTGTCCAACACACCACCCCATCCCACTGCTCCACAGCAGACAGAGGTTGTTCCCAAGCTCTGAAATCTCAAGAAAGGCTGCTTTATTCTAGAGAATGGCTCCCTGTGTTGTGTCTGTTTGTGGTTTTGTGCTAAGTAGGTGCAAGTACTGCCAGCAGTCCTGGGAAGGGCAGGGCTTGGGGAAGGATGTAGCTCTTCATCAAGAATCACCCTCCAAAGCACGGCTAGATGCTCCACTTGAGACTCTCTTTGTCACACAGGATCAAGTGGAAAATAAGTGGGACTCACTGCTCCCATGAAGAGAGAGGAATTATCCCTCTGCTGAAGAGAAAAATATGACATGAATGAATAAGCACCTTCTCTTGGTGCAGGTAATTTGGTAGGTCTCAGTTAGCTTTTTTTTTGTCTCCAGAGGTTGCCCCAGGTAACCAATCCATCCAAATGGCCTCCTCTCTGGCTCTAAAGGCTGCCATCCCCCAAAAGATGTGTTGAAGAAGGTCCAGAGGAGGGCCATTAAGATGTTAAGGTACCAAAGCATCTCTCCTACAAGGACAGGCTGGGAGAATTGGGGCTGTTCAGAGAAGGCTCCAGAGAGACCTCAGAGCAGCCTCCCAGTACCAGAAAGGGCTACAGGGAAGATGGGAAGGGAATGTTTGCCAGGGTATGGAGAAATAGGATGAGGAACAATGGTTTTAAATAAAGTAGGGTAGGTTTAGGTTAGACATTAGGAAGAAGTTCTTCACCATGAGGGTGGTGAGACACTAGATGATGCCCAGAGAGGTGGTGGTGGCACCATCCCTGGAGACATTCAAGGCCAGGCTTGATGAAGGTCTGAGCAACCTCACTTAGTGCAAGATGTCCCTGCTCACTGTTGAACTTGTTGGCCATTGAAGGTCCCTTAAAGCTCTGTGCTTCTACGAAAAGTCTGTTTTGAGGGGGTGGTGACACATGGGACAAGACTGTCTTTTTCATATAGATCTAGGAGTTTTCACTCTGTTGCAGAGCAGGATTTGTTTTCTGGAGTGAGAGAGAGGAGAGCTGTGTACCCAGCAGGGGGTTTTGCTTCTCACCACATTTCTCCTGGCCCATAGGAAGCAATTTCTCAGGAGCCACAGATGGGCAGGGACTGGTGCCTGAGCCCCTTCAGACACTGCTGCTCTCCGTGGTTACGTGGCTTTGCAATCTGCTTCCTGGGTAAAGGAGGGGCACAACAGCCCTATGACTGCTAAAGGCTTAGGATGGTGGACTCATGCTTATGGGTAGTCATCTGCACAGGCTTGGCAGCCAAAGCCTCAGAGGTTTGTGGGTTGCATGAGTGACATCTGTGCTGCTTTCCTGACCTGTTCCCACATCTGTGGAGTGGCTGTAGAGCACAGGAGCCTCCCCAAATAGCTAAGAATCTGCTGGTCCTGCTCTAGATGTGCCAGCAGAGGAGGCTCAGCCTAGGACAAGCATCTCCATTGAGCACCCCCCATGGCAGGGCAGAGAAAGTGGGCTGATAACATCAACACCCATGAAGGGAATGGCTGATGCTGCCCAGAGTGGGGTATTCCTCACTCTTCATCCTTCAAATGTCCTCATTCAGCCAGTTTTAGCTCCAAAATGTAGCATTTTTGAGCAACCTGATCTAGTGGGAGGTGTACCTGCCCATGGCAGGGGGGTTGCAATTAGATGATCTTTAAGGTTTCTTCCAATTCCAACCATTCTATGATTCTATGATACCCTATGGAAAGCTATAGGAGAAGAGTGACAGTGGAAATTGGTGGAATTCCAGGTGACCTTCAACATGGGCAGCTCCATAGAGTATCACCCCCGCACCTTTTGGGAAAAAAAGAATTTCCATCTCTTCCAGAAGAAGCATCCTAACCCCATCCAGCCTGGATTTTCCCCTTGGAGACAGGATGACATTCAAATTGTGCCCCCAAAGCAGTGCTTCCTTGCTACCAATCAAGCAGATTCCAGTTTCTCCCAGTCTTAGGTTTACTGGGATTTACAGTCCAGAAGGCAGCTTGCTCAGTCTGGACACCTAACAAGGGATTTTGCTTCCTACACAGGTCATCCCATTGACATATTTGTGTTTGTCCAGGCTTAAAGGAAAAAAATTCAAGGTCTTTGGTTGCTTTTAGGAAGAGGAGAAGTTTGCTTTGCTTAAGAGCCTTCATGTGGGCACTTTGTTCTTAGGATTTGTCTCAGAGAGGTCTAAGACTGCCTGTGTCCTTCTGCAGAGTGAGGCTCTGAGCCAACAGAATCCCTCCAGCTCATCCTTTATGTTCTCCATGACCTTTATTTCCACCATTTGCCATGAATCTGGTCATCTTTGTCAAAGAAAGGGAATATGGATCCATCCCAAGCTGGAATAAGGCATAACCTCACCAAATATACCCCTGCATGTGCCCTAAATCCTTTAGTTCCTGACTTCCTGCTTGTCTTGGATGCCTGGAGAGCATCTACCACCCGCTGTGGGACCATAAAAATGAGCCCAGGGGAAGAGAAAAGGTTCTGTCTCCTCCAGCAGGGCAGCAGCAAACATGGCTCTCCTCTGGGAGTACACAGCTCTGAGGATAAAAATAACTTGCTCTGGAAATGGAAAAGGGCAAAGTGAGCTGAGAAGAAAGCATGAGTCAAGCCAGGTTGCACAGAAAAAGGGGAGGTGGGGGGAAGAACATCAATAAAGGGGATCGATGAAGAGGAGCAAAGGAGTTTCAAAAATGCCAGCCCAAGAGGAACCAGAGAGACAAGTCTGTCACCAGAAGATGAGAGCTCAGAGATATGCACTTGTTCTCCCTGACATCACTTGAACAAGCCTTGAGGGGTTGGTCAAAGAAAGCACATCCCCAGGGGTGCTCTGAACCCCATGCTCTCCCCCCTCAGTGGGACAGGCCTTTCTGAGCTCTTCCACTCCAAGGACATGCCCCAGCTGACCATGGAGCTCCACTGTTGATCCCATAGTCATGAAGAAGTGTTCTATAATCAGAGTCACAGAGTTGGAAGAGACCTTCAAAGGTCATCTTGTCCAAACACCCTGCAGTGAGTGGGGACATCCTCTACTAGATGATGTTGCTCAAAACCTCATCAAGTCTGGCCTTGAATGTGTCCTGGGATGGGACCTCCACCAACCCCCTCTTTGGGCAACCTCTTCCAGTGTTTCACCACCTTTATGGGGAAGAACTTCTTCCTATTGTCTAATCTAAACTTGCCTTGCTCTAGTTTAAAACCATTACCCCATGTCCTATCACTCCATGCCCTGGCAAACAGCACCTCCCCAACTTTCCTGTAGCCCTTTCAGGTGCTGGGAGGCCACTATGAGGTCTCTCTGGAGCCTTGTCCAGGCTGGACTGCCACAACTCCCTCAGCCTGTCTTTGTAAGAGCNACTAGTTTAAAACCATTACCCCATGTCCTATCACTCCATGCCCTGGCAAAGAGGAGCGCCGCAGCTTTCCTGTAGCCCCTTCAGGTGCTGGGAGGCCACTATGAGGTCTCTCTGGAGCCTTGTCCAGGCTGGACTGCCACAACTCCCTCAGCCTGTCTTTGTAAGAGCAATGCTCCAGCCCCCTGATTATCCTTATAGCCCTCCTCTGGACCCTCTCCAACACAGAATATCAGGGACTGGAATGAACCTCAAGAGATCATCTAGTCCAATCCCCCTGCTGGACCAGGTCACACAGGAAGGCATCCAGGTAGGTTTTGAATGTCTCCAGAAAAGGAGACTCCACATCCTCTCTGTGCAGCCTGTGCCACTGTTCTGTCACCCTCATTGTGAAAAAGTTTTTTCTTCTATTTCTGTGGAACCTCCTGTTCCAGGACCTTCTTGTACTGCAGGCACTGGAGCTGAATGCAGTAACTCCAGGTGGGATTTCATGAGAGCAGAGTAAAGGGGCACGATCACTTCTCTCAGTCTGCTGTCCACAGCTCTTCTAATGGTTCTTCTAGGGTATGGTTGGCCTTCTGGACTCGGTTTCTTCCTCCTAAGCTGCTGACATTCAGCCAACAGAGAAACTGGTGCTGGTTGATGTCAGGGAGTGATGGAGATCAAGGCCATGGGGAGACTGGAGGTTCCAAACCTTCCCGGGTATCTCATGTCTGCAGTGATTCAAGCCACCCACTGCTCCTGCCTGCTTAGACCTTGCCTTCCCCTGCTGCCAGCCAGCAGCAGTCACATCTCGCTGTGTAGGCATCTAGAGCACAAGACAGAATGTGAAACCAGCCAGGGATGGAAAAGAAGGTGAATTCCAAGAAAATGCCTGCAAGTCGTTAGGCAAGGACAGCACGTTCTCCAGGCTGCTGAGAGAGGAAGAGAAGCAGCAGCAGTGACTGTCTGTGAAGTGATGAAAAAGCAGGGAGATAGCTGGGAGCTTGGAAAAAGAGGTCAGGAAATGGAGAGAAGGGCAGACGTGGAGATTTTAACTTGGAAATTCTGATTTCAGTCTAGAAGTCAGCACAGGGAAAAATGGGATGCAACGTGAATCTCTGACCATCTAAAGGATGATGGAGAGGTTGTGGATGACGCTTTTCTGGAGATGTTTAAGGCCAGGTTGGATGAGGCATTGAGCAACCTGGTCTAGTGGGAGGTAGCTTCTCAGTACCTGAAGGGGGATACAGAAAGGCTGGGGTAGGACTTTTTAATAGGGTCCAGGATGGCAGGACTAGGATGCAAATTAGAAGGGGCTAGATTTAGGCTGGATATAAGAAAGAAATTCTTTCCTGTGAGGGTGGTGAGACAGTGGAAGAGGTTTCCCAGAGAGGTTGTGGATGACCCCTCAATCCCTGGAGGTGTTTAAAACCAGGCTGGATGAGGCATTGAGCAACCTGGTCTAGTGGGAGATGTCTCTGCCCATGGCAGGGGGGTTGGAACTAGATGATCTTTAAGGTCCCTTCCAACCATTCTATGATTCTTACAAAAGTTAAGCCATGGGGGTGTCAAGAACATGTAGATGGAGAAATCTCTTATTGTTATATAAACATGAAGTGGTTGTGGGAACACCATAAGGCAGTGTAGCAACTCATTTGCAAAGAATCTGATGTCGCATCTAACAAAGGCTCTTTTTAAAAATTAATTTCTCTTGCCTTGGATCTGAACATCATCCCACACTCCGAATATTGCAATGTAAAAGACCTCTTGCGTGACCACACGTTGTCTTGACTCCTCTTGGGTAAAATTTAGGTATTTCTGCTACTGACCCCATTCCTCTGGTGGAATTGTCACTCTGCAGACACCAAACCACTGCATTCAAGTGTCTTCTCCAGCCTCAGTGCAGATAGAGGAGTCTACAAAACACTGCATCCTTCGGGATGGAGGCGGGGGAGTGAGAAAGCCAACACATGAGTCATCCCAGCCTTACGGGCAAATGCGCCTGGGATCTGCGCAGTGCAGGAGGAGAAGAGCTCCTCAAAGGTCTTGCAGGAAGCTTATGCTGCTCCTTCAAGCACCCTGGATCCTGCCCAAGGACCAGCCTGTGTTATCTTAGAATCATGGAATGGATTGGAAGGGAAATAAAAAATCTTATGCATCCTGGGCTGCATCAGGAGAGATGTGGGCAGCTCATCAGGAGAGGTGATTCTGCCCCTTGTCTCTCATGATATCCCACCTAGAGTCACTGTGTCCAGCTCTGGGACCCTTAGCACAAGAAGAGGGTGCAGAAGAGGGCCATGAGGATGACACGAGGGGTGGAGCAACTCTCCTATGAGAACAGGCTGAGAGAATTGGGGCTGTTCAGCCTGGAGAGGAGGAGGCTCCAAGGAGACCTTATAGTGGCTTCCCAGTACCTGAAGCCTACAGGAAAGCTGGGCAGGAACTGGAGTGATAGCATGAGCGGCGGTGGTTTTAAACTAGAACATGGCATATTTGGATTAGACATTAGAAGAAGTTCTTCACCATGAAGGTGGTGAGACACTGGAAGAGATTCTCCAGATTGGTGGTGGATACCCCATCCCTGGAGACATTCGGGGACAGGCTTCATGAGGATCTGAGCAACCTGATCTAGTGCAAGATGTCCCTGCCCACTGCAGGTAGGTTGGACTAGATCACTCTTGAAGGTCCCTTCCAACTCTATGATTTGATGATCCTCTAATTCCAAACCCTCTGCCATGTTAAGTCATCGTGCCATCATCATCAAAGCCTTAATGAATGTGGGCACCAGTCCCTGACATATCCTTGGTCTCCCTCTTTTGTAGCTATCTCTTTTTGGAGCTTCCCTGCCTTTTCCATCAGTGAAGAAGTGCCTTCTGAGAGGATGCAGCATCCTAAGGAGTGTAAAATGTAGGCCAGGACACATGAGAAACTGGCTTTTCCAACTGTGTGTGTGGTGAGAACGGCCCCTCATTAAGGAAACGAAACACCATCCATCAAGGCTGCCTCTTGCAACATGCCCTAGACCTGATTATGGTCATTTTGCTCTTCTGCTGCATGCCTGGGAAAGGGACGCAGTAATTAAGGTTTGAATCTCATTAAAACCCAGAAAGTGCTTGGCTTTCTGAGAATCCAATTATGGCAAATGCTACGCAATGCCAGCCGGGCCACAGCTTGTTTGCGGCGTTTGGAATTATTTTTGTTAAACCTACACAAATAAGGGAGTGAAATCAAATTTCCCTGAGGATGCTGAATATCTTGAAGAGGGCAGAGTTACAAAAGTAATCCAAGGCTTGGAGAAAGAGACTCAGGGAGCAGGGAAGAATCATACAACAGTTTGGGTTGGAAGGGACCTTAAAGATCGAGTTCCAACCCCCCTGCCATAGGCAGGGACACCTCCCACTACATCAGGCTGCTCAGTGCCTTGTCATGCCTGGCCTTAAACACCTCCAGAGAGGGGGATCCACAACCTCTCTGGGCAAGAGGTCCCCTCAGCAGTAAAAGGGAGAACACAGATGCTGCAAAATGGGGACAAAGCAGAGGTGTCTCAGAAACAGGAACCTGGTTTGGAGCAATCCCAAGCACAGATACAGGCTGGGTGGAGAGTGGCTTGAGTGCAGCTCTGAAGAGAAGAACTTGGGGGGATCAGTTGATGGCAAACTCAACATGAGCCANACAGGCTGAAGGAGTTGGGATTGTTTTCTTCCTCTTCCTATCACAATGCATCCCTGGTGAGGGTCTTTCTCCACCTTTCTTGTAGGACACTTCAGGTGGTGTTTCTGAGGGCACTTGTCTCAGCACTCCTACAGCCATGTACCATCTCAGCAATACTTTTCCCACACACTGGCACATGTGCTGTCTGCAGAGCCTATCCAAAGCATCCTCTGAAGATGATCAGAGGGCTAGAGCACCTTCTTTATGAGGACAGGATGAAGGAGTTGGGATTGTTTTCTTCCTCTTCCTATCACAATGCATCCCTGGTGAGGGTCTTTCTCCACCTTTCTTGTAGGACACTTCAGGTGGTGTTTCTGAGGGCACTTGTCTCAGCACTCCTACAGCCATGTACCATCTCAGCAATACTTTTCCCACACACTGGCACATGTGCTGTCTGCAGAGCCTATCCAAAGCATCCTCTGAAGATGATCAGAGGGCTAGAGCACCTTCTTTATGAGGACAGGATGAAGGAGTTGGAGTTGTTCAGACTGGAGGAGAGAAGGCTCAGTGGGCA
>VZTY01011153.1:0-35824 GCA_013400935.1 Turnix velox
AGGAAAGACAGAACAAAGAAGAAAAGATTGGAATATCTTTATTGATAGTCACAGCAACTGCAACAGGGAAATAATGGTAGTTTTGGGCAGTTAAGGATTGTATAACAAAGGAAAATAAGAAGGAAAGGAAATAATATGGTCAGAGTGGAGAAAGATTTCTAATGAGATAGACATGAAAAAGAAAACTAAATGGAACACACAGGAAATTAAATATTTTTTTTCTCACATTTTATGTAAAAATAGTTTAATGAACAGTTCAATCATAATGAATCTCAAGAAAAATGAAAAAAACAATTGTGGCAAATTGAATCAGAATGTAAGCATCAAATACAATAAAAGCGTCAGCAGTATTTGTAGACAATGTCAAGTAGCTTTTCTGCATTGTCCAGTTCTAATTTCTGTTCTAAACAAATTATTTTAACTTCCAGGTGAACATGTTTCTGTTTGATAAGGTTGAACTGAATGTGGAATCAGTTCAGTTACAAAGCTTCTTTAATAACCCTTTGGTAGAAGGTCCCTTCAGACATTGCACTATTGACTAGAAAATTCAAGTCAAAGAAAGGGCATAACATGCAGGAGAAACAGGGCAAAAGAAGAGAAAGTATGTCACTGTGTGCACACACCATGTGTCATTCTGTAATATCCNGATCAGATAAATACAATAAAAGCGGCAGCAGTATTTGTAGGCAATGTCAAGTAGCTTTTCTGCATTGTCCAGTTCTAATTTCTGTTCTAAACAAATTATTTTAACTTCCAGGTGAACATGTTTCTGTTTGATAAGGTTGAACTGAATGTGGAATCAGTTCAGTTACAAAGCTTCTTTAATAACCCTTTGGTAGAAGGTCCCTTCAGACATTGCACTATTGACTAGAAAATTCAAGTCAAAGAAAGGGCATAACATGCAGGAGAAACAGGGCAAAAGAAGAGAAAGTATGTCACTGTGTGCACACACCATGTGTCATTCTGTAATATCCTTTCAGGAGGCAGCGAGTGAAGGTGTGTTGTTTACTCCAAGCTGGTTCTTCCCATCTGACCATGGATTGGATTCTGTCAACAGCAAATCTCTAAGTGTACTGACGACTTCTCTTTTGGCCAGGCTTTTACCAAGGATGTTAATTAAGATCTATATGTGAATAAAATGTCAGGATTTTAAAAATTAAGTAACTTGTTATGAAGTGTTCCAAATCACTATTAAAACACAGCAAAGCAAGGCATTAAACCCACTTTTTATTGCCAATTAGAAGGTCAGTGCATTGTAGTAGCCTAATACAGCATTTTCTTTTGCTGCTCTGGTAACTCCTCTGAGTCTGCTGCCATTGGATATATAAATGAAAATATTACCAGGACTAGGCAGACTTGGGTGTGTTACCAGCTTCAAGATTGCCCTATGCTATACTTAAGTAGTCTCTGCATCCGTGACAAACAGAAGTTTGCTGAGTTGAGTGCTTGGAAAACTGTGTGTTCTGATTTTGTCTAGAATTTTAAGGAAATTAGTTGTCATAAACAAGCAAATATTCAAACTTCTTTGGTCACTCCACAAGAGTTACTTTGTTAGTAAATAAATTAAGCCTAGTGTCATGGCAAAGCACCCTGTCATGCTGCTGCTAGATATTGCTACTAAAAAGAAGGGGAAAACCCTTACCCCGTGATAAACTCTTTTTGCTTGTATATTTTTTAATAATTTTCATTGCATGCAGTACCTCTGTAAGTATAAAGTATATAAATATTTCACTCATCTCTCCTTTAAATCTGAAATCCTTTCCCAGTTATCACAGTGACTCTTTTCTTTATTGTCTTCGCCAGCTGTCAGCATGAGGAAAGGCTGTGACAATTATTTCCTGAGGAGATCTGCCTTAGGCCATAGGATTCTGAGGCTGTGGATCTCATATAATCAATTCTCCCTTTGTAGTATGTGGAAAGCTTAACTTAACTCTGGGGTAGTATTTTTCTTGATTGCTTTCCTATTAGTACATTAAAATTAAAGATGCAGACTTCAAGGTAAATGTAGATTATATTTAAATTTAGATCAAGCAATGGGTGCATATTATTCATGGTATTGGATCTTCCAGAGCCTGCTTGTAGTAAAGCTTTTTCATGAAACATTACTTGAATGATAAAAGCAATAATTATTGAAAAGACAGTCTGTGTATTTTTAGTGAATATATGCAAAGTCATGGTTCAGGGTTGATTATTTTATAATAGCTTCCAATTGCCTTATTGTTTGCAAAAAAAGGAAGGGTGTTTATATTTGCAGAAATTTGAAAAATTAAATTTTCCCACATAAAAGCCTTGTTGGAGCAAAACAAAACTGACCTCAGCAAAGCACCTGGCCTGGGATATCTCCAGCATAGAGCCTTTGAGTAACAGTGGAGCAGAGGGAGGGTGTGTTCAGCTGCAGGCTGACGCACATCAAGATTTGTTTGTAATTCAGAGGTCTCTTTTCCGTGATGCTCAGTGTGTATTTAAGGTAGGAGCACATTCATCCTGGTCTGTTTGAGAATTACTGTAATTTGACTTTACTGTGCTGCTCCTTTCCTGTTAAATTGCTTTACAGTAAAAAAAAAAAGTCTGACAATGCCTTTGTCACTTCCAGAAAGACTCTTGGTCCCTAAAGGACATGACTGACTGGCACTGAATAAATCCCATGATGCTGCTAAAAGGACAACATGCTAAAAAACAGTAACTTGTTTCTCCTTGCAGCATCAGCTGAATGCTTTTTCTTGTAAAATTTGATTAACACAATAATGCTATTAAGAGCATTACTGAGAAGCACTGACATGTTTGGAGGTGTTTTGTTTTTTTTTTGTACACTGGCCTACAGAGCTTGAGTTCTTTTCAGAGCACCTTCTCTGTCACATCTTCTAGGTCTGTTAAACTTTAGGTCCATATTCATATACAAGGCCCCTGCTGTCCCACGTAGTGTTTGAGAGGAGCTGTTTGGCTGGAATTTCTTAGTGTTTTTTAATAAACCATAAAATCCTATACACACACACAAAAAAAAAAGGTGAATAGAAGTGATGTAAGGATACTTGGATAGGAAGTCTTGAGAGATTTTAATCAGAAGTATAATGGTATAATTAAGTGGCTGTGTGAGTGTAATAGTATTTTCTATAGCTCTTCTTGTTTCTGTACAACTAAAATGAATAACTGCAATATCACCAAAGATAGGGTAGTAGAATAAATTATGAACCTGCCTTTACTCTCTATAAACACAATACTCATGATTATATGCATTACTGAAATTTTGTCTTCTTTTTGAATACCGGTAAAATATTCAACAAGAAACAGATGCTATTTATCAGAATTTTTCTTCATTTTCCTCTGTGATCTGTTCAAATGCAGGGGGACATTACTGCACCATTGTTCTCTACAGGTAACTTTTTTGTGAATTTGCTTTTAAAAACCCAAAACAAACTGTGCTTTTACAGTTTCCTATGGGAAGATTTAATTTTATGTGATTAATTATAACTTTATCATCCACATAAAATTCAAGCAGAAAAAAAATCTATTTATAAATCTTCAGTCAATTTCCTGCATTATGGAGGTGTATTCTCTCTTATAAATTTTATGCCCTGGTGCACAACAGCTGCCTGTACCGGCATGTTCTGTAGGAGACTTCCAAGATGACAGATTTATATGATACAGTCATTAATATGAAGATGTTTTATCAGTTACCTAAGCAAAAATACCCTGAAGAATTGATACCTATTTAGTTATTTAAAAAGTGGTGACTGCCTTAAATTAGTTATTGGAAATGAGGAATTCAGCAACAGAAATTAATCACTGTCACATCCATGTGCATGTCTTGTGGATGCAAGGCTGCATAGAACATTTGCTTGGAAATGGGAAAAATATTATTATGATATCCTTAATAGAAACAGACAATCAAACAAATCTTAATTTGAAAAGGTTTCTGCAGTCATAAATCATAATGGCAATGTGCTTTAACAGAGGAAAAACATCTTCATAACGGTGTGACCTTGGTGCAGAGACCCATATTCTGGGAGGGTTATGCTCTATTCAGAGCAGAGTTTTCCGTTTCAGAAACAGATGACTTTTTTTTTTTTTTCAAAATACAAAGTTAAAGGCATGCATTCTAGCTCCTGAAATCATATTGTATTTATCTTTGCATTTTGTGGTGGTTAAATATGTATGTCACCAGTGTGTGAAGATTATCTCTGTAAACAGATACTTTATGGTCAATTGCAATGTCACTAGAGCAAGAAGAAATTAAAAATCTCTATATGTTTAACATTGGTATAAAGACCATTGTGCTGGACTTCAGTTGTTTGGGTCATGAGTACTTGGCCTGAACAGAATGAAGTAAAACAAAAATATAAAATATGGAACATAGCACAAACATCAAGTGTAACATAGTTTAGCTAACATTTAGGCAATCTGCCCAGACCATTGAGAGACCATTTTGACATGCATATGTATATTAGAGATATTAATCACGATTTCATTCCTATTGAAAAAGAGAAGATGGGAGAATATTTAGCAGATCAAAGGCTGAAATGATGAAGATATTTATCTTTCAGCCTAAGAAGAGATTAATATGAATTTAAATTAAGGAAGAACTGGATAACAAATGAAGATAAATTAATTGTAGTTATTTGCCAATTTTACTGTATTCTTTATTTCCTGAAGCTAATGGCACCTTTTACATCAGTGGGAAGCAACCAGCTTAGTTAAAAAAGATGAGAGAGATGGTTTGTGAATTAATATAGTTGAGATAACGTACATACTTGATACAATTCATATAATTGAGGTAAGTGCCATTTATCTGTGAGGCACATTATCTCCCTCAGCCATGTCCCTGAAATGACCCAAGAATGGTACTACAGTGCCTGTACAGTGTACATATTATCCGTATTTTTAAATGAGATATTTGTGCCAAAGAGCAAGGTAGTGTGTGTAAAGGGCACAGGGAGTCTAGACAAGAGCGAAGGAAGTTGTAAGTGTTGAGAACTGATTAATTGAACCTGTATTTGTCAAGCCCACCTCTGATACCTAAACCACATCTAGAATCATGCAACAGCCTGAACTGATTGTATTTTGAGATATAGTGGTGAATGTAGGAAAAAAACCCAAACCCCAAGTTAGGTTTTATCTTCTGAAGAGGAAATAATCTGTAACAACTGAATCAATGAAGGGCATAGCAAAAGATGAGTGATACGGTTTCTTCTTAAATGTTTGTTGTCTGTCAGTGTGTGAACTTGTACCATGTTTGGCTTGCATGCGAGTCTGTTAACCCTCTCTGCGTACTGGGGTACACTTCATGTAGATTTTCTCAAATAAGGTTTTTTGGAGTAACATTTTGGAGGAATTTGTGAGCCTGGCAGGTTTTGTGCCGTGAAATGCTCAGTCTCCATAATAAACAGCTCAGCAGTATCACATAATTTTTTTCAGGTCACCTTTAAAGACAGACATAGTGTTCCTACTGTGCTACATGCCCCCAGCAAACTGCTTCCTTGCAGGACCTCTGTTGTTTTATTGATAGCACATCTAACTACAGATAAATCCTCTGATTTGGTCCCTGAAACAAAGCATCTCCTACTAAGTTTCCTAAATATCAGATGATCAAGAAAGTGAACTGTATAAACAAAAGTACTGTGAATCTTCCTTTCAGAATCCAATTTTTGAAATAAAAATCTAACAGTAAATTAGTGGATGAATGAAATGTGTCTCATTAATATGCATTATGTTAGTGACAGAGGACAGATTTTGTGCTAATTAAGGAAATAATGAGCTATACAGTATGGACAGTCAGTCAGTTACAACATGGTGTGTGATTCAAATGATATCTACAATTGCAGATCCCTTGAGAAGAATGATTCTGTATGGAGTGGTGCATTATACAACTTATGTATACACAGGATCATGCTTTGATTTTGGAATAGTTTTTTATTTACTGTCACTGAACACAGCACGCACAAGGTTTCAGCACCTGCTCTGAAAGTAGAATCTTGTAAAGTTACTGACTTGATTGTATATATCAGCTATATCTCAAGGCTTCACGACTTTGCTTTAGCAAACCTCTGATTTGGGATGCATTTCAGGCATGTGCTTTCTTATGAAATGTCATTGCCTGAAACATACTTAACCTACATGCTCTCCCACTGGCCCTGTTGGAGGGATTTTTAAGACTGTGCTCATAAATGAATGGCTTCCTATATAGCTCCTCTAGGAACTGCTGAGGCATACTGAATTATTTACTCAATAATAGTAGACGTAGCATGTCAGAAGCACCTCAAAGAAATTAAGAGGTCTTTGATCCAGTCTTGGTACGTGCTTTACTGGGTTTCAAAAAGACCTGCTTTTTTAGTTTGGGCTTTGAATTTGTACGAAACAGATCTTGATGTGCTTTGTGTTTTTTTCTGAAGCTGTTAACTAATAAAAGTAGCACTTCATAGAATGCAAGTGTTGCCTTTTCTAGTATTACTTCTGAAAGAATCTCAGTTTGAGTACGTTTAAAGAACTTAGAGGTTTGTTTATTTACTGAGCATATTGACTCCACAAACTAGTCCAGTTCAACTGGAACAAAACTTCTGCTTCTCATCAGTCTAACTGCAAGAGCTATATTTTGTCTGACAATCCTGTGATGAGGAGTTAAGAGAAAAAGAAAATGCTGATGGGAAAAAACTAGATGAGTTTTTTCAAAGCTCAGAAATGTTCAGTTGAATTGTGATTTGAATTTTGGAGAAGGAGTCAGTGGAAAGAGCACACAGTTTCTGTTGTCAGGACTGGTTTTGCTGCTCTTCTGATTTAATCCTATCCTGGATGTATGTATTATGAAACTCTAAAGAGCAGTACATATATAGTTATATAAACACCACATTTTTCTTTAAGAACTCAGATCTTCATTTTGTGTCAGATATAAACTATGGCAAAGTGACTGAATTTACTTCAAGCGATATGTTAATATTCTGTGATGATGGCTATAATTAGAGAACCAAGATTCTGTTTCAGAACCAGACGTGTGCCCAGATCTTGAAATATGGGGCAAAACCTCAAAAGTCAGGGGAACTGCAGCTAGCATGTTTCTGAGATTAAAGATGGAGAGATAGAAGAAAAGAAGGGATAGAAAAGGACGTAATGTAACCCAAAGGACTACTGAAACTTGTTAAATGCAGTATCCTCTGGGTGGTGAATTCCTTCATGTAGGATAAGCCAGGGGGCTGCAGATTTTTCGTCAATTGGATAAAATCCTTGTTTTTTGTTAATGAGACACACTAGTGGTAAAACAGGTTGGAACAGCACCCTTTGGTTACTTTATGTTGTAAATGTCTCCACATAAGAGATGTTAGGATTTTTAATGTTTCACTTTATAAATTATCTTTGAAAAGAAGACAGTCTTTTTTGGAAATAGAGGTCCACTGTCATCAGTTGGGTACTCTCACTGCAGTCATATTACCTTTTCACTAAAAAACAGTAACATTGATGGTTTAGGGGCCAAAACCATCAATAAACCATAAACTATCAAAATTCAAATTAGATTTTGTGCTTTCAGAGAACATGCCAACTGTGTGATGTTCAAAACTGAAACAGAACTGTGCCACTTGAGAGGAGGACAGATCAGGCAGCTTTCATTATATGCTGATTTAAAAGCCTTTTACCCAAATTGCACAAGTTATTTTGTGATGAAACATGTTATGTTGTTTTGTTTATAGATAAAAAGTGTATGAATATCCAGGACCTACATGTAGGTTTCTGCAAAGCAGAAAATTGTCAAATGTACATGCAGTTCAGTCAGTGTCAGATGTTACTGCATTCTGGAGTTCAGCACATACTGCAAATAGATGACATCTCTCTTTCTCAACCATGTACATTCTGAATTTTCTAGAGTTTTTTCTTTTCAGATGCTCAATGATTTAGCACAGTGACATTTTTTAACTGTTATATATGTTGTACAGATTGTCATGTCTTTAGTTCTGCAACTCTTATCTCCTTAGGGCTTGTGCCTTAGGGCAACCCTTAACTGTCAAGTTTCATCATTTAAATTAGCTTGTTTAGAGTGTGTAGCAGGAAGAGAGTGAAGAAAACCATAGCCTGAATGTATTAAAAAAAAACCCGTTTCTTCTCACTGAGAGATGTGAGCCTGTGTATAAATTTTGGGCTGGTTTTAAAAGGTTCTGAAGCACCAGTTCTACAATTGTAAGGGGTCATACTCCCAAAGGAGACCAAAAAGTTCTCCAGAGAGCAGTCTGGCTTCTGAAGGAGCAAACTAGGGTTACAGCTTCAATTTTATTAATAACTTTGTCACTGAAGTCTTAAGTGAATGTCACATGGTAATCTGCTGCAAAAGCTTAAGAGCAACCTGCCACTTGCATCAGCAAGCCATGTGATAATTCCTCAGTCAGTTCAACATTAAGTGGATTTATTTTTTTACTGTCATGGAAATGTGATTTGCACACAGCTTCTGGGCATCACACTAAGTGGCAGGTCAGTACAGTAACCTCACAAAGCAAGGCAGTCGCACATTGCTGTGGGTGCTTGCTAGGCAAAATGTATATCTGATCTTTAGAATCTATATTCATTTAGTGAAGACAAGGATCCATTAGATCCTTTGCTTGAGTTACAGTAGCTGTATAGTTGGATCATTGAGTCTGAACTTGATTTATCATTTCCATTTTTTCAAGTAGGGCCAGGTTTTAATGTTACATTTTTTATTTCCTTATGGTACTAGGTTAGTGTATACTCATTATGTACACTTATGTACACTCTAGGATGAGGATTTTAAGCACAAGTATTTTCTTCCACAGCTGATGTGTGGTTTTATTATATGAGAATGAAGTGTTGTGTTAATTATAATTTAGAAGTAAAATCAATGCTAAAGAAGGAAAAGTAGACATTGAGAGGACTTCTAAAAATAAAAATACAATCTTGAGAGCTTTTTCTGACTGCACAGGTAAAGAAACTTACTGCCTTCTGTTGTACTGACAGTGTCATTGTTCTTGCTTCTTCTAGAGAGTATCTTAAGGTTTTTCAATTAACAAAAGCACAGCAAAAAGGAGGAGGATAATGTCTGCCAGCCATCTGCAAGGTTCTCAGTAAGCTGTCCCAAATCATGCTTTTTAGCAGGGAGATGTATCAATAAACAGTGAGGAAGAAAGGGCTTAGCTCTGCATTGCAGCCATCCCTTTGCAGTTATCATCTTCACTGTTGGTTGGGGTGGGCTAAAGCAACGATTTTGTGCAACAAAAGAGCCTTTTACTGAACATTATTTCCCCATTACAGTGGTAGTCTCTCCTTTGTTAATAATTCTTTACAGAAAATGAATGGGAATATAGTGTTTGAAGAATGGAATATCATGAAGGCAGAGCCCTGAAATTTGGCAGTGTGTTCCACGTAGTGTGGTGCATAGCCCAATGAAACTCATTAGCAAGGGGATTGTTGCTGCCTAAGTGTTACACTTTTTTCATGGCTATTTGTTAGTCTGATAACTCTCAGATACATTTGGTTCAGACAGAGATGTTATAAAATCAGGAAATTTTATTGGCGAGAGTCAGTTCTTTTCCTTGCTTTTCTAAGGAGGTTTAACATAATTGAATAGTAGGAGAGTAGGGCTAGTGTCTTTGGACAAGGGTCTATTTCTTGGCCATAAGCTGAAGTGGCACAAGGGGAGTTTGCACCTGTATAGATAACTATTTTTTTCTCCGACAAATATCTTGATCTTTTTTAGAACAGTTATTGGGCTCTTCTACCAGCTAACCAGACTTTTACCAGAAATGATGGTGCATTTGAGAGCTCCAGGACCACCAGAAATCATTAGCCAACAGACAGACTCAGCCAGTTTTAGATCACATGGGAGGCAACAGGTATGGCTTCATGTTAGAAACATGTCCATCCACAAGAGAACTGACTAGGTGATTCCCATATTTTTGCAATAGTTTTGAAGTATGTGGTTTAATACCTCACTGTAGTTACTGTTTACCTCATTTGTCATTAATTTCCAAAGAATGCATGGTGCATCCAATAATGACTCAGAAAATATATAAGTGAATAAATAATGTAACCAAGTAAGCCTTAAAATATAATAAATTGTTATTAAAAATTGTATTTCTATGCAGTTAATATGTATATTAGACATTTGGCACCTGATATCTGTCTCTCTTCTTGATTGATTTGCTCAGATTACTCACACAGATTTGCCAACAAATAAATACATTTCTGAATAGTTTTCTCCTCTGTTAATGTTACCTTTTAGCCTGTTGAATCACTTCTGCTATTGAAGTCACATATTTTTTCAGTGAGTATCACTGTTTTTTAGTGGGAATAGGTTTTGCATGTATCTTTTAGAGCAGTGTCCTTCAAGACTTGAAATTAAGCGAACCAATTTTAATTAATATCTTGTTTCCACATTGAATAGTCATGCTATCATTTTCTTACTATGATACTGAAGTAAGGTATCCTCAGTTTGTGTTCACAGATAGTAAATATGTGTCCAAAGAAGAGCAATGAAACTGATCTAGAGTTTGTATGAGAAGTGGCTAAGGGAACTGAGGTTGTTTAATAAAAATGAAGCTCTAGGGAGATATTGTCACACTTTAGAATTACCTGAAAGGAGACTGTAGTGTGGTGGGTGTTGATCTCTTTTCCCAAATAACAAACTTTTTCAATCTGTGTCGGTACTGTGTTTCTGTAGAAGTAATTACCAAAGGCTCCAAATTATAGAAATTTAATTAACTGCATTTCTGTAAATCAGGAAATCAGGTCATTCCTACTTTTATATAGCTTGGCCTTCTAAATTTGAAAGCACTGGCCAAACATTACCATCATGCCCGCAATGGTTTTGCAAGCAAACCTCCCTGATTTTAATTCTTTTTGTTGTTTGGGTTTTTTTTTTCTCAGAACATTCCTTGTGCTCTTTGGATTATGTCTGTACAGATAAGAGGCCCAGGGTATGATCTCAGCTATGGATGTCCATGTTGCACCTAGGAAATGCACACAGTTCATCTGATGCCCCTTCTAAGTCAGGATCCAGAAATGAGGCTGCCCTCTCCCTGAATATTCAGAGCAGCCTAATCCACTGAAATGCCTCAGAAGATCACAAAGAAGTAATGGACAGTAGAGCTCCTTGCAGAGTGGGAGTTCAGCCACAATGTGCTGCTTGGAAGGCTAGGCTACAGATCTGTGTAATTTTCTACCTTTCTACTGATTGCCATAGCCTTCGTAATGTGCCCACAAGCTGCAGGCCAAGGCTGACTCTCTTCTCAGTATTCAGGCACAGCTGTTCACCAGCTGCTCATATTCATAAGCATCGATTTAAGAGAGTGTTGTCTGCTTCTGCCATTCCAGCAGTGGCTTTTTCTTCAGGCCTGAGGGATGGCACTGGGACCATGCCCAGACAAGGGACTAAGTGGCTGTTTTTCAGGAAGCCAAAGTAGTAGAGGAGAGTCTCTTGCTTCTCACTGTCATTTTCTCCCTCTGGAAGGTACATGCCTGTCAGTTGTAATCTGTGGCTAGTGCCTAATTAGCTGCTGATTCTGAACTTTTTATGCAAATTCAGTTAATGGAGGTGAAAATCTCTGCCTGGTAGAAGGGGAAGAGAAACAGCTATTATAATTTTTACAGCTTATATTTACCTTTGGCCTGTTTTTTGTGTTTGCAACTGTTCAGTAGTTGTTTCTAGGTTGTGAACATACAATGGAAAGGCTTGAGGTGAGTCTTTTGATCTTTGCAGGGCTCAGGGAGGCTCAGAAGGGGTTCCAGAGGACTGGCTGCCAGCACTTTTGAGCTGAGCCCCGAGCTGTTTCCTTTGTTCTGCTTGAAGTCAGCATTGATTCTTAGGAGTTGTGATAGTGATTAGATGGATTCAGTTTTTTCCAGCAGTTTTAGTTCTCAACATAGTTTAGGGTTTTCCCCCACCCCTTATTATTTTCTCCTCTAGGATTAGGTATGTTAAAAAAGATCAAGGGATGAATTGTTCCAATTCAAAGTGCAGAGGAATGACTGTGACTCTTCCCCTCCCTTCCAACTCTACATATTCATTTACCATTTTAGAAGAGATCTACCCTGTCATTTGTTTTGCACCTAGGTTTAGCAACTGTTCTGTTGTGAGATTGGTCATAATTTTTGAAGGACTATTTTCATATGCTGTAGAGCAGTTTGTATTTTATATAACTGTATAGGACAGAAATTACAGCATTTTTGAGTGAGAAGGTTACAAAGATCTCATTTCAAAGTGGTTTTTCAGAGGCAGCATGCTGAGAACAAGGTAGCCTGAGAAAATGTGTATTATGTTCATGTTTGTTATGCATGTGACTGCATTCTTCTGTTCTCGTAATACATAGAAATATGTTTATGCTTAAGACTTGCAGTTTGGACTAAAGGCTACCGTAATAGGAATGTTATGTTGAGATTTGATTGCTGTATAGATTGTGGTACAATAAAGCAGTAATCCATCTCCCCTGTGATCATTCTAATTTTTTATTCAGCTGTGGCATTTTGTACTGTGCTGTTTATCTTGTACTTTCATTCACTCATAGATCTGATAGTTGTGAAACTGGCAGATGGTTTGTGATGCTGTACTAGGACTGGTTGTATCAATCCCAGTGATTAAAAGACTTGCTGATTTGCTTACCCAAGAGGATTAACGGCAGGAGGAGAGGGCTTTGTTTGAAAAATCCATGCCCCATAATTCAACAAGTGTACAAAAAAATAGAATGGATGTAATCCAGTATTACAGCTGCTTTATAGACAAGCTTTTTATCAAACTTACTCAGCAACTAGGTATTGCCTGATGAGATCTGAACTACCAAGGAAAATGCTCACACTGTTTTCTCAGCCATTCTATGAGATTCATGTTCAAATTTTTAAGCAGGTCAGCAACAGAACTGAATGACATATAAAACTTTGGAGAGCTGCCCTGTGTATTATTCTAGTATAAAATCAGAAATGCAAAGTAGGAAAGCATGACCATGACCCAATCTCTCCTACCTCTGTAATTTAAGCAATCACAAATGGGTAGTTTTTCATTGGAATAGTCAAATGCTCCATCAGACCCGACTGTGGATACTTTAACCTGCTGCTTAGGCTTCTGGAAGTCAATGTGATGGCTGACTAATAAATCATAAGTTAAATGTCAAATACACAATTTAATATAGCCTAGTGAAGAGCAAATTCCTCTGGAAGTTCAGGATGCTGGTCCCTATTCTCCAATTAATTTTAAGATACATGCAATGATCCTTCAATGGGAATGGAGGTGATTCTCTCCTCAGCCCATCACATCCGCCACTTGCAGTTTTCCAACTATTAGAGGAGGCAGTTCCTTCTCAGTCCTACCTCTTGTTAGATGTGCAGGGCACTCCTGAGCAGTGGAGTTCAAATGCCCGGATCCTGCCTGTGTCAGCATCTGTGCTAACTCCTGGATGCCCCACAAAGGTAGGCATCATTTCATCTGTCCAGTATGAGCTTCCCATTTCAGTCAATGCTGGCTACCTTAGTCATTTGTGAGTGACTTTTTCTAAGCACGTCTACTGACTTTATTGTTCTGAGGAGCTTAAATGGAATAAAATATATCACAGCTTAGATGGTAGACACCTCGCCACAGACTAAGGTGCTTCTCCATATGGAAATTGAAATGGAGGTATTCACTGTGCATTTCTGAAAATAAGAGTAAACAGACTAAGTGTGCCTATTTTGAGACCCAGGAAACTACAGGCCAGTCAGTCTCACCTTAGTGCTTGGCAAAGTCATGGAGCAGATCCTCCTAAAAGTGTTGCAAAAACACACGAAGGGTGACACAGAGGTGATTGGAGGCAACCAACACGGCTTCACCAGGGGCAAATCATGCCTCACCAATTTGGTGGCCTTCTATGACGGAGTCACATCATTGGTGGACAAAGGAAGGGCAACTGACATCATCTACCTGGACTTGTGTAAGGCACTGTCCCGCATGACATCCTGGTCTCCAAACTGGAAAAGAATGGGTTTGACGGATGGACCACTCGCTGGATAAGGAGCTGGTTGAATGGTCGCACTCAAAGAGTTGCAGTCAATGGCTCATTGTCCAAGTGGAAAACAGTGACAAGTGATGTTCCTCAAGGATCAGTACTGGGACCAGTGCTATTTAACGTTTTTGTAGGAGATATGGATAGTGGGATCAAGTGCACCCTCCGCAAGTTTGCAGATGACACCAAGTTGTGTGGTGCAGTTGATTCACCTGAAAGAAGGGATGCCATCCAGAGGAATTACAGGGATGAATTGTGGTTTCATGCAACAATAACCTAAAGTCTTCTGAATACAGTTTTCTGTCTTTATGTTTCACATAAAGCAATGAATAATGTTTGTATGTGAAGCTAACAATTTTAGATTAGTTTATGCTCAAATCTGAGGCTTCAAAGTCCAGTACAAACAGGAATATTTATATATGGCATTTTCCATCATTTCAGAGGTAGAAATGTTTGGTGCAAGTTTAAATGTCCATGACAAGAAGAAACCTTTAAGCTAAAGTGAATTTATCTTCTCTCAACATATTTTTTTTTTCTTGCAAAAAGTAAGCAAAAAATATTGAAGGCACATCCTTAAAATTAATAAAAAAGGAGTAGTTAAAACTAGCAGAAGTAAAAAAAAGGTCCTAGGCACATTATTATCCCACTGTGTGACTCAAATATTTCTGTGAAGAGAAGATCACTGTGAGGAATGTAAAGTTACATTAGAACAGTTTACAGTTTAAAGACTAAAAATAGAATTGGGCTAGAAAAAGAAGAAAAAGCATATAAGGAAATTAGTTGGGAAAAAAAAAAATTCCATCTTTTTTAACTGTGTCTCCTTATTCTATTTCTTGACTGTCATTAAGTGCCAGATATGTTTTGCTTTTTATATTTATTTTACTTCCTTGAAGAATGAATAAGTCTTGCTATGGTCTTTGTTTGAGAGCCAGTTCAGAACAGCTTGCCCTCGCATAGAGATGTGTTTTTCCATTTGCATAGTATCACTTTCACAGATGAACGTTTGGCTGTGTTTTGCTGGGTTGCTGGTGTGTTTGCCAGTACTGGCTTTGGACCATGGTCTGTCTGGTTTCTCTCTGTGTCTATGAAATGCAGTGATGAACGAGAGAGATGAATTGTTTCTTAGCATTGACCTAATTCTGCTTGTTTAATGACATGATAGCTTAATGTAATGTCCATAGTGAAGCTAGTCAGTGATGACTTCACTGGAAATGGAACAAGCCTTAGGCTTCAAAAGAAGGCAGACAGATAATTTTTTTTTCTTAAATACCTTTAAAAATCTTCCAGTGTATGGAAAAGTAGATTTGAATTTCTACAAAAAGATATTAGTATTGCAGATGAAGACCAGCAAGCTGGTGCAATATAGGAATGGCAGGTGTGTAACTTTCAGCTGAAAATAGTATGAAACTTTGCATCTTATGCCATGTTCAAGAAAAGGATGTGTTTTTGTCCTGTTTCTAGAATGTTATTGTTTTTCTACATGCAGTAGCAAGAAAGCCAAAATAGGTGTGTGGTTTTATTCTTGTTTCCTGCTGTTTGTTGTGTGAGATTTGCAAGCTCAGCAAGTCATATATTTTCCAAAGAATAGTTCTGTACCCTGTTAAAATAATTTTAGATTGCTTTAGTATGATTTGGAGTGAGTAGTCAGAAGACTGAAAGGTGAATTCTCTTTTGTTATAATCAATCAACCAATCAAACGTATTAAACAAAGATGCTGGCACAAGTGATAACTGTTTTCTTCCAATCACACACAGACTAAATGACTTGTGCCATGAGACTATGATACAGAATTGGCTGCCCTGTGTGATTCCTTTGTGAAGGAGATAGGTGGACATCTTTGTAACAATGTTGAAGAAGAGCTTAGACCTACTCATTTGAATTGGTGGCCATCATATGGTTCTAAAAAGTATTATATAAATCTTACTTCTTGATGATTTTTGAAATTGAATTCAGAAGCGTCGAAGTCTTTATTGCAGTGAATCACAGTGTAAATCAAGGACCCATGGACATGAATTAGAATTAAAGAGCCCCAATAAAGAAGCACAACACTCAGTTACCACAGTTAGATTGAATCCTGAATTGTCATTGACGCATTTCTCAATCTTGTCAGTAATGATGGTCTCCCATGGTGCCAGCAAACTGTAAGCAATTTTCTGCAGTAGCTGCTGTGACCAGATTGTATTAAGATGAAATGTTGTCATGAGACACATACACAAAAGCTTCTACTTTCTTGTGTCTGGTGCAAGAAAGAAAACCATCTTTCTCAGCTTGATGAAGCACAGAAAACCCTCCTTGAATTAAGGCTGAAAGAAAATCTGTTGGTGTTTGTCACATGTAATTTATTTTGGCTTTATTAGTGACAACTTTTGTAACTGGAATAAAATGAGATTTTGCAGGTACAGACGATTTAAAATGTATTAAATATCATTTGGTCATGAGGTTATATTATCTACCGTAATGTGTACATGCTCAGTTGGGAGAATATCAGACTCCTAATCTGAGGGTCAAGGATTGAAGTCCCTGTTCTGGTATGAGGCTTGCCAGAATTGTGTTGGTGGTTGGACTCAATCATCTAAAAGGTCCGTTACAACCTAGGTTATATGATTACATTATTGTTATTTTTCTCATGTATTGCATAGTAGAACAAATATTCTTTGCACAAAGAGTAACTCAACCTAATATGAACATTTGTAGATAACACTGCATTATGGCTAATGAATGTTTTCTGTACATCATTTAAATTTGTTTTTCTTAGAAGTAACTGAGAATGAGGGTGAGACAGGGGAACAAAATTTTTAAATGGGTTTGTTGAGAAACACTGAGGTAGGTGACAGTTTATCTGCATCGTATGAATTCAGTGTTTTGCTTGAGGCCTTTAGGATAACAAAATTTCACAACTGAACAGTTCTCTTAAGGAAATTTATCTATCTTCAATTATAATTGAATAGTAACCTAATTACACCAAAGTCTGGGAGCAACAATAAGGCATTGTATCCAAATAAATTTAAGCAGGAATTCTTCAGAAGGGTGCTGTTAAGTTTTGTACTCTTGTGGTTGCTTTTGCCAGTAGTGAATGTGAAACACATTTGTTGATACTAATAGGAAAGTTTCTATTTTTGGGTAAGTGAGAGGGATATTACTTTAAATTTAAACTAGATAAAGGACTTCTGTAATCAGGTGCAGCTGAGAGAAAGTAGAATGATGGCTCTAAATCCTTTAGACCTATCATTGGCTGGAAATTACTTGTTTTATTTTTAAAAGGTTTATAGTTATCATTTTTGTATAACTAACAGCAGACTATAATTCATCACATAAATAACAGGTGGGGTTGGAACTAGAAAGGTGCAAAAGTTACACCAAATGTTGAAAAGGCTTTCTGTGAAGTCAGGTTTAGTATAGGCCTGTAATCTATACAGGAATCAACCTGTAACAAACAAATATAATTTTCAGATTAATTAATAAAAGCTGCAGTGAAAATAGAATTAATGGAGACATGAATAAATTTGATGAACAGTTATGACGGCTTTTTAAATTAAGTGTTTGACTGAAAAAGCCACTGTAATTCATAAAAGTTGTCAGCAAGTATGTGGGTGAAGGAGAATGTCAGAAATTTCAGGAGGCCTTCAAAAAGTTTTCCTAAGTTTTAAGAAAAATTACTAAAGTGTTGCTGCCTATACAGTTGCCTAAATAAACAGGTAGTGTATCAGAAGACAGAAAGCAAGGAATAGAAATAACCAGAATTAATATAGTTATGACCAGGTTTTGAGCTACTAGATCTAATGGGAGGAGTCCCTGACCATGGCAGGTGGGGTTGGAACTAGAGGATCTTTAATATTCTTCAAACACAAACCATTCTACAATAAAGAAATAAGTTAATTGTTGTTGAAACCATATGTTTTTTTTCCCCAGTATGAGCATCCATGAATTTCATTAACTTCCATAGGTTTTTAGTATTTCCACCTGCTATATTCATTTTTTTTCATTCTGTATGCCTGCAGGCTAAAGGATATATTAACAGCACTTAAGTAATTGCGGCTTTCTCCAAATAATCATCTCAAATTGATAATAAGAGTACATATTTACTGCATGTCTAAGCTGCAAATAATAACTGAACAATTAAAAAAAATTTAGACAGTAATAAGCAATGTTACACAGGAAGCATTTACTATTGTTTTAAACCCTGCCAGAAAGGGCTATCACATGATCTGTGTTATCAATATGAAAGGATTGGTCACTTATTTTCATTGCATTAACAGAAAATGACAAAGGCGAAAGGAAGAAAAGGCAATACATTTTTTATTCCTCTTCTGAATTTTTGCTTGTTAAAAAGTGAAAAGAAAAACCCTCACAAACTTTTGGGAAGAGATCTTTTCAACCTATATAATCAAATACACACCTACTATGTTTTGTAGTACATATTTTGACAGTGGTCTGCCAATTTACTGAGGTCTCACTTGAGCATAATATGTAGTGCTTCTCCTGGTAAGTCAGGCAGCTTCTGGGATTCTCTATCAGAGAGTGATTCTTGCACTTTGCTCACAGGTATCCATCAACCTCAGTCACCTTTGCTGGCGTATTTCTTGTATTTTTAAGTCCTGTATTTCACTTTTATCCTGTCTCTGCTTCTGAGTTCAAGAGTTCAAAATTGCAGTTTCTCTCTTTCACCATTTTCAAAGCATCTTATTTTATTCCTCCTTCAACTAAAATTTTACTTTTCTATTGCCTGGAACTCCCTGGTATTTTTTCTTCCACATCATACTTCATACCATCTCTAGATAATTTCCACTTCAAAATATCCTCCCCCATCTGCCTTCTAAGATGAAAATCACCTCTTTTGTTATGCCTTCATTCTTTCAAGCTCCTACCTCTTATTTTTGCAACTCCTGGCTACTCATTGTATGTACCCTTCCTTTGTCCTCTGATATGTTTATTGCAATATTTTAGCTGCTCAAAAAATATTACATTATAAAAATGACTGACTTACAGTGCTTCCTTGTACTGTGTGTATCTCAGGCCATATGGCTAGGCTTCTTCTCTTCTAGGTTTTCTTATGTTCTTCTCTATAGTTGAAGAAATGCTTACATTTTCTCTTACTCCTTTGAGAGACACTTCAAATCCCCCTGCTAGGTTTTCTTATTTCTTGGTTTCTTTTTACTCCTTCACTCAGACACTTAGGCACAGAAAATTCTGGTTTTCACAGTAGCACTGTGAAATTGAGACCAATATTCCTTTTTGACCACATTCTCCTTTTTTACTTTCATATTCTGTGTTGCTGGCATAAAAGGACACTGTCTCTAGACAGTGTAGGGCCCTCACTATGAGTAGAGCTGCACTTCTGAAAAACAAGGGCTGTATGTATTGTAGTATGTATTGCAGTAAATGCCCGGTCAAAAGATCAGCATATATCGCAAATGGTTAATTTGGAGCATTTGCTACTGTGAGATGAGTTCTTCGGCCATTGGCTAACCTAATTTATAACTTTCAGCAAAGTAATCTTTATAAGCATTAATAAGGACTTTACCACAAACCATTACCACAGAGGTACTTGAATGTTGCTTCCAGCAGTGCTCAACTAGATGCTGAATCTGAACGACAAGTAGACATAAAAGTGATTGGCCAAGAGATTAAACTTCTCTGCCAGATGATCTAAAGATATTAGGTACCTACCATTTAAAACCTGAGCTGTCAGACTCCTTAAAATCCTGCTTCTTGAGCATTATGATCTGTGAGCTGGCATGGAAGGAAAGGTTATCTCATACAGGAGATTTAAGTGTGTTGTGTCAGTTCCTTTCAATTCCTCAAACCTTCACCAAGCTTTCCATGTGCAAAAAAGAGAAACGGACTGACATGGCAGATAAACTTTAACAAGGTCCATACCTCCTGTTCTGTTAGTCTGGCTCATATTTTTGGTTCCTAGATGTGCTTACCTTCCCAGGAACTAGTTTCTGTGTACTACTTCCTTATCTCTATCAAAGTTTACAATCAGCAGCTGGGGGTGAGGGGAACTTTGTATTTACTCCTAGATTAATTTTTACAATGTGTAATAGGATCATGTCTAGACTCAACATTACAAAATCTCACTATCAGCACTTTGAGAATGATTCAGTAGTAGATAATTTTAGATGACTTACTGATCTAAATTATGCTGAATGTGCATACTCTGCTGCTTTAATCCTGTTGTGCTCTTTTGTGATTGGTGGTTAATTTAGTTCTAACTGAACCAATAAAAAATGCAAAGAAAATATCAACTTCTTAGTTATAGATTTATACTTTGTAGTACTTTCATTATGTAACCCCAAATGCGTAGTGTTCAATTGTATTAATCCTCTAGATACTAAATATTTGGCAAGCTCTTCTTTATCATGTACAGTATTCATACTTCTTTACCTTTTTTGCGTACTCAAATGTTAGATTCCTTCAAAATTTCTAAAGTTTACTGAGTATTATGAGTTTTATCTTAAAACTGGTAATAACAGGTGAAATAGCTCTCCAATCTGTCATCTCTGTAGAGCTTTGGGAGGTTATAAAATAAGAATCTGATTGAGTAATCCTTATCCTTAGACTGTTTTAGGTATTTATCCACTTACATTACTTGCATGATGAAAAGATCTTCCATCATTTTCATGCGATGAGCATCATATTCTGCATTTTGAAAATATAGGTCATATTTCAATACTTGATCCCCACTTGGATGTTAGGAAGTTTTATCATTTCCATCTATAATTGAAGCCATTATTATTCCTAAGTCATCTCTTGTTACTACAATCTAAAGGCTTTTTCATGATGTCTTGTAAACTTACCATCCGTGGTTTGATTATGGCTGAACTTAGATCTTATCCCCATGTTTCTAATAGCATCCATTGCACTGGTAATGATAGTTAACTGATTTCCTCTTTATAAGGGCATCCTCCAAGCCAAAATCTCTGGTGTGGATTTGTAATTAGCAACAATTCTTGGAGAGATAAGAGTAGAAAGGGCAAAATATCAACCGTTTGAATCCTGTGATTCGTTAAAATTCATTCCCTGTGTAGTTGTTCTTGATTGAAGATCACCTTTGCTTACTTTTAGTTTTTCCAAAGGGATTGCATTTTAATATTTTGTTATTTGCATATAATTTTCTGTTTCATTTGAAATTAGCTCCTAAAAATAATGAGAGAAGAAGCTGCAATAAATAATCCCAAAGTTAAGGATTTTTTTTGACACAAGAAATATCAAAGCAACTGTATTTATCAGTTTAACAGAAGAAATCACATGTTGCTTTTGCAGACAGTAAAGGTCTGAAACAGAAACAGCATATATGATGTAACAAGCTTTTATGACTTCATTGTAGTAAAATTGCTTCTACATGCAAATCCTTTTCTGAATTTCCCTGCATCTGTAGCCCTGGTGTCATGTTGTGATTTAAAAATCACTTCATGTCTGTTCTTAAAGTCAGGCGTTGACACTTTCAGATAAGCTATTTTCTCTGTAGTTACTGTTAGTAGTTTCTTAGTAGTCACTGTCCTGGAATAAGTCTGAAGATGTATTACTGTGAAGCCAGTGGTTTTTCAAACATAAATGGAACACCCCTCCTGCCTGATGTGACAAATTTCTTGCACAGTCATGTCCTTGAATCATAAGCAATCAGTGAAGCATGGTTATGGGAGATAATTCTGAGAAAGAAACTTGGTGGGATAACTACTTTTTTGAGGGAAAATCATAGAATCATAGAATAGTTTGGGTTGGAAGGGACCTTAAAGATCGTCGAGTTCCAACCCCCCTGCCATAGGCAGGGACACCTCCCACTAGACCAGGCTGCCCAGTGCCTTGTCCAGCCTAGTCTTGAACACCTCCAGAGAGGGGGCATCCACAACCTCTCTGGGCAACCTGTTCCAGTATTTCACCACCCTCACTGTTAAGAATTTCTTTCTTATGTCTAGTCTAAATCTATCCCCCTCCAATTTATATCCATTGTTACTAGTCCTCCCATCCGATATTATGTTAAAAATTCCTTCCCCTGCCTTTCTGTAGGACCCCCTCAGGTACTGATAAGTTACTATGAGGTCCCCTCTGAGCCTTCTCTTCTCCAGGCTGAACAACCCCAACTCCTTCAGCCTGTCCTCATAGGGCAGTTGCTCCAACCCTTTGATCATCTTCGTGGCCCTTCTCTGGACCCTCTCCAATAGCTCAATGTCCTTCCTGTGTTGAGGGCTCCAGAACTGGACGCAATACTCCAGGTGGGGTCTCACCAGTGCCGAGTAGAGGGGTAAAATCACCTCTCTTGACCTGCTGGTCACACTCCTCTTGATGCAACCCAGGATTTGGTTGGCCTTCTTGGCTGCGAGTGCACACTGCTGGCTCATGTTGAGTTTGTCATCAACTGACACACCCAAGTCTTTCTCTACGGAGCTGCACTCAAGCCACTCTCCACCCAGCCTGTATCTGTGCTTGGGATTGCTTCGACCCAGGTGCAGGACCTTGCACTTGGCCTTGTTAAACTTCATGAGGTTGGCTTGGGCCCACCTCTCAAGCCTGTCAAGGTCCCTCTGGATGGCATCCCTTCCTTCAGGTGTATCAACTGCACCACACAGCTTGGTGTCATCTGCAAACTTGCAGAGGGTGCACTCGATCCCACTGTCCATATCTCCTACAAAGATCATAAATAGCACTGGTCCCAGTACTGATCTTTGGGGAACACCACTCGTCACTGGTTTCCACTTGGACATCGAGCCATTGACTGCAACTCTTTGAGTTTGACCATTCAACCAGCTCCTTATCCAGTGAGTGGTCCATCTGTCAAACCCATTCTTTTCCAGTTTGGTGACCAGGATGTCATGCGGGACAGTGTCAAAATGTAAGCAACAAAACTATAGCTCTGATTCCATAATCAGCTCCAGGTTAATTCTTGAAATTATGTATATTGGACCTGTCACTGGATCTTGGTCTGTAAGATCCAGTAAGGCGCAGGACTGTAATCTTACTCTTAAATTATATGAGAATCGTCCTACTAAATTAGATATTCTTTAATAGACAATAAAGAAAACCTACTTTTAGTTATTTTTGAAAAAGCTAAAGATGAATGCCTTCAAAAAAGAGATGTTTGTGATTCATAGGCACAAAAATCTGGATGCAAATGCTTTTGTTAAGACACTTGAAAGAAACTTTTTATTTATGAACACCAGAGATGATTGGAAATGTTCTTGTCCTTAATTTCTTAAAATTCTAGCAGGCTCCAGGCAAGAAGTTTATCTCAGTTCACAAGGACTGCTAAAAATTTCCATTTTGATATGAATTCCTCACAGATTCCATACATAGGAATTCATTGTGGAAAGTAACTTTAAAACTGCAATCTAACTTGAAATGCTGGTAAAATCTGTCTGTAACCCAGGTAGAAGTCTTTTTTGTGCTCCTTTATATTTTTGTATTCCTCCAAAAGGTTTTTGCCCAGAAGGCTCTAAGTGATATTTTAGTTTGTTAGTGTCCCAAATATTATTAGTAGTTAAAACAGCTGTGTTCTCTTCATTAAAGTAGCTATCCATCTGAATAATTGATAACATAATTGCTTATGCTTATTCCTGTTACCTAAGGGTTTGTCTATTTGCTGCTTACATGTCTATATGCTTCTACATAGCTATGTAGAAGGAGGCTGGTGAACTGCTGAGGATATGCTGAGGGGAAAAAGGAACATAAACTGATCTTATGATCATGTGCAATGCATGGCAACCGTGCTCCAGTCATGCTTCAATTCTTGGGTCCTTGCAGCTTGTTAGATCATTGGGTAATACTGTGAGAAATTTATAAAATTTGACTAGGATTTGTGTGGGATTTGTGTGCAGGAGGATTGGCTACTGAGCACCAGGGTAGTGAGCTGCACCCTGACTGTTTGGCCTCCAGTCCGTATTACTCTTGCATTACATAATACCTAGAGGTCATATGTGTTTTTTCCACTTGATACTGAAAACAGAAAGAGCAGCCTCTCTAATTGTGTCCAGCTCCACTAATAGTCATAGGCATAGAACACAGTATGAATAATTCATTATTCATTGTTTGGCTAACAAGACTTTGACTTGGGAAGTTGTGCAAAAGGAAGGTGCTCTTTGCCCTGTTAGAAAAACTGAAGGTCATCTCAACATCATGAAAAGTTATGTGATGAAGGAAGCTGTAATCTCTGTGGACATAAGAGGTTTAATGGTGCTTCAGTAGGGGGGTAGCTGTTGTATCAACAGCTTGAGAGCTCAGTTAGGTTTTATACTAGATCACACAAGATGGAAATAACATAGGCTCTAGTTCTGTGAATCATTTCATACTACATTTTGGTTAAAGACCACAAGCTCTGGGGAAATTCTAGGTTGCTCTTGCTTTGTAAAGACATAGAGAATCAATTGCAATGATTTTCCATGAGGAGATTCTTGCCTACTTTTACTTGTTGACAAAAACCAGCTGTGATTTTTTTTCTCTTTTAATACCACAGTTGGAATTTACAAGTTTGCTCCCATAACTTCACTTTAAGCAATTGTCATGCAGCACACCTTCACTACTTAGCTGCCTTCACTACTTTGTGAGGGCAAAGCCGGTAGCCCTTCCATTCTTTGCTGAGTGGAAAATAGACATCTGGCTATCTGTCTCTTCAGGAAATATACAATACAACTTCTAGGAGAGTGTCTACCTACCAGAGCATTGTTTAGTCATAGAAAGAATGCTTTATGGAAGAAAAAAATCCCCAAAACCTTTAACGCTGTGTACAGCATTAACATCTGATTTAAAGTGCGTTAAGAGCCAACAACTCAATGTCAATTTGGTCTGACTTTACAGTACTACTTGCTTGATTATGGCTCTCACTGGGGGAGCTGAGCATTTCAATACCATCCCTGAGAACAATTCCAACCAGCTGGTGTACTCTATATTATATAGTTATGAAGCGCACAGTGCCATTTGACATACTGAAGAGGCACCGGGAGCCCACTTCTCAAAATATTTACAACTTTTTTATTCTTCTCTAAACAATCATTTGCATAGTAAAAGCAATCTACAGCACAGCAACATGGGGATTTACTTTATTTTCATTTTTTCAAACTTACCTTGAAGTGACTAGGGAGCAGTTTTTTAGAAGTGACTAGGGAGAAGGAAAATGGAGCAGGTAGGAATAAAGGCTGTAATATTTCTGGGAAAAACTTCATGTTGACTCAGTCAGTGAAAGATGAGGAATCTTTGAAAGAAAAAAATGTGTAAAAGTTCTGTTGACTATGTGAAAGTATAGCATGAAATGTCTCCTCCTGAAGTGGAGAAGCTAGAAACCAGGAGATGTTGCAAGTGATCAAGCTGGTCATGATGTGGTTGTTCATGTTTAGGTGAAGTGTGGTCTGTGCAGTCTGTGGGACTGCCAGGTGCCCATGGCTCCTGTTGCATCCCTTAGGAGACATGAGTCATTTTTTGAAGGAGCAGAGTTTCATGTTAAAACTTGCACTAAATTTCTTTATAAATTCTCTGCAGCATTCATTGATGTATTGCCACCCTGTTAACTTGCTGCCAGACAGTTCTCTAGCAGAGCAGCAGAATGGAAGATTCTCATTTAGTAGGACTAAAAGTATGTCTATAAATATGTAAGTTTCAGGAGGTTTGAGCCAGTGACCTCCAATGGTAGGACTTGGGGCAGTGGGTGCAAGCTGGAACACAGGAGGTTTCACAGAAATATAAGAACAGTGACAGAACAGTGGCACAGGCTGCCCAGAGAGGGTGTGGAGTCTCCTTCGCTGGAGACATTCAAAACCCCATCTGGGTATGTTCCTGTGTGATCTGATTTAGGTGTTCCTGCTTTGGCAGGGGGATTGGACTAGATGATCTCTTGAGGTCCCTTCCAATCTCTGATATTCTGTCATTCTGTGATATGCAGTGGCTACATCTTGATAAGAGCTAAGTGTGTGCATATGTGTGTGTCTTAGTTTTGAGTAACTTATTTTTGATCGTAAGACCAGATTAATTACAAGAAAAAACTGCTAAAACTATATTTTATCTAAAGTGAACAAAATGTTGGGGAAGTTATTAAAAGCTGAGATTCCAGGAAAAAGAAGTGTAGAAAAAGTGCTGGAGTTTCTGTTATTCTGTATTATTCTGAGAGTTTTAAAGCAAATAAGTAGGTGAATGGTTAATTCTATCTCTTCTCTCCTTACCCCAACAATAAAATACATATACTTCTCTTGAAGTACAAATCTCTATCTGATCTTTGCATCCAGGGCTTTATGGGGTTCATTGCACAATGCAGTTGAAGTCAAAGATGCAATTTCTGCTCAAGTTTTCTCTTATTCAGTTTGTGTATGTCAAAAGGAATCACATATAGCAATGTTAAATGACAGACTAATGACTTCTGATTCTTTGAGGCCCCTTCAAATCCCCTTGAATCTTTGATTCTTGGACTTTTTAAAGGCTTTCATGGTGTGTAGTACCAATTTCCTCTCTGTTTTGCTTTGGTTTTAATAAAGAGATATCTTAGATAACTAAGAGTACGTGCCTGTTTGTTTTGAAGGGCTAAACCCTAAAACTTTTGCATTTTTATTCACAAAGCTTCAAATCTGATTTCAACCAAACTTCTACAGCTTCAAACATTGTTTTGGGGAGGAAAAAATTATTAGCTGAAAGTGAGTTATTAGATACATTATAAGGAGCCTGATATGTACGCATTGTCCATGATCTGAATGATTGCTATGAGAAGATATGATTACTTGTAAATCTCTGCACATCCGCAGGGGGTGTTACCATTCAATTTCCACATAGCAAGGGTTACTGAAACTAATTTTTGGTGCCTGTTTGTTTCCCACTTTCAAGATGTTTCAATTCTGTTCATGATTTGGTTTTAAGCTAAGGCATTAGAGTGCAAAACCAAAATGAGAAATGTAATGGCAGCCTGGATGGACCATTGTAAGTGGTTTGCTGAGCACAGTGACAAAGTATGGCAGGTGCCAGTGTGTAATTAAACCTGCTGACTGCAAACCTTACTGAATTCTTAACTACTTTTTGCTGTCTGTTCCACAGTGGAATTTGACTGAGTGCCAGTCAGTACTGCAGCTGAATTCCTAACCCTGTGGAACAGAAAGGACAAAGAAAGGATGCTCCTGTCACACAGGAAGCAAACCCCTTCGCTATGCAATGTCATGTCAGATAGCCAGACATAAGCTGACCATTGTATCTCCCATTGTACTGTTTCTTAATTTAGGTATATCTCAAGAGTAATTGCTACTGGAGATGCTAGAAAAAAATACTTTGAGCCTGCTGGACAGCTGGAAATGAACTTGTCTGTTCCCTTGGTTTCTCCAAGAAAACACATGACTGCATTTTAATGTATACTGTTTCTGTAAGAGCTGTATAAATGCTCGGTCAGGTGTCTGTGCCACTGATAATTGTTCTCACTCTTTAAGATTCTGCTAGTTTTGCCTTGCGATGCTTTCCCAAATAGAGACATCAGAAAGGAAAAGGAGGTGAGCAGTAGTTACTCAAGACCAACTGAAAATTTCATTGATTTACATATGAGTATTTTTCTTTTCACTTTTCTTTACAATCTTTCTGTGTTCTAATCTGTTTCTGAAGCAGAAACTTCAATGAAAAGTAGCCATTATCCTCTTTAATGATGTAGGCAGAGTGGACAGAAGAGACATGCAGAACAGTCAGAATACTATCTAAATCTGTGGGAAAAAGTCTAGCTGCTTCATTCTTTGTTAATTTAAAATTCATTTTTTAGCTTGCAGATTCAAGAATCTGTGTGGTGCTGCTGCACAATTTAATGATGTTTAATGGTTCTATACAATACTATTATTAATGCATTTCAACAAAAAGAAGTGTGTTGTGGAAAAACAATAATATGCTTTCTGACAGCTTAACCTTTACTGAATATGTGCCTTATGATATGATTAGCTTTAATTCATGTTGAAAAGATTTTTCACCTGCTCCAAGAGAATAGGCTTTTCATATGTGGTTCTGTTTCTTTTCCTGGCTTTATTAGTTACATTTATCAAGTATTAATTTTTCTCCTTTACAGAAATGTCTGTTTCTTAACTCTGTAAAGCTGTACTTTAAAAGCCTGAATATCTTGCAACAGGAAAAGACCATTCTTTGTGCACAACTAGTGCCCAGGTATTCAAGGTGAATAATGCAGTTCATGTTCTTCTGAATAGCATCTGTGCAACTTTTAAAACATTGTTCTGCATACTGTTGTTATAAATTGTAATTGAACCTTTCTTTGTGAAAGGGTTCAAAGAAACATCACTTTAAATATGCCTTAAGCCATTCAGTTGAAAAGTATACCTTTTTAAACTGTGTGTCAGCTAGAATTTTGTTACTTGAAAACAGAAAAAAACTCCAAAGCTTAATGAAGCAAAAAACACAAAAGGGACTTTCATGTCACTTTTACTTACTCAACCTTAGGATGTCTTATTAATTTACACGTTAGATTTTTCTCATAAAGAGGTCAATAGAATCATAGAATCATTTAATTTCATTTATGTAGATGGTAAAAATAGCAGACACAGAATTGGAAATTTGTAAAACTTGATGAAGCCTGCTCTGAGAGAGTAGTTTGCTTTAAATAAGTCTCAGCATATGAAGTTAAAATGTTGATTAATGAAGTCATGCTTTGATTTCTTTATTTCAGTTCCAGAAAGAACTCAAGTGAGAGTAGTGCACAAAGAGAATGCTATGTCTTGAATGCTGTACAATACCAGGGGTTATCTTTACAGCAGAACATTTTAGTTTCCGTCTGTCAGAAGCTGATTATTTCTGTTGGGAAGGCAGTCTGTAACCTTATTTTACATGCCTCTGGTTTTTGGAATCAAAACTTTATTATACTGTTGTGACTTATCTTTCCTTACTTGAACAGCTGTGGGTCCTCACTGTTCTACCATAAATGCAGGACTAGACAGGTAAAAACAAAGGTTCCTTGCAACCGTGTCACAATTTGTCGGATGACATGACCTCCTTTGAAATAGGCAGTAACTTGTATCAACTTCTATAAAGCCCATAATACCTCCCACATCCTGTGAATTGTGTCTGCTGAGTTTTTTAATGGGTGAGAGTTGTTCTTTGCTCATACACACCATATTTTCTAGCTACAGTTTTCTAAGAAGCTTGTGCAGGACTAAACTGGAAACAAAATTAAAAAACCACATTTCTCAGCTTTATCTATTTCATAGTACTAATATGTAACCAATTAACCGATGAAGTTCCAAATAAAGTGGTATCACTTTTGTTAAAACAATTAATTTACGGAGAGATGCTGTATGCCTTTTAACCTGTTCTTGAAGGCTTTTGATATAATCCTAAATCCCTGAGTGTTCCTTGCATGAGAATTTTATAATCAACTACCATGACAGTGCTGATCCAGTTCTTGATGCTGTCATTACAAACTTTTTTTAGATCATACTTTGATAATTTCTCAGTTTCTGTTATTGCTTTCTTAGACTGATTAATATCCAAGAGGAACAGTTAATGAAAGATATTATGCCTAGTTAAAACTCTGACCCTGAGTTTTGACATACTGTTTTTGCATGCAACTGCTTTCCGTGGAGCCTGACAACTGGCTTCTCTTTGAAGACCTTGGTCTTACCTATTTTTCTCAGAAAGGGATTCTCAGAAACTTCAGTATTCTCTCAAAATCCCAGATTAACTCTTTATTTATTTGTCTATTGACTGTACAGCTCTTTTTTCATTGTAGTATCTTCAAACAGGCTAAATAGTGTTTAACTGGGTCTTATGTGTATCTTTCTTAAAAGTATTTGTAAGACCTTAAAAACTCAATTTATAACTAATCTATAAAGCTCGTACTAACTTGTACTAAAATTTGTAAATTCCACAAACTGACCCAAAAAAACTGTGTTATACCTACAAAGGAAAAGCTTACCTTTAGACTGTTCCATATGTTAGTTTTTTGTAAGTAAGGTGGCAACATGGCTGTGTTTGGGATGTGTCTGCATGGCCTCTATGTGCTGAGGGTTCTGAGCTTCAGCAGAGGACCAACAGCAGTGTAAGAATTTGCTTGCCTCTGTAAAAACAGAACTTTTGACTATAAATCCTTATACATATATATATATGAGTCAATTTTTACTTCAGTATGTGGTGTATATATATCCAATTAGGTGGTCTCTCAAGGTCCCTTCAATCCCTGACATTCTGTAATTCTGTGATTCAAGGCAATGGGCTTGAATGAACGTCAATCAGATGCATCTATTTCAGTTCTCCACTTTACTTCGACTCTCTCCTCTTTTCCCTCCTTCATTTTCTACCTTGTGATTTGGATACAGTGCAGAAAACTCTAGCATGGTCTCTTAACCCCTTGCATACTATTTGCTCTCCTGTCTGCTTTCTCTCTTCCCAGTTTCTCTCTTTCTCTCTTTCGAATTTGTCTTTATTTCTGCCACATTGGCTTAGCCTGCAATCTTACTAAGTCTAGCAGTGGCTTTTAGCTAAGCAACATTTCTGAGCATGTCTAATTTCTAGCTCCATTGGCCTGCCAGCTCCAGTGGACTGGCTAAATGATTGTGAACCAGATAGCACTGAAGGGCAAGAGGGCAGTATTTTGTTGCACAGCTATAAAACCACATTCTGCAAACCATTGGAGAAAGTTGTTGTACAGGGATGCATAGTATCATCTGAACTTTTCACAATATTGATTCTGAAAAGAATCATGATGCTGCAAAACATGTATACTATGTAACTATTTAGGTTGTATTTTAAGTGTCTCAGTCTCTCTCTCTTACCTCACTAATGCTCTGTTTTCTAGGCATTCCTGATTTTATTGTGGATATGAGGACAATTCTCTGGGAGATTTTGCCTTCTGTTATTATTGTGTTATTATAGGGAGCTTTTTTGCTGCAGCTTGTGAAGACTTTGTCTTCTGCATTATTGGGCACCATCAGCTTCTCTCCAAGTCTCTCCAGAAGCCCATGAGACTAGACATGGCATTTTGCTGGTAGAAAGTCCTTCTACAACCTTGCTGGTATGCACAAACTGTACTTAGAGTCCTGTTCCCATGCCTGAGCCATGTTGGGATGAGTTTGGCATAATAAAATGTTGTGATGTGGAGAAGGGCTAGACAATGTGTGGGACTACAGAATGAGGCATGGATCTAGTACCACCAGTACCACAGCAACATTAATATGTAGAACCTCTGATAAGAGATTCCAGTTTATTGCTGTTTCAGGAAGAGGCTCCAAGAAATTGAGCTCATTCATGACCCTTAGTCTATTATATTTATGCCCCTTATCTGCCCAGAATGATGGGCTATCTTGAAAGTGGAAGCATTTCAGGGAAAAAGGATATTAGAGGAGTTCATCAAGTGAACAATCTTATCTAATATTCTCCCTAATGACCTTGACTCATGAACAAAATTTGCTGATAAAGCACAGATGGGGTCAGTCTCAATGCAGAGGAGGAGCTGAATGACAAGTAGGATGAACTGGGTAATATTGAGAGCTGAAATGAATTTTAAAAAGATGGATTTTAATAGTAGGAAAGACAAAGCTTCACATAAGAAGCAAGTAATAATTTCTGCCCTATCCTGAGTTCTCATCAGTTAGAATAAAAAAGACCAAAGAGCATTAAGCAGTCATAGGGTGCTTATGAAATACTGATGAGATTCGGCTGTGCAGGACACACAATAGCAAGAGACATATGATAAGGTATTTCTGTAGCCTTTGTAGTATCAACTACTTTAAATGTTTATTGGATCCCTTCTGAAGTGCCATGAATGTGTTTGCCTTCAGGAAGGATGAAAATTATATTAAAAACACTACAAATAAGAACCCCTAAGAAATGGGAGTAATCAAAGAAAGGATCTATTTGTTTTCAAACCAGTTGTGTGTACCTCTAACCTAGAAAATGTCAACAAATACTGAGTCCACTACCTCACTAGCTTTCCAGTGAGAACAGGAAATCTGACCAGATATAAGATGACACTTGATAAGGTTGTAAACAGGATGATGTGACACAACTGTTTTTCCATCTGAAGCTAGCTCTCAGTTTTTAAAGCATTGAAAATTAAATTTAATAACCCACATCAAAGAGGGGCGTTCTCACAACTATTTAAAACAGAGGCAGTGAAGGTAGGGCTGTGAATTGCTTTTGCTGGAAATGTTAAATTTTTTTTTCCCCTGTAAGGGTTGTGTTTAAATTTCTTTGAAACAGAAAGAGAGTTCTGTACAGTTTTGACTCTTACCAGAGTCACAAGCTCTGTTCCTCCATGGGTAGAAAATAAAATTGTTTATGTCCTGGAATCCATGATTTTTCATCATCCTAAAAGGAAGCTTGCCCTTCTGTGTTAGTTTTTCTGAGTCACCAGTCTCAAATTTTTCCATTCTTTCTCTCTCAGTGTGTGTCTGGATTGTGACAGGAAATGCATGAGCAACTTGTTGATGATGATAACATCTGTGTTGAGTGTCATAATCTTTCAGCTGAAGACACTTTTCAGGTTTCTTATCAATTTTATGAAACAGTTCCTTTCATCTCAGCCTAGGTTTGATTATTAAAAAAAATTTCTACTTTTAGTTCACATACTAAAGAAAAAATTTCCATTGTTTTTTTTCCTAATAATCTCTAAGTATTTGCTCTCAAGGAACTACAATTATTTTGACAGTGACCAGATACAATGCTGGTTACTTTCCAAGTTCTCATTAAAGATCATTTCAATAGACCTCACAAAACAGGCATCTAATTATTACCAGTGCCTACATCTGAACAGAAAAGGTCAGCAGTTTTACCAGATCCAGTAAGATACTTGAGGACAAGAATCCCTTGGCAGTTCACAGAAAGGGAATAGTTCAATTATTATCAGAGTTTTAACAGATACCAATTCATCATCCACAAACTATTTTCTCTCGAGACTATTAGACATCCGTATTTTAGACTTCAGGACAAGAAACTGAAGGATTTACCTTCTAGACAGTAAGTGTTTCTCAGTTAAACTTGCACATTTTTTGCCTTTAATTTGACGTTAAAAACATTTAGCTTAGTTGTGCTCCAGAAAGGACAAGATTTCAAAATTTACCTGAGGAATCCTTTACTGTTAATTATACCCTTATCCTGGTTTTCTGGATTTTTGGATTTCAGTGGAAAAAGCATTCTTTAATTTTCCTTCTAGTTCTGGATCTTTTTTCCCAGTGCACCCTAGTTTCCCAAGTTCCTAAACTGTCTGCAAGGTTAAGCAGGAAAATACTATGCTTACTGTAATTTGGCTCGTATTACTCTCTTAAACCTCAAACCAGGACAGCTTGATAATTGTACAGATGAGAATTATTTTTTAAGTAAGAAATTTCAATACAACATTTTCTATTAGCACTTACAGTAGACCCACAGAGGTAGTATGTGTTGACAACGTATACATCTGGAATCTTTATACATGCATTTTGCATTTGCAGAATGTGGCTCTCAGGCCAAAAATAGAGTTTTATAGCCTCTGAAAAATTTGGTTGTAACTGAAAATTACCTCTCTGTCTTTAGTCTAGGATTTTAACAGATTAGTTTTGGTTGATGCAACCAAATTAATGCAACAGTTACCACTAAAGAAAAAAAACAGTAGCCAGTAAGCATTACTAACCACTGTCCACCACTTTCATCATTTTTTAAGTGCGTGTAATGCTTCATAAAAAGTTACCCTTGCTTGAGGCTGCTTCTTGGGCAAGGATATTGCAAGACAGACAGAGAAATTGTTTTGTCACTATAAGGGAGATAGATATACATAATTTAAAAATACAAGTGCTATTTGTCCCTCTGTTTTCAATAATGCTATTTGTTAGGACTGTTAGGATTTCCATGGAGCTCCTCCAGATTAGCCAGCAATAAATTTGCTGAAATCAGAGAAATAGCCCTTCAGAAAGGTCTTACTCTTCTCTTTTGCCATGAGGTCTTCTCCAGCTGAGATTTGTTCCCAGGAAGAGGTGCTGATTTGAATGAATAACAGGGAAAAAAATGTAATTTATTGTACTAGGAAATATGTTATGTGAGGCGCAAAAGGGACTGGTATTTTTTGTACTGTACTTCTTTTTGTGTCAAGCGTTTCTGTAAAATTCTGACTTTAAAAGCATAAAGCCCCAATGGATGCTACTCATTGGGAGTGTTTCAGATTATCACTGCTATTTCAATCAATACAACATTTCACCTTTATTTTTCTATTGCTGCTTTATCTCGTTCACTCATTACCTCAAAATACTGTTTGTAGCTATTCCACTGTCAGGTAGGTGCCTTGAACGATTATTAGCTCTGATTACCAGTTCCAGTGGAGAAAATATTTGGTGTGGTTTTTTCCTGCATGCTGCTCTAAAAGACACCAATACGTGGTACTTCAGTCTTTGGACAGAACAGTTGCCATGGGAATCTGAATGTTTACCCCTGAGTCCTTTGCAAAAGTACCTTCCTTGTGGCAAAGATGTTTCTATGGTAACATTTTACTGGAGGCCATAGAACTTATGTGTGATGTGCCATAAGGCTTCTTTTGCACATTATCTGTCTTAAATAGGTCGATATAGGTTTCGCTGTATTGAGGCAGGTAATAATGAGAAGAAATGTTTCCCTTGGTGACAAGACTCTCTAGGAGTCACTGGACACAATTCATTCAAATTTCACTTTATTCCAGTTTTTATTGTGCTCTTTCATTTTTTCTGATATGGTGCCCTATTTTTCAGAATATTCTCTGAATAATATTGGCTGATTGTATTATCTTCAGAGAAAATATTGTATCAGTATAACTTCTGGTCCTTCTTTAATAAGCCAAATAGGTCTTTTAATTTCTGAGACGATATTACTGGTGTTTTTCAACTTCCTAAGGTGGTGTTTTCATGTTAGTAAGAAGTCACTATCTATAGAAAATATACCAGACTGAAGGCTTAAGTGTGGGGTATTTTTTTCTTTTGATTCCTCAAAGATCATTGTAACCTCTGATAATGGCTTCCACCTGAAAAGATGAGATGACACTTCAGAAATTAGAATGGGCCATGTTTTCTCACTGAGAGTCATCTATTGATGTCAGCTTCCATTTACAGCAGAGTCTGAGCAGGCAGCAGTGTTCTTGCCCTGTAATAAATAAATTTGGGTTATCATCTTTGTTTTATTACTGTTATATCAGTTTTAATATTTATTCCCATCCATCAGTGAAGGGACTTTTATTGCTGCTAGGTATGTGGGCCCATTTGATTTCCCTACCTGTTTTAAGATGATGGTCCTGGCTTTGCATCAGCCATTGCTTTACTTTCACTATTGGAACTACCTACAATATGCATTATTGTTAATGTCCGTCATTCTTTGCTGGCAAGGGTACAAAACAAGACTTCAGCCAAAAACATGCTACTTTTAACAGGAGACTTAATCAGATCATCATCTTTGCCCAGGAAAAGGTATGGAGAAGAAAATCATAGAATAGTTCGGGTTGGAAGGGACCTTAAAGGTCATGGAGTTCCAATCCCCCTGCCATAGGAAGGGATACCTCCCACTAGATCAGGCTGCTCAGTGCCTTGTCCAGCCTGGCCTTGAACACCTCCAGAGAGGGGGTGTCCACAACGTCTCTGGGCAACCTGTTCCAGTGTTTCACTACCCTCACCGTAAAGAATATCTTTCTTATGTCTAGCCTGAATCTACTCTATTCCAATTTATATCCCATCACATATCTTATTAATGAGTCCTAAACCTGCCTTCAGGTACTCATAAGCTACTATGAGCACCATAGTACTCATGTGGGACAGTGTCAAATGCCTTACACAAGTCCAGGTAGATGATGTCAGTTGCTATTCCTTTATCTACAGGTGATGTGACTCTGTCATAGAAGGCCACCAAATTGGTCAGGCATGATTTGCCCCTGGTGAAGCCATGTTGGTTGCCTCCAGTCACCTCTGTGTCATCCTCCATGTGTTCTTGAAGCACCT
>VZTY01011155.1:10817-21203 GCA_013400935.1 Turnix velox
GTGCTGAGCTGTGACCTCAGCACAGGGGTCCCTATAAAGCAGAGGCCACCCCAGCCTGGCCAACAGTGGATGGTGGAGCGTGCTCCCAACAGCAGCGGCAGCTCTGTCCTCTCCTTGCCTTCCTGCTGCTGAGAGCTCAGCTTGTCCCGGCAGCGCACAAGGAGAGGAAACCGTCCCTGAGCGGCCATGCCCAAGGGAAAGGTAAAAGATCCAGTGCGAGGCGGTGAAGCTCCTCCGCGTCGAAGTCCTAGTAAGAGAAGTACTAAGAGCTATGTGTCTTTCCAACTTTCCAAAAGGTAATTTGAACAGTTGTACTGAAATGCTGCATAAATTCATATCTTCTCCAATTGTTTTTTTAAAATTCAGGAAAAAAAGGGAAAATGTTTAATCAGAAAAGTTTTGTAAAACAAAATGTTTTGGCTTTAATCAATACAAGATACTCTTTGATGCCTGTGCATTCATTGGTTGAGTCTGTTTTCAGATCTGCCAGCAAACAAAAAAACCTGTTATTCCTGAAGCTCCAATTATAGAAAATGCATATGAAATTCAGAAAAGCATATACACTTACTGCAAGAATTCGTGCTTGAACTTCTTCCTCCCTTTTCTGTGGGAATCTCTCTTTTTGTATAATTTTATTCCAGAATACTTTTTTTTGTTGTTTAGATACTATTCTAATAACTTGACACACTTGTGACAAGAAGAAAAATCAGCAAAAGTAGTGTCAATCTGTGAATTTGCTATCTCAATACATCTTAACTCTGCTTAGAGGTGTTTGCTGCAGTTCTCCCACTCTTATATATCATCTTACAGGATTAAGTGGACATAAATAATAGTGTGTAAATTCATCCTAGTTGCAAGGTAGGACTGTATAACACATATAATCTGAACATGGGCTTTTGGGCACTTGCACTTCTGGAGATGCTCATGTAGATGTATGTGATCATCTCCACTGCTTTTTTATGCTTTTCTTTCTTTAACATAAGTTGTATTAGGACTGGATGGGCAAGTGAAATTGATTGAGAATATTTTTCCTAGGAGAAAACAGCTCTTGAGGTGTCTTCTTGCCCAAGTGCTAATTGACATCCATTTCTCATTACCAAATTTTCATTAATAACTGTATTTCTTTCTATGTGTTTACCTCATAAGCACATTCTCATCTCAGTCTGGGGCCAGCTGAACTTTTGAAGACATGGAACATTATAGGTTTCTTTGGTTCTAAAGCCTGTGAAAGGTCTTTTTGGCTTGCCAGTGACCTTCATCCAGCTGTAACATAGGTGAGAGGAAAAACTCTGCAGTATGAAGTTTTCAAACACATTTCTCCTGTCCCTCATGTGTCTGGACTATTTGGTAAGTTTGCAACTGTCCAGTTCTGTCAGTGAGAGCTCTGAGCCTTCTCAACAAGGAGTGATGGTTGGATGTGAGGCAGAGCTGTGCTTTGATAAACAGCTCCCAGCAGGCTGTTAAGTAGCATCCTGCCTGAAGGCTCATTTATTTTGCATCTCACTTTGTGAGATGTACATTACAGCACCTCTTTCAAAGTACAATCTTGGAAGGACAGCAAATGGATCATCTGACAAAGTGAAGGAGCTAAGAGCTTTCAGTTCACATCAACCTGAAAGCANCATATGCAATTGTCTAAAGATATCCTCATTTACTCTGCACAGAATGCATTCCAGCAGGCAATTCCCCAGATCTGCCTCCACAAAATGGGCCACAGCACATTCTCCTGATGAGAGATGTGTGAGCACAAGTGAGGATTCTCATAGGCTACTTTCTTAAAGAGTTCTAACACAATTTCTGCATAACTATAAGAGTGAAGAGTCGAGGAACAAATAGAACGATTAAATTGTAACCATACAATTAGAGAAAAAATGTTTTAAATTCAGAAAGATGCATGTAATGAACTTTCTCATGGTGAAATAAAAACAAATAACCTTCTCTGAGCAGTCAGTAGTTTCCATGAGGAGGATCCAGGATATCTGGTCTGTGAAGGCAAAGATGTCAATCCACATTCTTTCACATCTTGCTGGTCACCCGTGAGGCATTTTAAACTTGTTGGATTAGAATGAATGGTTAGCCAAAGTGCAATAAGAGTGAGGCCACAGTGCAGCCAGATGGTCTAGGTGCACGTGAATGGCAACTACCATCTGAGCAGAAGTGGAAATAACTTATTAAATGACACTGGAGCATGCCTGTCTATGTTATCTGCCAGAGATAGGAATGTAAGTGTGGAACAGTTATTTAGCAGATAGAAAGATCTCCACAAAGAATCTTTTGATCATTTCTCCAGACTTCAATTTTTAGTACATAACGTTCAATCAGATTAGATCAGAGTAAAAAGTTGTAATACTGGGGCTAAGTTTCGATTTATTTCTTCTGGAGAGATGAGTAAATAATAAAATCATTAGAGATGGAAGGGACCTTAAAGATCAGCTAACTAGAACCCCCTGCCATGCACTAGGATACTTTTCACTAGACCAGGTTGCTCAAATCCATTAAGTTTTTTTATCTGTTACATGGCAGAAACAGACACAGCACTTGAATATTTTCCTTTCAAAAAATATCTAAATCTACTCTGTAAGTATCAGAGAAGGTGCAAGCAGCATCTACACCATGAATTTGAACAGATACATTTTCAAATATCAGTGTTGAAAGTCAAGTATCTAAACTTCAAGCAAAATTACTCAACTTTTTCTGAAAGTGATGAGTTCCTTATGCTTTGTAACTCTTCTAGAAATCAGAAATCTTAATTCCTGAATTCTTAAAGAAAGCAACAGGAATCAGGCTTGCTAGATGAGTGAATACTTTTGAATTTTTTTTTCTCTTTAACAGCCTTCTTTAGTTGCTCAGATTTGAGGACATTAACTCATAATAGCCATCTTCCAGGCAAAGCAGTTAGAATCTGTAACATAACATTTGGCTGACTCAGGCTTGTCTCTTTCTGTAACAGAAACTGGCTTCCCTACTACCCTGTGACTTACCATCACAGTGGTAAACACTCTTCAGAAACCTTTTGAAAGGGATGATTCATCCCTGGAGTATTTTTAGGAATTTGTTAACTTGCATTTAGCCTAGTGTGCTGGTAGCCAATAAACAGAGTAAAGACAAGCTCTGAGTAGTCACACATAAACCATTTTGAACGCTATAATTGTACTACATTATCTTGGTCTGTAGACTGAGTCATCTGCTGGTTAAGCAGAATGGAAAAAAACAGCCTAAGTCCGTTGCTACAACAGGGAGTTTGATAAAAGGCTAAAGAAACCAGTGCTAGCAACTGGATTTTATTTATTTCCTCAGGATCGTACACGTTTTTTTGGGCACAACTTGCAATACATGTGGATTTTTGCAAACTTCCTGAAGTCTTATGTGTGAATATTATAGTAATATAATCACCAATGCCATAGAAAAAAAACCATATACAGTCTAATATACTAATATAGCTTTTTGACCAAGTTTGACTACAGACAACACTAGTTCTACCTCTTGTCTTTCAATCCATCTGAAATAAAAATTAAACAGAACAGGCATTGCCTATTGTACATGGCTGGGGACACACTTGGAAGTATGCCCAAAAAGGGTGGAAGGGAGAGGGAGGAGAACTGGGGATGTGAAACAAGAAAAGAGCAAGATGGTGAGAAAGAGGTTTTATTAGTAGCTGACCAGTTTAAACCAAGTGCAAATCAGAAACAGGTTTTGCAGCAGTTAGCCTAATGAGCAGGTAATAAGTGAGATTTTACACCGTCCTTGGGACTGTGAAATAGAAACCATGTTTTGGCAGGCAGATTAGGGGAATGCCACTTCACGGTGAAATGGAAAGTGATGAGTTACAGGAACTTGGCACACTGATCAGATCATCTCATCTTCCCACTCAAAGCAATAAGTCCCTGGCATCCCAGTCTACGCAAATATCAGAAACATGATCTTCACCAAAACACACATGTATTAGAAGCCAGTGACACAGTCTGTCATGTTGCTCTCTAGAGAGTTCTCCTTCAGCTTGTGTCATTCAGCTGTCTGGCTATACTACATGTCCTGAATTAAGCCTGCAATGTAAACATTTAGCTGCATGAACAATTTTGAGTCTTCTGTTGAAGAATGCTGAACCAGTGAAAGCAAAATATTTTCCAGATATCATAGTGAAATTGCATTAGAAGACAGACATGGTTTTCATAGCTCTGGTCATGCCAAAAATGTTTCAAAACTCCCTAATCACATGCCAGTGTACCTGCTGAGTTCTTTATCACCTGATTAATGAATAAATGAACATGTGAGAGGACAAAGAGCCTTGGAGTCTGTCTCCTTTACAACTTGCCTGAAGGTTTCCAGGATTTTCAAATTCACAGGTCAACAGATGGACTCATGTGGATTTAGAAGCCTAGAAACTCTGAAAGCTCCACAATTGTCATTCTGGCTCTGCAGTGACTGTAACAATTACCATCTTCTCAGAGAATACTCTCCACCTCTTCACTTTGGACCTAATGAAATATTCATTATGACTAAATAGACTGTCTTTATGGTTTAGTAATTTAGGAGATGACCTGATTTGAATACAAGCTGATGGATGCCTTTATACTGAAATACCAGCTGGCACAGGAACTAGAATTCAGATTACTGTCCTAATCAGGCTATATAGCAACTTTATTGCCTTGATGAATATTTTATTATTAAATGTAAAATGGAATAGCAATGAAAGAAGGAGCCGAGCTTCATACGTAAAGGTTTAAGTGCTTTTTAGCACAAGGAAGCCATGTCCACCATATTGCTCTTTGAATTTTGGGTAACTACATACTCCTTCTTATGCTCAGAACTTTAATTTTAGTGGATTTTAGTACAAATTTGTGAATGGCTTTGCTTTCTCATTTTTCAGATCACTAGTTCTCAGCTGAAGAAACAAGACAGTGCAAAGTTGCCAGATCTAGTACAGATTCTAGTATCATAATCAGGAAGTCACAATAATTTTGCTGTGGGGGCCTATGTTGAAATCAATCTTGCAATTTAATCATCGTTGTGTTACATAATTTAAAGTGGCAAAAATCAAAATATTGAGCTACAGGAGTGCAATGACAATGAGCCAATACTATCCTTGATGTATTATAGATTTTAAAATTATTTATTTAATGATTACGTATACCTATACACATAAAATGTGACCTTCAATCAAAAACTTTTTATAAGGAGTTTATTTTATGCTACATGTCCTCTGACAGAAGACTGTACTATGTGAAATTTCAAGCCTGTATTTAAGATGAGAAGTTGTGTATTAGCCATCTGTAGATCTAGTTGATAGGTTCTGTAAATCTATGTCAACTTGACAGAGGTTATATACAATTATCATCATCAGCTTTGCTATTACTGCTCTGCCTGTTGTGAACAACATGACATGAATTAAGAGAATGCTTCTTCAAAGACATTCTGCTGTTAATGGTGCCTACTAACATCAAGAAGAAAGAGTATTATGATAGGCATTAAAGGTTTTCTGTTCTTTTGTCTCTTCCTCTGCAGAGAAACTTGTCTCATTAATTTCTACAAAACAAACACAGTGTCTTCCCAAGGTATCATTCAAGAATGAACTGATCGAAATGAGACCAGATGCCTTTCAGTAATTCTATTTGAAACACTTCCTCTGTCAAAATTAGCAAATCAGAGTTGAGATTGTCTGCTGAAAGAGCAACAAGATGAAAGTGATGCTGCCTGGCTAATATGCCTGTTGGGATTTCATCAGTGTAAATTCAGATTAAACACACTTTCTGAAGCACTTCCTATGGAGCACTTTCTTAGAGGGGTAAGGGCAGCAAAATGAAAGAAAAGGACAGGAGCAGAGCAAAATGTGAACAGATGCAGAAGAAATAGAAAAACAGGAATTTAGGAAGTATTTGGTAGTACGAAATGAAAGCCTGACACCCAAAGGCTAAAATAGAACCACTGCAAAGCTGGGAGATAGTTACCACACTGCTGAATTTATATGATTTCAACAATTATTTGTCCATTTTCTTTCCTTAAGGAAAATTATTTCCTTGTTTTCTAGGATCAATCCCAAAGAGCAGGAAGTGAAAACACAACTCAGGTGTAATTTGGTCACAGAAGCCAGATTGATTACCACATATAACTTATATTTCAGTGAAAGTACCTCCTAAATAGCTATAATTATCTTAATCATATGTATGCAGGACATGTATATGTCCCTGATACAGGGGTTAGTGGAGAGAAAGGTCCTGTGTAGTGTTCTATGGCACCTGAATCATGATCTTTTAGCATATTGCAACACCTACAAAAGATTCAAATTGCAATTTCACATTAGGAAGGTGGGAAAAAAAGATGCTGCAGTTCCCCATCACACTTTAACATATTCCTGATAAGGTTTGCTGCATCTGATTATCCTGCAGCTGTTCTTGCTAAGATTTCTTGTCTAGCTGGCATAAGCACTGTGAGAATTGTATCAAATAAGATGAGTTACATATTGTTTTTTTAGCTTAGCAATTGTCATACTTTTTTAATATTTAACAAGAGTTTAGATATCACCAGGTATCAGTTCACTAAGACTATATAAGACTGTTTTAAATTATACTGAGACAAAATACCAGACAAACAAAACACAGCAAAATTTCATGCAAGTTCTCTCTAGCTATCTCAGACACCATGAGAGTCAGTTTGAGCCTTATTGAAATTATCATTCCTGACCACAAGCATATACAATAAGGCAATTACGTTTGTCACTGCGTGCCAGCACTATCAGGGAAGCCTGGTGTATGGAGAAGTCTTGTCCCTCAAATGCTCACTTAGACAAAGATGCTGTAGCAGTAACTTTGTGGGTACAGATTTATCAGGCAGCCATCCAGCTTTTTGACTTGTAATCCTGTCACTTCAACGTGATACATGTTTTCTGCTACCAGGGTTGGAATGGATCATGCAACTGTTTGCATTCGTTCTGGTTTTCATCATATACCTATGTGGTATTATTTGTACTTAGGGTTTCCCTTTTTCTTCTCTGTCTAACTAACAGAATCTTTAAATCACCAATAAACCATAGTGAAAACCCCCTTGTCGAACCCAAATCTCTTCAGTTCCCTTGTGTGTCTGTAACATAGCAGTCTGGCCAAAGTCTTCCTATTTCAGCCACAGTAATCTCCAAAATGAGATCATGATTCATTCTGTGGGGCTTTTATTCTGAATAGAAACTTATGTTTCAATAGCTTCAATGACTGGCAGCCTCTCTTACAAATTCTGAAGAACAATTTAAAAAGGGATTTCCCTTTAGATCCCCGTTGTTTATGTGCTGCATGACATAAGCATCTAAGGCTCTTTTCAAGAGATAATGGAGCTTTTAGTGAATTTCCTCCTTAACTGGTCTTACAACATTTCTGGTGCTAATGCAATTGCAATTATTTAGTAGTGGCTTGGTTTCAGCACCTCCAATTGCATTGCATCCAGGATAGGGAGAGGGAAAAAAACCCCAACACTAAAAAAAGCAACAACTAAGAGAGAAAAATTATTTTCATTTGTGCATAATTGGGGAACAACTTGAGAATTTAGCATTAGTAGCAAAACTCATTTTCTCCAAGACTGGAAACAAGTGTTTCTAAAAAGAAAGCCCAGTGTTGTAGGAGGTTGTTTTAATTAGCAAGGTCTATCAACACTTATCATAACACCTTAGGAATTGGTGACCTTTCAAGTGGCTTTAGCATAAGAAGCTGACTTCAAAGAGCTATGGCTGTTATTTTTAATGTCTTTGAAAAAAGTGGTGAAGTGTATTTTTTTCCTTGATTTTGAAAATGAAAAGCAAACATTAGATTATACTATCAAAATGCTGTTTTTCTGATTTGTCCTCTATTCTTTCCTACTACTGCATCATATTTTCTTTACTTTTTGATTTCACTGAATCCCGAGTCAACAGTTTGCACAGATTTGGATACTGAACCTCACCCTGGAGTAGCACTGGGAAATCATTACTGCATATCTAAAATTAAGATCATTCCTCATAGACATGTTATTTTAGACTATCTTTCAGCTTCCATATTATTTTATCAGATATTCAGTACAGCCAGGATCTGGCTAGATTCCTCTGAAATGCTGCTACGCAGTCAGCCTTCATTTTTTGCAGCTTTGAACCACTTCAATGAATTCCCATCAGATTTTGTCATTCCAGCTATTCCCTTTCCCAAATAATTTATGGAAAAGTGAGGAGCACAGATCACTGAAGGATACTATTGATCATTTTACTCCATTTGGAATATGGACAATGTACTATAACTTTTTTATTCTTTTTTTTTTGACCAAGTGTTTATCTTTTAAGTAATGACCATTTACTTTTCACTCATAAAAACCTTCATCAGAATGCACTTTGGAGATTGAAGTAGATTTTATTAACTACTTCAGCCTTATGCATATCACTGCTGATCTCACCAAAGTACTGTAGTAGGCATAATTAACCTATAGAAAATCCATACCAGCTCTTCCCTAATACATCACACATATCATGCTAATTTTAGTCTTTACCACAGATTGCCTGATCTGTGTGGTACAGCTGAGAATTGCAGATTAGCACTCTTCCTGAAATAATTTTTAAGAGTTGGTATGTTAATACCCACCTTTGAGTCCTCTGAGAGCTCAGCATTTCTCAGTGGAAGACTGGAGATTACAGCTATAGCTTACCTATTGCTGCCCTGACTTCTGTTTAGGACTCTTGAGTGAGTATCACGTGGTTCTGGCAATGTATTCTACAGCTCCCTTCCCCCTCATTTCAGAGTGAACCACATCCTCTTTACTTCCACAAAAATAGAAAGGATCACATTTAAAAACCTCAGCACACTTTTCCAAAGTGAGAAAAAACACACACAAGGGTTGTCTGCTCCAGGCACCATTTTTAGTCCTTTGTGGACGGTGCATATTTAAGCACTATCACCTATATGCAGAAGGAAGAATGAATTATGAATAAAGACAAGCTTCTGTGAAAAAAAAATGGATCAAAGGATTTCAGTGGTCAAATGCTTCGCTGAGGAAATCTGGTTGTTGAGAAATCAAGGAATGTGGAGAATCTGTACAAAACAATTTGGAAAGATGTTTGGGAGGATCTTGTTCTTCTGGAGATGCTCATTGGAAATGATCTCCTGATTCATACAGAGCTTGTCTGATGTAAATGTGTAAGAACATTCTATAAAGTAATTGTATTGGAATAACACATTCATTTTACAAAATAAGCAGGATGAAAGCATCAGTATTAATCTGGCACATGACAAAGTTTCATGAGTGCCCATGCATTAAGTGTCCACTGCAATTTGTCAGTGTAACAGAAGACAAAGATACACAGAATGCAGATTTGACTCTTCAGAACACACTTATATTGCCACTGGAGTTTTCATTTATTCTAAAGTGCTAAATTAAATGAATGTGCAATCACCTGAAATCAGCAATACACTCTCACAAATAAAGGCTTACTAATTTTTTTTCAATATAAAAGGAAAGAGGACCCAAATCACCCTTCAAGATAGTTCTTCTAACTGTTATAGCATATAACTATTAAGATCTTCTTTAGCATCCTCTTGACTGAAAAACTGGGGTTTTTTTCAACAGATACTAGTATTGATTGCACTTCCTATCTGCAGCCTGCAAGTTGGTCCCTCTATGTTGTCCTTTTCTGTCTCCTCAAGGCTGGCAGGAGGGCAGAGACAGCAAGATATTAAGATATTTTCCCGAGAAGAGATACCTCTGCATGTCTGCCTTGATATCTCATTTTGATTTGCTTACACTAACACTCCAGGTTTTAAGCATTGTTAGGTCTGTCTGCAAAAGACATTTTGGCCTGTGTGTCTGACCAGCTCTGCCCCTAGTGGGTGCTTCTGGAGGAACAATGGATTCATTGTTATGGTTATGCCGGTGTTCTAGGGAGCTGTGGGAGGCATTATGCTTCATTTCAGTGTCTGCAAAGGCAGTAGGTTTGGAGAACATCGGCAGGCAGTTCAGCGTCTCTGTGCGCAGGAGAGGTAAGGCTGAGCTGCAAAGTATGTCAACAGAGAGACTTTGTTATCGTTTCCATGGTGGTAAGTGCAGGGAGGAATGCTGAATTGTTTACATTCGTTTTATGTGCAGTCTGCTTAGACTTCTGGTGTAGTGCCCTTATCAATCACCTGCTGAATTCCTGCAGTGAATCACGTATGGAGGAGCTGCAGTCCCTGGTTATTTTATACTCAGGTGCTGATAAGACTGTCTTTCTGCTTGCATCAGCCTCTGCTCCATATCCAACCTCACTGACCCATTTCCTCAGTACTCAAGGTACTAAGTTCAGGCTTTTCAAGGGTTATCAACTGAAATTAACCTTCTATGTGCTTTCTCAGTGATGTTAATGTGCCAACATATTACACAAATTTGCAATGCTCACTAATTTTCTATCAT
>VZTY01011155.1:21394-37483 GCA_013400935.1 Turnix velox
TCCTTCCTCTGCCTTTCTGTAGGATCCCCTCAGGTACTGATAAGTTACTATAAGGTCCCCCTGAGTCTTCTCCAGGCTGAACAACTCCTTCATCAATCTTTGCATGCCTGTAGTGTAAATATCTACATACAAACTCACTGTCTCATTCACTTCTATCCCTAACAGAGACAATTAGGTATGTTAAGTTAGATATGATGACTTATGATCTAGAAATCTGAAGATTGCCAAGTATCTGGTGCTTTCCTCTGGTGTATCTTCATAGTGATGGGAGAGGAAATATATTACCTGCATGGATTATATTTCTGTTGCAGTATAGTAGTTCCACAATCACTATTATAGAGCATTCCATCCACCAAGTACATGTTCTCCAATAATATACCTAACAAGAAATTATAACAATTTTGAATAACAGAAAGACAAGATTGGTGTTTCATTCTGCTTTCATTCAGGCCTTTGAGAACAGCACTTCCCAGTTGCATAGTCTGACACAGTTTGTTTGTATTGCACTGTCTTGAAATGGGAAAGAAAATCAACAGAAAACAGGTTACATGTGTTAAATCTGAGCTAGCATTGTAATGTTTTGCATGCAAAATACTTAGGAGGAAAACCAGAATTCATGGTATCTCAGGCACATGCCTTTTTGGACTCTGGAGCAAGAAGTAGGAGGAATTTTCAAAAAAGATAGTCCAGTGAGATAAGGACTGTCATGAGATTGACCTAATGTAGACCTGCTCTGCTTTTGAAGCAACTGCATTTAAAACAGCATGATTTGGCTTTAAAAATGCATTAGTAAAGTAGCATTTATTTTAGCAATATATTTAGACACATTCAAGGTTGTATATTATTACCTGTTTCCACATCCTTTCCTGGATCAAGAAATTTATAGTTCCCTTGAGCAAGAACCAACCAAATAAAAAAAGTCAGTGTCATTCTGGAAAACTATTTTTAAGATCTAGGAGTGGATGGTGACTCTAAACTAGTCATATTCCTAGCAAAAGAAAAAAGATTAGTGACATTTGCATCACAGTACCTCATTGTTATCTTGAAAAATTGTAGATTGTTCAAATTATAACCTATAAAAGGCAAGAAAATGCTATCAAGGTTCTTTTCAGAACTATTTACATAAAACCACTTTATTTTCCATATTTTAACCAGACTTTAAATTTTCAAAAAGGCTAAGGCAAATTTATGAAACACTCATATTAATTGACATATACTTCTACAGATGTCAATATTAATCTTTGTCAATAGCTACAAGTATCAAGATTCATGCAAACCCTTCTTGTTGTTGATTGTACAGCTCTGTTTCTGGTGATGTAGTCAATATTAGTGCATATTGCAAATCCAGACCTTTGTGACCAAGCACATTTCTTGTCTATTAACTTCCACTAAGTGTCAGTTAGTCTTTTAAAAAATTCTACCTCACTGTAGGGTTAGTGGCAACAGTGTAATTTCTCCCTGGAACAATACATATATATATTTGTATTTGTATAAGAACCATAAAAGAATGCTGCCAATTCATTCATTTTGAGTTTTGAAGTAGTAATTCCATGAAAAGGTTTCATGATAGCGATTAAGCTTTATGACCCATTGTAGATATACAATCAATAGGCACAATATATATTTGATTTTGCAATTTTTTACATGTCATTTTAGCTGTAAAACTGATGCCAGCTTCATAAAGAAACTATAGCTCTGTAATTGGAACAATCTGTGCAATAGCATCAGTGGCAGGAGGAACAAATGTCTTTTGAAATAACTCAGCTGTGTAAGAAATTGTGGGTTGAAAAGCTGTGTTAGGGATTTATATATTCCTTTTCTCTATGGAACAACTATTTTTCCATGTTTAGTAATGTACAGCAAAGCATAATTTTTCATCTCAAGAGAAGACTGAATAATAAGGAAGCAAAAAAATCCCCAAACAAATAAACAAAAAAATCAAATAAACTCACATTTCTTGATTCTCCTTCATGAGATGAGCTGAAGGCTTATATGGCTACTAGCACACATAAACAGCAAATTAACTACAGCACAACATGTAAGCAGGTAAAATCCAGGAGTAATATGCTCCATTAATAATTCCAGATGAATTAATTAAAGCTGAAATATATATTCTCTTCCCCTCACAAGAATTTTATTGGTTCACTCTTGATGACTTGGTGTCCTTAGCAGGAGTATGGAGACTTCCTGGAGACCAGTAGTCCCTCTCACTATGAAGCTGTGCTGCTGTGCACCCTTCCCTTCCTTCTTCATTATCAGAATAGCTATACCCTGCCTTGAGCCTGAGAAGAAATGGAGTCAAATCCTCCCCCAACATCTAAAGATTATAAAACATTTCTCTCCCACTTTCTCTGATTTTGCTCCTCAGTTCTCTTCCTTAACCATCCTTGTAGCATGGCTGTGAGCCACAGAGACTATGGAAGTGCTGCAAAAAGCATTGATGTACAATCCTTTGTTTTTCACTATTTTCTGTTAGTCTATTGTTTGCGATGGAGGGGGTATATATAGCCAGAATACTTTTAGATGAGTTTCCTTTCTTACCTCTCTCATTTCTTTTTATCTATGTCTCTAAAAGACTCTCTAAAACTTCTAAGTGTGAGATATACATCTTGTTTCTTTTAGAAGTATTTGTTTGAGAGGAAGAGACATTGATATTATCTCTAACATACTTATTACAAAGTTTCAATTCCTACACTACACTTTCAAGCTGTGTGAGTGTTGGCTATTCACTGCTTAACCACAAAACTCATTTATTTCCAGGGATATTTGTCCAAAAGTGTGGTTAATATTGTTTCTGTTAATTACACTGAAACTTCCTACTCTGAAATTTACTGGTTTTAGAGGAAAATTTACTGGTTTTAGAGGAAAATTTACTGGTTTTAGAAGAAAATTTACTGGTTTTAGAAGAAAATTTACTGGTTTTAGTGGTGTGTAACACAGCTGCATTACAACATTTGCATTTGCCAGCTATAGAACTCATGCAGAACTTTTAGTTGCCTTCATCAGAATACGCCTAACTCATTTAGTATGACTAGGAGGGGAGCTGCTAGAATAAGACAAGAGCAGTACAAGCATGTGAAATTCTATTTGTCTATGACACAGCCCAAGGGGCTCTGAGCTGCCTATTAGGAATCCATTCTCTGCCAGTCTCCAGTATGAAGAGTGAGAGACCCCTGAAGAAATGTTCATCAATGGTAATTAGACTGTCATGGCTTAGTATTGTGCCATTAATTAAATAATTGCATTGGATTAAAAATCCCTACGATGGTATGCTGCTCTTGATCTGGGCTTTTTTGATGAAACAAAAAAGAAAAGAACAGAAAAAACCTTACCATGCATTAGCAATTGTGAAATTATATTAAGGATTTAGCACTGCAACTTGCAGTAGCAAGACTCTTATTCTTTTACAATGCTAGAAAATATAACTGCATCAAACAGGGCACAGTTTTTGACCACAGCCACTTTTGCTAGTGTTAGCCCCTGATGTGTAGGAAGAACTATTTTTCGTTTAATACCTTAATTTAGCTGACAAATGACAAGCATTTATGGTGGAAAGAAAAATAAATTATTTTTAAAAGGATGGATTTGGCCTGCTCTTGACTCCAATTTGAGATTTCTTTTCACCATACTTTATGCACCCCAGGTAGAGGCCAAAGGCAATGGCAGCTACTGAATGATGTTGTCCACAGCATTTCAGTGCACTTCATGTGCTCTTAAAATGCTCCGAACAATATTCTGCCTTTAGAGATGGTAAGTGTAATTGAAAAGTCATGAATGTTGACACATGATATTCTACTGCCACCCTTTGACATGGTTCTGATCTCTGGACCCATTGTTCAATGATAGCATGATTCAAGGACCCAGGAGCAATTCCAGCTAGAACAAAACACATTGGGCTAGGTGGAAAAGATGCTGAAGCCTATAGAGGTGGGTTGAAGTAGTCCTTCTGCCCTCCTGGACACAGAATAGCTTCTATCCCATTTTTATATGCAGATACACACATAGCCTTGTAAAAGGCTAAGGCTTGAAAGAGTCCTAGGATCTCATGTCACAATTATTTCTTAAGCAGGCAAACTTCAGTGGGAGTGGTGAGAAGGAAGAGAACTCTTTCCATGATAAAAAATGGTATTTAGTGTTGATTATCAAGATGAAAAAGCCAAAGAAAACTCAGTAATTTTACTCAATGGATAAAAAAGTTCTGGGTGTTCGGGGCTGTGTTTGGAACAAGCTGGTGGGTTGTGCCAAGCCAGACCTAAAAGCTCTGTACCCCTGATGGAGCCTTTAACTGCATTGTTACTAATAAAAACAGAAGTAAATTATTTGAGATGTTAGACCAGCTTGCTTGAGGGGCAAGAGAGTGACCATGCTGAAGCCACTGCCAGAGAATGTTCCTCTCCTCCTAAAGCACTTAGCTTGAGTCTCCTCACTGTTTAGGTCAGTAGATGGCCTGCAGTAGGGATCATAGAATCATAGAATAGTTTATGTTGGAAGGGACCTTAAAGACCATCGAGGTCCAACCCCCCTGAAATAGGCAGGGATCATCCTCATGATATTATTATGATCATGTCATTGAAGCTGTGGCCAAATGTAGGTTACTATTGTAGACATATGCTTTAAAAACATGCTTTCTTTTCACATAAGTATACAGATGTGAGCCAATCTATGAGAATAAGTCAGTTACTACCCACAGCACTATAATTAGGAAATGTTTGTGATCATCCCTGCTGTGCCCTGGAAAGTTCAGGGAAGAATTCTGCCCCATGAAAATGGAGTGTCTTTTAGTGGTCTCAGGTTAAATGCATAGTTATTTAAATATCATTTATTAGCAGTAATGTATTAGAGTGACAAAGGTTAAAAAATGAAAGAACAGAAAGTCTCATCCACCTTAGTAAATGCTATCAACTGTCATAGTATTATACCCCAAAGGTTGTATTTTGAAGTATATGCAGGAAAAGATAAATAAATAATAGAGTATTGATTCTCTATGATATTACTGTTTGTCTCATAGGCTACCTGATTTTAATAAAGTTAACATTTCATGAAAACACCCCAAAATGTGCCCTCTGTATTAGCTATTTATCAGCTTCCATTCTTTTGACCAGAGCCAAGCAAAAAAAAAAAAAAAGAAAATCAGTGTTGCTGTTGAATTCCATTTCATGCCTTATGTTAGAGATTTGTAAAACTGTCTCTTGCTGACTTGGAGATAAGTGAAATAACAATGAATTCAGCTTGAGGCAAGCTGCTTTTCAAGCAGACCTGTCAGGAGAAAGAAAGACAGTTCAGAGTAATTCATTCTTGTGCTGTGTCTCAAGCGACTAGCAAAGGAATCTGGCATATCTGAAACACAAATACCGTTAAAGTATTGCACAGAAAAAGAAAACAAACAAACAAAAAGTAGAAAAACACCCACAAAACACACCAAAACCCTAAATTCAAAACATGCACCACTTTCCTTATTTGTAGAGAACCACAAATTATAGGGTTAGCACACTAATTGGAATTGAAGAGCTATTGACAGTAAAAAAGGGACTGTACCTATGAGGGCTTTTTAGAGAATACATAGTCCAGAGCACAATGGAGAACTGAGGTTAATCCATTCTCTACACTTCTGCAAAATGCCTGCTCAAGAAAGCAATCTCAAGGGGTTCAAGTGCAAATGAACTGTGAACACAGAGATGAAAATAGAACCTCCGGTTGTAAAATAATGTGGATAGGAACAAACACAAATATACAGAATCAGTTTGCAGCAATGTACCTAAAACTAAGCAATTCAGCAACCAAATAATTTTTCCACTGAGACCAGACAGCCTTTAAACCAGCATCCAGACTGCATTTATAGTTTCCTGAAGCAAGGTCTTCCACCCCATTGAGGGAGTGAGAACAGTGTCATTGATGAAATCTCAGACATAGTTATAGCTCCAAAGCTTTTTTCTGCTTCAGAGAAATGTAATTGGGTGTTCCTTCTATTTTCAAGAGAAACATGAAAGATTTATGTCAGCAAAGTGTATAACAAAAAGTAGAGAGGATAATGCCAACCTTTTTTATTTGTTAAATTTATGACATTACTATGGATTGCCAATTATTATGAGAGTATATGAAATGCTAATAAGTAACAACGAGGGAAAAAACATGAAATTATTTCAATGAATGCAATCTGCTTCACAAAGGAAAATACTTTATCTCTAATAATTCCTGTGGAGATGAATCACCCTCAGTCTTGCAGTACTTGGAGCCATTTCAGATGTGGATCTTATTTAACAGAAGAAAAAATAATCTGAAGAATTTTAAGCAGCAGTTTGTTACTTATTTGTGCTTTTGTAGAAGAGTGAGCAACAAGATGGGGAAATGTATCCTTGTGTCTGATGAATCACCATCTTTCCCTGTCACAGTTTAGGAGTGCTACCTTGTCCTTTTAAACAAAATTGATATTTAAAGATTTCCCTGCTAAAGTACACTAAGAACCCTCTATTGGAAATTAAATGCCTACTGCAGCAAGGTGACTGGAGCATGTGCTGGAGCAATGTGCTGCTGGCCAGAGGAGAAGCCCTTTGGTAAAGTATTAATGATACACTGTGGAACATCCTTGCTGAGACTTAATGTAACTATGCTCTTGGCTACTGTCATACTCTTTTCTCCAGAATGTAAGTCCTGGGTGACATGAAGGTGCAAATCCCAAACAAACAAAATAAACAAATTTCAGATGCGAGCCTCAAGTGAAGGGAAGCTGAGGCAAAGAAAAGAATGAAAGATACATATGGAAATGGATACTAGTAGAGGCAAATACTTGTGATTTTTCTAATATGGAGGTGGAATTAATGATAAACTGGGACAGGTGAGTGTGGGACTGCTCAAGAATTCACTGTTAGTGGGAGGGCAGCATGGATCTGGTCTTTACCTGTCCTGGGACTTTCTGGCTCTCTTTCTGGACTGCTCTATAACACAGATGCAAATAATTAATCTTGATCTTCACTGAACCAATCTCCTTGTGCCACTTTCTGCCCAAATGCAAAGGCTGGGAATGAAAATGTCCAAGGCCTTTGAGCCATCTCTGGCAAGATGAAAAAAGAATCTTGTTTGCTCTGCAATTTGATCCCAATGTCCCAAACTCTGCAGTCAGGTGTAGTAAGAGGGAGCCTAAAGGTTCTAGAAATGGCTATAAATGTAAGAAGTGCCAGAAGGGAAGATGGAAAAGATTCCAGTAGCAATCAGAAGATGAAACATTGTGAAAATGACTTAGCAGAGTATCAACAGTCAAAAGTGCAAATAAGCTCAACTAGTTGATGAGAACAATGATAGAATCACAGATGTCTGAGTAATCTTTTTTTTCCTGTGAATAATAAAGCTACATTCTAAATAAGGTACATGTTTTCAAATTGCATTGACTCTCAAAACTTCTTCAGCATAAAACTAATAGCAAAGAGATATTTAAGGGGGCAAAACCATAATAAATAATTTCCTTCCAGTTTTTCTTCATTTTATTTCTAATATGCAAGAGGAGCGTGGTAAGCATCTTCTCCTTTGCCAGAAGAGTAATTTAATTCCCACTATTGAGGTATAATTGTAAATGAGAAGCTACTTAGTTTTTTCAGCATTCTTACTCATTTTATGCACTAACCCATGAATGAGCATTATGTAAAATCTAGATATGACAGCATCTGAGGAGTTTCACTAAAAATTAAATGTAGGCATAAGGGGCTAGATAAGCAGGCAGGTTCACGTCTAGACACATAGATACACAGATAGACATTTCAATAGATATATCTGTATCTCACTTCAGATCTCCTTTCTGCACTGGAAGGGTAAATTTAAGAGTTGGTAAACCTGAGATCTTACGGGTTAGCTAATTTTTTCTCACTGTGCTAACCAGATAAGCTTTGTAATGTCCTGCAAGGTAGCTAGAAAACTATCTGTACAGTAATGTTTCTCAAAGAGTATGTAACATATTTCATTAATTTCATAGCATTTAATGTCACCCTGCAGTATGGCTGTTAAAGGTCTGGTGTAAGGTCCAGGTGAGATCAAGGGCTATCTTCTTCCCATCTTCCTGTCTTTATGTCCATAAAAAGTGTCTTTCCTGAAGATATTTGAAGAAGTAGTGTATTTGATGTGATCTCATTTTTAGCAGCTGTAATAGTTGATTTCATGCCATTAAATGCTGACTATAAAAAGAAGAAAGCATTTTCTTTTTAGAAAGGATGCCTTTTGTAATGTTGAATCACAGAAGTGTTACAGTTAATCCATATGGTGAGTTATTTTTCCCTCACACACCTGAGTAAATGATTTCCTTATCTCACAGGGTATTATGTTCTAGTGTGTAGTCTTTCTTATAGTGTTAAATATATTGGTAACAAAAAAGGATTGGAGTTTTGTACAAAAGATTAACTCTGGAGTAAATCCAATTCAGACCACTACTACAGTTATGGAAGCCCATGGTAATGAACTAAAACTACAGATGTGGTATTTCTAATTGTAATTAATTTTATTTTTCTCAATGATTTATTTTACTAGTAACAAACAGCAAATGATCCGCCTGTGCAGATCATTATGTGAAAGAGTGGATTTTAATTATTGTTTTAAAAATGTGTTTACATATGTTTAATCATCATGTCTTATTTGTTTACTCTTTTAAAAGAAACAAATAAAGCAAAACAAATGCCCAGACCCAACAATTTAATTTTCTATGTAAAAACATTAGTCTTCTCTACAAGGGAAAGGTAGCAACAGCAAAATTAAATTCAGATATTCCCAGTAATTATCCTTTTGACCTTTAGTTTCAAATCCATTTCTCTGTATGAGTCAGGAGGGGACAGAAAAAGATGGTCAGAGACAGGGATGCGTGGAAAAGTGGAAATGACATGTTATCTTTTGGTTAAATGAAATTTCAAACTGAGAAAGGGAAATACTTTCAAAATTATGTGATGGATGGAATTAACTCCTAAACTTTTCTTTTTCCTTGATTTTACTAGACACGTCACTGCTACTATATTAGTAGTTTTGATTTCAGGATCAGATTCTTTGACTTGAGAGTACAGTGAACAAAATTTGTGCTAAAGCACCCTGGTCAGGGAGAACTGCAACATGAGAGATCTCAGTAAGACATGTGAATGCTATCTCTGAGTGTACATCCATCCCTGTGGATGAGTGTGATGGGAAGGACAAAGAGAAGGAGTGTCTGGGACACAGAGTGCCTTGCCCAACCCTGCTGCCTTTGGAGTGCTGGAGCCAAGAAAAAGCTTTTAGGAGGAATGCTTTCCATGGAAGCATTCCACTCCATCAGAAAGTACTCCAGTCCATAAACCTAATTTCCTTTTAACTCAAAAAACCCCAATCAAATCTCAACTCCCAAATCACAGAGCTATTTTTTTTTTTAGTGGGTGTGTTGCATTTGCAAAGAAAGGCTATGCAACTAGAAATGTGAAAATATTCCTCTCTTTAAAAGGGAAAATAAAAACCTCAAAATAAGAAAAAATCTGAAAAATACATGTTGTTGTCCAGTGTTATGTATGGTGGTGATTTTAGATGATAAATGTTAAAACACTAAAGTTTATCTTTAAAAGGAAACATACATGGAAGAAAACCAGGGTAATGCTAAAGGGAATAGTAATTTCATTCCTGGTCTTTATGTGCTTTACATTCCACTTCTTCATCTGAGACTCACAGTAGTTTTGTTTTTAGTTTCTTTGCATTTCATTTTCTTGGTGCTTTTGAGGGAATTGGAGGCATGAAAGGTGAAGTAGCTGTAACAGTTTACTACAGAAGAAATATAACAGGGATTTTTTTGTGAACAAAATTCATCCATCAGAGATTAAAGAGGAAGAACATTCCCAGTCATGTACTGTAGACACCTAGAGGTAAAACAAATCCACAGAGTAAAATCAAAAGTGTAGCAGAACTAAGCCTTGGATATTCATGCTAAATTAAAACAAATTCAACTATATACAAATAAAATAGTCATTCTTCATTTTCAGATCTTATCAAGTGTACCAAAGATTGTATTAAGTAAATTCTTTATCTTATGAAGAATCTGGAAGTTTTTTTTTTCTTCTAAAAAAAGTGCAATTTAGTCATGCATAGGGTTTAAAATAGTCATAACTTACATAAATACTGAACTGATTTTCTTTTCGTAATACAAGATTTGTCTCACCTGAGATTTATAGATTAAAATTCATATGCAGTCCTGAAATTTATTGTTTTTCAGTAAGTCCAAACAATCCCAGGAAAAAACCAACTCTATAAATCTCTTAAGGACATTTTAAGAAAATTAAATAATGACACACAGATGCTACATTTGGAAATGTTCATTCATTCAAAAACTTGTTATACTTTTGAAAACCTGACACTGTGAAAAAAAAATGAAACAAAATGGCCATTAGAGCTGTGTGGAATCTCCCAAATTTCAAAATAAATGTTGAAAAGGGGAGGAAGCAACACCTTTTAACAAGCATTTTTGATATTTTTGGGACAGATTTCAATCCTGCAGAGCAGGCATTTATTGCAATGTTTGAAATTGCAAATAGTGATTATGAGGCTTGAACTATATACTTGTCATACATTTTGCACAATCATATTATTGGCAAATCATAAAGTAAGAGCTATATACAGTCTTATAAACATATGGCAATATACTTTTTTGGCTTTTCTGTTTTGTTTCACCAGCATTTTTAGGTAACTATTTCAGGAATTTAATGAATTTAAATTATAGCAACTATGCTCCTTAGCCTGGTTCCTACATTAACCAGACTGATTACAAATACTGAGTTCATGAAAGTATCTAGTCAAGAAGAGTAAAAAAAAATTATAAAGAAAATGCTTTTGTGAACTCAGACATTGTTAAGAACTAAAAACCTTACTATAAATTAATAGGATACCACACTCCACTTTTCCTTTGCAAAAAAACCTGGTATTTCTTTCATTGCAAAACTATTTTCTATTAATGAGTCTTTTTAGCTTTTTTAAAAGTAAGCACATGCATAATACATGGGTTCCTTTTATTAATATCTAAAAACTATTTTGCATTTGTCTCCTGAGATATTAATGTCCAATGTCTTATTAATTGTTAGAACAACCTGCAGTAGCATAAGATTTTTATTTTATCTGAATCATGTACAATGAGAATGATTTCTATATTAAGCCACATAGTTCAAGATAACGTGTAAATTTATTTGAGAAGATCTAGCTCATTGTGGCCTAAGTACACGTGCTGAAATCATCAGAATTTAATATGAACACTGGTGGAGAGCTGAATATTAACATCTATTATCACCTGAGTGTATTTATAATAGAACTCCCTGATTTTTATTAATAGATCAGCCAGAGCTGTAGAGAAGTTTGTAATATTATGAATATTCATGGCAAGAATAAACCAGTGTCATTGGCAGGGTGTTGATAAGGAGCAGCTCAATATCTGTACATAATTGTACAGTTTATTCAGAGTCATTGAAAAATATTCTCATATTATGTATTGTCAGATGTAGTACACCATGATTTAGCTACACTAATGAGAAGGACTAGAAGTAGTTTTATGAATTCTTCAACATTTAGCAATATATAATTATTTTAAACCTGTGAAAATGAGAAAAAGCCCCCTACATCAAAACCAAAAATCCAAATATGCCCTTACACACAATCAGCAGTAATTCCTTCCAAAATCTGTTTCCTAGGTAACTACTAGATCACCATAGAACTAACATACAATGCATAAGGAAATAACAACGTGTAACATCTCCCTGTTAAAATTTCTGTCATAGATTATTGCACTTCAGATTTTTTTATTTTCTTTATTAATTTTTTTATTCTATATCTTTTGCCCCCCCAAAAAAGGTGTTTTTTACATACTCTTCAAGCAGTTTTGGATACACATATTGAAGTTGTGTCCTATTGCATTGAGTGCCTGCCATATAGTTCCAAAAATTATGGATTGTGCTTTGTTGATTTGAAACTCTAAAGCCATAGAAATAAAAGATGTAGAATGATTTTGGTCACAAGAATGGGAAATAGAATCATCATAGTTCATCTCACCTAGCACTGACCACATCAAATTAATGATCTGGGATGCAATTTATCACAAGCTTAAAAATATAGAAATTAATAAATGGAAACTGAGGTGATGAATGAAAACCAGCAGAGTGTTACTTCACACATACACTTAGGTATGATGAATACCATTGAAGATAAGGAATATTTGCAGAAAAGTAGCATAGGCATCAAAGTCTCCTAAACAACTACTGAATCTCTAACATAAGATATGTATGTAGTTCAGCTATTGAAAAAAAGATTTTTGGAAATTTAAAGGCTAGTTAGTCTCACAGGTATATTGAATTCCCCATTCCTAAGCTCCTCATCTTTAAATTCAGGATTCTGGAAATTTATGGAAAAAAAACCCACTTTACTGCAGGGTTCATTCTTTTTAGTAATATGAAGTGAAACCTTTATTGTAGCTGGTCAATAGTTTTCTGATTGCAGTGCTAGGAAATAGGGCTACCTGGCTGTGTCTCACAAGTGATGGGTGAGTCTGGTTCAATCTGACACTGAGGCAATTTGGAGCAATTCTGCCCTCAGTTGTTTGGGTTCAGTTTCTACAGATTCCATTAGAAAAGGGCACCTTGAAGTAGATGAAAAGATTACTTGCTCTCACAAATGCATGAATATAGTCATGTGTATTAAAAAGCAGAGACAAAAAGTATTTTTTCTTCTGAGGTTCTGTCAGTAATAGTTGTAGCAGGATTTAGTGCTGAAATTCCATCCTGGAACATGCTGGGAACTAGATAGGCATTTAATCCAATTTTAAAGTGTTAATCCAAAAATGAGAGCTGAATACAGGTGATTGCCTGAAATGCTCAGCACTGACAAGTTGGCCTAACTGTACTTGTCAAAGTTAGGGCAAATGGACACTTTGTAGGACAAAATTGTGGTAAGAAATAGCTGAAAAATAATCACAGTGAGAAAGATCTTGTTGGTTGGTTCATTTTTTAACCCATGCACAGTCAAAAGCAGTAGTTTCTGCTTTCTAGTTGTTTTTTTTATGCAAGGGAAATGGGACAGAAACAGTATTTGTGCAATTAGATGATGTATTTCCTCCCTTTACTATGACTTTATTTTTTACCGCATTATGATTAGAGCTGTGTGATAATATTTGCATTCAGAACAAAGTCACCACATTTTTTGGCTTCCCTCCAGTTCCACTTAAGCACAGGCATTTCTGGATTGCTGCCAGACATAGTTTTGTGTTCATTCTCAGTCATTGAAAGCAGATTTTGGAGTCTATTTTTCCAAAGTCTTCTGTCCCATGAGAGGTTTGAGCAGAATCACGCAAAGCACAAGCATCCCCAAAGTAAAAGGAAGATGGGACTGGAGTCCTCAAAGCTTGTGGCTGACAGCTATTCTCACATCTCTTCCCAGCATTTCTATTTGAACTGAGGCTTTAAAAAAAATCCACTGGTCAATTTTTGGTGTGTTTTATTTTGCTAGTGATTGACAGTATTAAATTTTCCAACTTACTTGCTTTGGATAACCTGCCCAAAAAGACTACCCAGAAATGCAAGAGAAAAGATGTCTTTGATTACAGCCTGAAGCCCATCTCTTGGGGATCAGTTCTTCTCCATGCCCACACAAACTTTCAGGCAGAGTGATCAGGCTTTGCAAAATTCCATCCTGCCTTTCCCTTGCCTAAAAAGGACAAAAAGAAGGTGAAAGGAAACAGTCTTGTCTTGTTTTCCCATTTATTGACCACTGGATAATTTATTTCAGTGAGCAGTAAGTACTTTCAGCAGTGGGCTGATGGGTGCTCTTTTACACTGTCCTTAGAAAAGAGCCTCTTGTGAACAATTTTGAGAATACCTGGTGATACAATCTACTTAAAGTTAGATGCAGCATCTTTCAATTTATTTGTGTTTTTTCAATGAATTGAGTGCCTTTTCTATATGTAAGTGCAAGCTGTAGATGTTGGTCCCAGCCTAAAATCATGATCTTACTTCAGGTNTAATCTAGTTAAAGTTAGATGCAGCATCTCTTAGCTTATTTGTTTGTCTTTTTTCAATTAATTGAGTGCCTTTTCTATATGTAAGTGCAAGCTGTAGATGTTGGTCCCAGCCTAAAATCATGATCTTACTTCAGGTGCAGCTGAAACACAATGCTTTCAATTTACACTACCTGATAGGGACAAGTACTGAATAGTTTAGCAGGCTGTCCTTTGGAAGCACAATGTTACAAATTTGTAAGGATTTTCTATCTGCATTTTCAAGAAGATTATAATGAGACAGTGCCTGAATAATTACATGCAATCTATTTTCATAAATTATATCTGTCATATGATAGACCTAGCAATTAAATAACTGAAGTTACAAATGTAGAACTTTATTGCACCAGAAAAAAAAGAAGAGATGTAGCATTCAGTAATAAAAGTAAAGTAAATTTCAAGAAATATCATCCAGACTCTAAGATTTTAACTTAACTGAGATGATTATGTAACAATGTCATTCCACACTGCTGAGATTTCTTTTGTAAATGTCACCTCTTTGACATATGTTGCCAATATTTTCTCATAGATGCTACTGAATGTGTTTTCATTATTCTTAAAATGACCAATGATGAAAACAGTGATTACCCTCATATGAACTCCATCAGACCTCAGTGCATCATTGGAAAATGTTGTCTTCAGTAGAAGGCTGTACATGCATGTTAAAAATGCCCCAGAAATATGTAAAAGATTTTTTCAATCAATCAGAAGTGTTTTTCAAAAATATTTTACCTGGAAATGAACTTCAAAACAAAACCACACCAACCACAACAAAAAAGCAAATTGTTCCACACATAGCAGATTTGAANAAGCAAATTATTCCAGAAATAGCAGATTTGAAAGTAAAACTAATAGAACAAAACAAGCATACAAATAAAACCTGCTCTGGAAAGACCTAAAGTGGGTTTTCCCAGAATAGAAAACCTCACACAGAAATGGATAGTTGGACTCAGTGTAAGTGGTGGAGTGTAGAAGATGAAGGTTTGTATTCCTCTTGAGTCTGACTTGGAAGAGAGGTGTTAATCCAGATCCTCCATGACAATAATCACCCAATTGTCAGACTGTTTGTTATGGATTAACCCTGGGAGGCAGCTGAGTGCCTCACAGACACTCACTCATTTCCAGTTGGGTAAAGGAGAGAATTAGAAGGATTAAAACAAGCAAATTCATAGGTTNTGGAAATGAACTTCAAAACAAAACCACACCAACCACAACAAAAAAGCAAATTGTTCCACACATAGCAGATTTGAAAGTAAAACTAATAGAACAAAACAAGCACACAAATAAAACCTGCTCTGGAGAATATTCCAGGTCTAAAGTGTATTTTCTATTCTGAGAAAACCCTCACCCAGAAATGGATAGTTGGACTCAGTGTAAGTGGTGTAGTGTAGGTGATCAAGGTTTGTATTCCTCTTGAGTCTGACTTGGAAGAGAGGTGTTAATCCAGATCCTCCATGACAATAATCACCCAATTGTCAGACTGTTTGTTATGGATTAACCCTGGGAGGCAGCTGAGTGCCTCACAGACACTCACTCATTTCCAGTTGGGTAAAGGAGAGAATTAGAAGGATTAAAACAAGCAAATTCATAGGTTGAAATAAAGGCAGGTTAACAGATTAAGCTGAAGCTGCAAATGCAAGTAAAATATGCAATTCATTCACTACTTCCCATCAGCAGGTTGGTTTTCAGCCATCTCCAGGAAACCATCATGCTTGTCTCTCCTTCCCTCCTTTTCATCCAGCTTGTGTTGCTGAGCACATCACATGTTATGGGATATCCCTTTGGTCAGTTGGTGTCAGCTGCCCTGGCTGTGTCCAACGTATTTCCTTATTTATTTCAGTCAAAAGGTGCAGATATATCAATAGTCTATAAATATTTAAACCTTGAGGTGATAAAGGAATTATTTAGGGTAACTCTAATACACTTATCAAGGAGAAATACAAATAACCTATGAAAAAAAACTATGGGCTGAAGACTGGATCAAGAATTTGATGACAAAATTTTAAGGAATACTCCTCCTGAGCATATGCAATATATTAAAAAAGTAGAAGACACTAGAAGTTATGTTTATCATA
>VZTY01011158.1:14691-32973 GCA_013400935.1 Turnix velox
ATACTAATGCTTGGGAACCCACATCAGCTGCTGGAAGGGTGGGCAGGTAAGAGCATCCCTTCTCTATGTTTGGGAGTCTGGAAAAGCTGAGGGTTTTTTAAGCATTTGTGGGACTTGCCATATGCCCTGTGAAGCATCATAAGGGGTGTTGTTCCCCAGTGGTGCTGAGGTCCTGAGGCTAATTTGTGCCAGAGGTCTGCCTCAACCACTCTGAGGTTTGACCACAATTAATAAGTGAGACTCCTGCAGTTCACTTAACTGATTTCTGCTTGCCTTTTAATCCTTGAAGTAATTTTAAATCCTTGCTGTTACATAGAATCATGGAACCATAGAATAATTTGGGTTGGAAGAGACCTTAAAGATCATGTAGTTCCAACTCCTCTGCCATGGACAGGGACACCTCCCAGGTTGCTCAGTGCCTTAAACACCTTAGAGAGGGGGCATCCACAACCTCTCTGGGAAGCCTGTTCCAGTGTTTTACTACCCTCACTGTAAGGAATTTCCTTCTTATATGTAGACTGAATCTTCCCTCTTCTAATTTACATCCCTTATTCCTAGTCCTGCCATCCTGTACCTTGAATCTCCCCTCTTCCATCTGTTATTCCAATATTTCCATATTGGTTTGATTTAGACAGATATATGTGCCTATGTAAAAGCATTAAAATAATATACAGGTGCCTGTTAGTGCTAGAATATAATACCAATGATAAGCAAGAGCTTCTCTGAGGCTATCTTAAGCCCTGCTGAAAGTTAAATGCCAGGTTGTTATGGTGGCATGTTTACTCTCACTTCCCAGCTGCATTTTACTGTTTGGCTTCCTAAATCTCAGCAGGGAAAGGACAGCTTGAGCTCCCTTGAAGACCAGGCAGCTCTGAAATGATGACTGTTGCAGTGGGGGGAAGGGGCTGTGCTGTGCTCTGTGCAGCATGATTTGTAGGACCCTCTATAAATCATTTACCAGCCAGCCTTCACTGCAAGCCACAGTTTTAAGAAATGCAAGCAATAACAACAGGCAAATGACAAAGAAAAAAAAAAAGGCAAGACAAAACAAAAAGCAAAAAAAGCACAATGAATGGAAAGATGGACATCTCAAAACCCCTCGCCTAGAAAGCCAAAAGCCTGTGTTTAAGTCATAAGGAAAAGCACTGAAAGCATTTTAATGGGTGGGTGCCTTTACTGTGCTGCCACCAATAGCTGCTTGGTGGCTTCAGAGGCAGATGCAGGAGAAGGGGGGGGTGGGGGTTTGGCCAACCCTGTGAGAGCAGCTCGTCTGCAACCCTCATGTCTCCCTCTTGAAGTCCTTAATAAATCACCCTGCCACCCTCAGAAAGCAGAGTTGAGCAGCAAAGCAAAGGCCTGAGCATGCAAACCCAATTGGAAAAAAAAATCAAGGGATTTTAAAAGGGGATGGCAACACCTTCCATTTCTGTCACAGAGCAACACCCCTGCATTGTAACAGCAGAAAAAAGCTGGGGACCCAGCGTGGAGGAGCTTCCTGGCATCATTCTTATGCCAAATGGATATGCTGATACAGATTTTAATGTCAGTCAGCATTATTATAAATAGAAACTCTGTCTCAAAAGATACTTTCTCTTTTGAGATGTGCTTAGTTATACAGCAATCCTCCTCCTAGTGTCAGTGCTTCACTTAGTACAGAACAGTAATTAAAAAATAAGCACATCACAATATCAGTAAATGTAGCATGAAACTGTGCTATTTTTGAGGGTGATTAAAGCAGAGATGTCTCCTTCTGCAGGTCAGAGGGATCAAGACCTTGAAAATATTTTCCACCCAAGTCTCTTCATGAAATCTAAAATATTCCATTTTATGATGAGGCCAAAAACACCAAATATGCTGGTGGAGCTGAGGAGTTAATTTTTTTTTTTCCATTTTATTGCATTTTATGGACAATTCATTTGATTATCTTCGTGGACCACAGTTCCTTCCCAGAGCAAATGTGCTGTGGAGAGGAGCAGGAGGCTTTAGATGAGCATCTTCTGCTAGCTAGGTGCTAGTCATCTCTCTAAAAGTGTCTCCAAGAAACTGTAAATCATATGGATGATGGTGCACCATTGGGTAGACTCACTCAACAAATTGGACCTAATGTAGAGAAAGCCATTCCTGGCTCCTGGAAGTGGCCAGCAGGTAACTCTGATGATAAGTGCAGAGAGTTGGAGGTCATAATTGAGAAAAAAAACCCCTGTAGATGGGTTACTAGGACAAAGCTGCACTAAAAAGTGGTAAAATAATCTCTATGTGCAAAGATGAGAAAGTTATCAGATTTTTAAAAGGCCCTATATGGCCTAGATGAGACCAGTTCCTGCCAGCACTCAAAGTTCATCTTTTTTAATAAGGGTGTATGTAGCAAAATTGGTGAGTGTGCAGAAAAAAAACCAACAAAGACACAGCAAATGCCACAAAAATAGCTGAAGAAAGGACTTTAGAAAAGAAAAGCAATATGATTACCTTATCAAAAAGAAGACTGGGAGGTGGCTCAGTTTGCAATACCCTATTTATTACCTCCATGAAACAGTGAATCCAGAAGATAACAAGAAGCAGTAACTGTAAGCTTGAGACAGAAAAATCTGAGACACTAGGAATGTATTTTTAAGAGGAAAGCTTTGAACAAGGAAGCATTGAATCCTCCACCTCTTCTTGTCTTCTGCTCAGCAGAAGTGTTCTTGTCCAACCTGCATTGCCATCTCCTTCCTTTTCATGGAAGTCATCTCTTAGTATTTCTAATGGCTGAGACTCTATGTGGCAGCAAAGTGAACAGGAAAAATAAGAAAGCCCCAGAAATTACTCCTCAGAATACTTCTAAATACCCAGGAATTATAGAAAATTTTAAAGAATTGAAGCAAGTTGTTTGCAAAAAAACTTCTAATCCACGTTCTTTAGAAGAAAGTCCTGGCACACCATCTTCTTTTTTTCTGTTCCTTTAGGAACTCCCCAGTATTTAACAGTTTTTTTCCAGTGCAGCAGCTATTGATGGCAAAGTCTGAGAGATGGGAAATGCCCCAGGAAGGCTGTCAAGAACTAGTAGGTCCCAGGAAGTGATAGGAGACTTGCAACAAGCCTAGGTTGTCAAGCCTACCTTTGAACAAGGTATCAATGGAAGCATTGAATCCTCCACCTCTTATTGTCTTCTGCTCAGCAGACTTGCAACAAGCATGGGTGATAGCTACTCTGATCACCACCCCTACAGACCTTACAACATTTGCTTCTGTATTCAGATCAGCATTAATAGTACAACTTCTCCTTTCCCTTCTTCAAGATGTCCAGGATGTGGCATACAGGATTCTCTTTTCAAGGAATAATTTCTAGAGAATGATAGAAGGCAGCATCAACAGGCAGTGGATTGAGTGAATTCTGGTTTGTACTGACTTTCTTCCATGTGAGTGCCTGTTACTGATTCAGAAGTGCCTAAATTAAAGGCACTAGAGACTGAAAATGTTGCTGTGCATGATCTCCATGTCCCAGGGGAGTAAGGAAAGCAATAAAAACTAATACTGGTCAGGAACTGGGGCATGCCCCTAGTGAAAATACACAGAGAGCAAGCAAAACAGAGAAGGAAGCTTTTTGCCCAACCCACCATGTAAAAATATCCCCATGTTCTGCACTGATTTTGGACTGATTATGGAATTCATTCAGAATGTACAGCATAAGCCACAGAACAGTGGGTGAGAAAAATCAAGGGGGACACAAATTGTGATGTAAACAACTAAGGAAGAGACTGAGAAAGGTGCTGGGGCAGCAAACTAATGGTCAGGAACACCCTGACTTGTGTTCTCTGGTAGGGGATGAGCATTTGCAACTGAGATATTTGAATTTCCTACTCAGATCCCTGCAACCAGCTGGATTTTGCTGAGATGAATAAGGACTGGCTGTGCCCATGTGAATGGAAATTGATTTCTCTTTGCAGCATGAATCCCCTCCCTGAAGTCACCTTTACAAGACATGCTGACACTGGAGAAAGAGGCTTATGAGATAATGAGCAAATATTTTTTAATTTGGTGGTGAGCTGGGCATTTCTCCTGCTTTCTGACCCAGATCCTGCCTGGCAGAAAAGAAGAGGAGGAATGACAGAGTGGAGCATCAGGACAAACAGAATTTCCACCAGACTCTTTTATTTTCTTGCTGTAAGCCCTGATTTCTCACAAATGAGTCTCTTTCTTTCTCTGGTGTGGATGATTTCTTTTTTCTCCTGTGTTCTACCATTGTGTGTTCATGTGCAAAACTCACAGGCACAACTTTGGGGGGCTCCTAGTTTCCAAAGGAGAAGTAACAGCCCAACCTGTTACAGGATGTGTTTTCTGACTGGTTTGCTGTTACTCTTAGTCTCTTTAAACCCTCTAATATCCTTGATGCTTTAGGAAAGCACCTCAAACCTGCAAGTAACATCATTGTTGAGTTCTGTGTGATTATATTCATACAGATTTCTGAAGCAATGTTCACTCTAAGGTTTGTGAAGCTGTTCTCATCAGATAACTGGAAAATAAACTTTGATTTGCTACCAAGTACAGACACCTGTAAGTATCTGCATTCCAGACAATAACTTATACCTATTTAATAAAAAAATTAGAGCTCATTACCTTTAGTAGGCACTTGTGAGATCCACCTTAATCCCTGTGCAACAAAAACCTCCTTGCATCCCAGACAATAACTTAAAATTTTTTTTAATAAAAAAAGGAGGTGAAAAATAATTAGGCTTTAGTCTGAACCTTACCAACAGTGACTGGTAGGTGCTAACACTCACTACTTTGGAGACTATGACACCTTCCAGTTTTGGCATCTGAAAGTATCATGGTTGCTGCAGTCTCAAATCTCTATTGAATATAGAATCATAGAATATTTTGGGTTGGAAAAGACCATAAAGATCACCTAGTTCCAACCCCCTGCCATGGGCAGGGACACCTCCCAGGTTGCTCAATGTCCATCCTGGCCTTAAACACCTCCAGAGAGGGGACATCCACAACCTCTCTGGGCAACCTCTTCCAGTGTTTCACTACCCTCACCACGTGTTCTATTTTAGCCATTTAAAATACATAATACCAGCAAATCTCTTTAAAACAAGCACACAAGGAAAAGGAAAAAAAAAGGAAATCTTTAAAACAGCATCTTCCAGACTGGCCCATGCAAAAATAAAACAAAGAGGAGAAAAAAACCACACCACCTTTCTATAAAATAATTTCTCAAAGCAGGGAGGGACTATCTAGCGACATACCCAAAATGAAAGTTTCACCAAGACATTATCAGATGAAACAAATGCAGAGCTATGAAGAGCAAAGACAATCAGCTTGCTCCTCCTGATTGCAGATGCCAAGTGGATCTTATGATGGCCTCAGGCACTTTTGTGGCTCCATGTGCCAAAAATATCTGCAAAATCACATCAAATGATGTACCCTCATGGCAAGAAATATCAGTACTTGGGTACCAGGGTTTTGCAAAGTTGTGAGTGCTTTTCAGTAATTAACATGTAGTAAATAACTCAAAAACCTGGGCAGAGAACTAAATAAAAGAGTGGTGTATTCATTAGTGTAATTCAGTGATGAAAAATCTCCACTGGTATACTTCTTTCTCCTCTATGTAACTGGATGGAGAAGTGATTCATGACTTTGTAGATTCATGGAGCATTTCTCACCTAGGAGAAGACCTGGTTGCTGGGCTCCTTTGAATCATTGTAGTCATTTGGGGAGTGAAACACAACAGCTGTTTAACAACATGTCCAAGTTTACAACCTCAAGTAGAAGCCATGTAATTATCTTGAAAGGAGTTAAACAGCTTAATGTTAGCACATGGATTTATGAGATGGAGTTACTCAATGACTCTGGCCAGCCTTAAGCTTGCAGGAGCAAAGCAGAAAAAAACTCTGCCCACATGAGAACTACTAGTTGTAGGAAAGGCTTCAAACTTTGCCTGGGTCCTCCTTATTCATGTAGCAGACATTTAATTAGTGCTAATAAAAGAAATTCATTTCAATTTTTAGTACTAAAGAAGGAGTATTAGGAAAGCATTGCATTGGGATGCTCCTTGGTAGGTTTGAACTGGTGATTCAAAAGAATACTGATTAAAAAATAATTAAAATAATTTCAGTGTAAAGGGAGTAATTCAGGCTGGATATAAGAAAGAAGTTCTTTACAGTGAGGGTGTTACCACACCATTTGTTTTGTTGTTATAAGGGGCCAAACAAGGCTCCAGGAGCACATCATCCTTTTCTAGCAGGCATGGGCAAAAGGAAAGCCATCCAGCTTGGTCCTGTGCACCAAGCTACCTGCTCAGGTGAGCAGCAGAGCTCAGAGGAGTTTTCAGCAGCCTGGAAAGACCTGCTGAGCAGAGAATAGGGGTTAAACCAACCTGGGAAAAAGAAGGATGCCAAGGCTGTGTTTTTATTGATTTGCCTTGGAGGCAGCAGATGCCAGCAGAGGGGGATTTGGAGCTTTGCTTTCATTCATTCGAAATCACTTGAACTAGTGAGTTGTTAAGATTAAATCGTTCATTTAAATGAAGAAAGACTGGGGGACTGAACCATGGGCACATGAGGAAGGGGAGTTGTGTAGCAGAGCCACAGGAGCCAAAACTGTGAGGACAGGCACAAAGGGAAGCCCAAATGAGAAAATAATTCCATGGAAATCTCTCAAATCTTGGAAAAGCATTTGTTTTGCAGGATCCAAGCTAGATCTTTTCTCTGGGCTCAGTGAAGCTTTTTCATTTCAGTAGTGAACACAAGTGTTTTCTGCTTCTGTGGGCAGTTTCTGTCCCTGCAGGTTGCACTCTCTCCCTTGGGCATCAACCAGTGTCAAGCTGCCAGGTCAGTTGGTTGATATCATCATGTGAAGAGAAGAGTTGGGGCTCAAACTCTGCTCATCTGATGTCCTTCACTGTGGTCACAGGGCTGTGCAGTGGGGTGCTCATCTCACTCTTTGGCATGTGTTTTATGAAGGGGTTACCTGTAGTTAAGGTGTATATTTAAGACTGTATTTCCATGTTTGAGTGTACAGTTCTGTTCTGTGACCAGAGCAGTGTTCTGAGCTTCAGGTGTTTAGATCCCTGCCAAGTTGAAAATTATTTAGAGAAAACCTTTAGAAAAAAATATCAAAAAGAATGAATTCCAGCATGTCATGAAGACAACTTAGTAAAAGGGTAACAGAATAATTTTGGGCTCTTTTTAACCCTGATGGTGGCCTTTGAGCTCTTTTCATAAGGTATTGCAGATGTCAACCATAGTCTCAACCTTGCCAGAGGCTTCAATTAGAAGTCTGCTAATTTCCCTTGAACACTTTCATTGAATCATCATCTTGTGGTGGAGTCTTCAGGTGATTTCTTTTGTGGGCAACAGAATTTTACCAAAATCAATCATAGAATAGTTTGGGTTGGAAGGGACCTTAAAGTTCCAACCCCCCTACCATGGGCAAGGATACCTCCCACTACATCAGGCTGCTCAGTGCCTTGTCCAGCCTGGCCTTAAACACCTCCAGAGAGGGGGCATCCACAACCTCTCTGGGCAACCTCTTCCAGTGTTTCACCACCCTCACTGTAAAGAACTTCCTTCTTATATAAAGTCTGAATCTCCCTTCTTCCAATTTAAATCTATTTTTCCTAGTCCTGCCAGCACATATCCTATTAAAAATCCCACCCCTGCCTTTCTGTAGACCCCCTTTAGGTATTTATAAGCTGCTCTGAGGTCCCCCCCTGAGTCTTTTCTTCTCTAGGCTGAACAGCCCCAACTAAGTGGATCCTTTCCACTGGGCCAAAGAGCTGCTAAGATGAGGGTGCACCTCAATAGCACAGATTTGTCCAGAATAATCCTACCAAAATCTCCCTACTGAACTGTGCAAGCTATGAATTAAACTCAGGCTATAATTAAATATAATCTGAGTTAGCAGCTCCGAGCAGGGAAATGAATAAGACATCCCAACAGAGAAAGATAGAGTAATTTCATGTTTATGCTTCCCAGGGCAAAAGGGAAATTTGAAACAAATAAAGCATCTCTTTTTTTTTTTCTTTTTGTCCTGCAGAAAGAGAAAAACTCGAGTGCCTGTCAAAGGGGGACCGTGGCAACACTGAGGGCTCTGTGCAGAATTCTCCTCTTTGCTTCTTTTTCTTCTGCATTTGATTAGCTGCCTGTGTTATGTGTTTTTAATTTCCTGCCCTTGAAGCACGTTGCTGTCATGGTGATGGATGCTGTAGAAATGAGCAAAAAAAACAAAAAAAAAAAAGTTCAGAACACTTTTTTGGTCTGAGTCTTTGCTAATTAGTGAGGAAGACAAACAGACAAATGTTTTCTGAGGTTGGTGTCAGCCCCATCCACATCCTTTTCCCCCTCTGCTTCTCGGGTAGCAGTGAATCCCTTTCTAGAAATGGAAATGAAGAAAGGCAGCAGATGGTGCTGGGAGTATTCTGAGTAAGATGTCTCCATTCAGAGGCAGGTATTAGGAGCAAACCATGCAGTTAACAGGCACTGTGAAGCAGGGAATATTTAATGGGATGGTAGTAGAAGAGGCAGGAAGGTAAAACTGCAAAATGACTGGTGAGAAGGGCTAACCAGAAACCATCCAGAGCTGCTCCATCTACCATGGGGGAAGCTGAACAAGCAGGAATGGATGGAAGTGGGAGGGGAAAGGAGAAAGGGGCTATCTGTCACACTGGGCAGGGTAGTAACATGGGAGGACAGAGATTAATCTAGTTAACACAGTTTGTAACACCAAAACAAATGGTGTGGTAACATCAGTCTCTACTTACGGACTTTTTTTTTTAAGAAATCAAAATGAGGAATCCCCCTTAATTAGCACAGGGTTCAACCAGAAGCAACCTGAGAGTTTTAAAGGCATAAAACAAAAGACTGCCTGCACTTTCCAGCAGAGGAAAGGGCTTGTCTGATTGACAGCAGAAAAGAAATACATAAAAATAACTCCTTTCCAAACCCAAAGAGGAGTTATTATTTCTTGCAGAGCTTCTACCACAAGCCATCATCATCCCCTCCTGGCTGGCTTTCCTGTAGAGATTTCAAAGGTACAACACATATCCTTAAGCCATGTAATATCACTGCTATTGCACTGTCTATGCAGTCCTGATCAAATTTTCTTTGATAAGAAAATTAATCTTAGCTGGAGACAGAAAACTAAAAGGATGTTTACTGGACATAGTCAATATTAAATTATCAGATGTATAGTGGTGGTTTTTTTTCTTTTACAGGGTGTGATCATTTCTGAGAGTGATACCACCTCAATTTGGGGCTGTAAGTGTAAATCCTAATCCCAGCAATAACATCTTCCTTCATATTGCACTGTCATATTGTCCTGTCATATACTTTGCAATGCAAATTGCCCCAAAAGCAGCCTTTCTTTAAGCTCACATCCCTAAATAGATGTCCACAGCCTGAAATCATATGGCATGTGATTTTGGCCTTGCAAATCCAACCTGTAGGCTTTGACCTTGATCATGTAACTGTCCCCCATAACATCTGAACCTCTGCTGTTAAAAAAAAAAAAAACCTTGCTGAGTATGTGTGGAAGACAGGGAAGGTCTGTCAGTGCTGGTTTTGTTACTGAATGGTCAATTTTGGCTGTGTTTTTTTTATTTAGGTGGCTGTATTCTGTACCTCAGGATGTGAGAAGGAGAAAGAAATCTAACAGAGAAGCAAATGGATTGCTGAGGAGGACCAGCACAAACACAGCTATGAAGTAGGTGCTTGAAGCACCAAATAAGATCTTGGGATTCAAGGGACCCATAGAACATAGAACAATATCCACCACATGCTCCTTCTCCTCCATATCCTTCTTTCTTGCTTGATAACTTTACACCTCTGTTTTGGCTCTCACTTTCCCACAGTCCAGGAGTCTGAATGATTTTTTCAACAAGTTCTTCAAAGGCACACTGTACACCATCACATGTTTTTGCAGTTGCCTCTGTGAACAACATGGAATGTTTTCTTGCAAACTTGAGACCTTCATTTCTGTCCACTTCATGGTTTTCCTTATCGATCTTCAAGGATGGACCAACCATCTGGCCTGGGGACCTGCTGGTCAAAGTGGTAATTTTGATGTTGTTGTTTTTCCAGATCCCAGACATGTTCTGCTAAATTCAGAGTGTCTTGGTCTTGACTGAAGCAGAAAAATCACCCCCCCAGATCCTAACCATGGTTTAACAAGAGCAGTCATGGGTTATACAGGGACCAGCATTGCCCTTGGCCAGGTCTGGCTCATCTGCTCCTCTTCAGCTGCAGGAGGAGCCAAACTTCAGGAAGAAAAATCCTCTCTGCTGTCTCAGCAACCCTGTTGCTGGCTGCCAGTCGTGGCCATCACTGGCCACAGTGTGCCCAGAGGGGGGTTTGCCATTTTCTGTGTCATCATTTTTGGACGTACCACATCTCCTCCTTGCTGCAGGCAGTGCAGTGACACAGGAGGGCAGGGGCAGCTGTCAGGGTGGTGAGGAACTGCTGAGGAAGGCAAAAAGAGACAACCAGAGCTATGGGGGACTGTAGGAAATGGAGGGGAAAGACAGGGGAACGAGGCAAACAGGCTGGCACAGCCTCCCTTCTTTTCATACACACAGCCCTGCCTGCAGCAAACTGGAGCTGAAAGCTCCAGAAGCACCTCTGAGAACAAATTGTGGGGAAAAAACCACATTTTGCTGCTGATGCATTGCTATGAAAATAGCCAAACCTGCTGACTGGACAGGCTGCAAGTGTCTCACTAACACAGCAGGCTGAGTGCCAGAGGTGTCAATTTGCCATGGCACCATACCTGGAGGCTGTAACTTGCAGGAAAGGTGTACATGAGCAGAGGAGGTGAAGTCCATCACCTCTTACAGCAAAGCACAGGAGGAGACAGTTTTACACTATCTGCACCTAGAGGAGGCTGCTGAGCAAGCAATTCAGATTGCTTGTCCATGGGGTTCTTCCTGCAGGCTAAAGAGTTTGCAGTAAGGGGGAGGTGGGCATAGAGACAGCAGGGGAGCCACAGCCAAAGTGGCAAAGGTGGGCTGGGATGCAACATCCAAGCTAGCCCACACTGCCTGGCTGAGAGTGGGAGGCACATGTCTGGAAGAGAGGCAGCCCAACAATCAGTGAGAAGCACTTCCAGAGCTGGTTGCATGCTCCAGGGGTTGTCCAAAGCATGTTTTGAGATACACCAAAGCCTCAGAGTATCAGTTCCATGCTGTGTCCTTGCCCCCTATGAAGGGGCTGTGTCAGCATGGATCCTGGAGGATGCCAAGCATTTCCACCATACCTGGATGTCCTTCATCATGCTAAGGACACATGATTACAGGCTCCAACCAGTCAGAATCACTCCCACATTAGATGATAACATTGCTTTTGCTGAGATGCAAAGGAATGGTGCTGTCCTGCAAAATGCTGCTCCACAAACTGAGCTTCTGAGTTTCCTCCCAATTTTAGGTTGCAGATACGGAAGATTTTGGGGAGTTTTCAAGGCCACATATATCATCCAGCCTGTAAATGATTGCAGTGCCACCAGTTCCTGTCCGTGGCTGTTCTTGGCAGTGATAGCAATCACTCCAGTGTTTTGCAAACCTGCAGATGACTATTGCCAATCTTTCTAGAGACAAGAACTAATTAAACTTCAACACTTCTAGGTGAGTATTATCATTTATTATCTTTCCTGTTTTACAAACACAAAAAAAAATGAGATGGCAAAACAAAAAATAATCTGTTGAGGGCAGCAAATATGGTTCTGCTTGGTGGAAGAAGGTGGACTGGGAGATTCTCAGGCTTTACCTTAATGCAGATGATGAGGAATGGCCAGCCTAATAAAAAAGGGAGCTGTTCTATGAAATCAAGGTTTTTCTGCTCAGATGGTAAGTATAAGAGCAGCCAGTATATTATACTAATTTTGTTACAAAAGAAATACAAAGATAAAGGGCTGGAATTTTGAAACAGAGCAGCAGCTGCACACATTTGATTTTAGTCTTTAAAAAAGAGCAGGGTTCCCATTTAGGCTTCAAAGTGGCTGATCTGTCAAAAGGCCCACTGACATATTGAACCTCTTGACATTTTGATTTTTAATTTACCCTGAAATATTGCAAAGGGATCAGCTAAGTGCTGAACTTCATTTTTCTTCTAGTCTGCTGCAGTCAGATGGCATAAAGCTGTATCTTTAAAATCTTGCCCCATTTTGCCTGTAGCAGGGACATGGGAAATTGACTTTCTGGGAGTGCAGAGGCAAGAAAGGCTGTAGAAAGCTTGCTGGAAAAGAACTGAAAATTGCCTGCTTTACTGTAGCTTTCTCTCATTGAGATCCTTCTTGTCTGCAGAAAGAGTAGTTGTTTCCTGCCTTTTTTTTCCTATGTATTAGAAATGACACTGGTCATTTTAAAGAAACTAGTTAGGAGTGTGGATTATTGCACTCAGAGGTCAAATGATGAATAATGATTTAGAAGATCCACGTTCTTGCAAAGCCACTTGAAAAAGATTTGAGTACATAAGCCTGATCTCTTCAAAAATCTAAACTGAGCAAGAAGTAGCTGAAATTATCCTAAAAAAAAAAAAGCACTCAGATGCCATTGTCATTTCTTTGCTGTGTAAGATGAGGAGGGGAAAGGCAAGGCAGTGGGAAAAGCAAGGGAAATGCTTCTTGGAAACTAGGAAATCACTTAGGGGACTCCTAGCAGGTAAATAACTAGCATTAAACTGTCCTGCAGATCTTCAGCTCACTTCTGGGTTTTTTTTTCCTCTCTTTGTTTCTTATGGAGGACCCTCACTGTGCAGTGCTTTCAGAATATTTAGATAATATAGATAATATATAATATAACATATAATATTCACCCTTCAAAAAGAGCAAGGTAGCAGATAGTGTGTAGAGCCAAGACAAACCTACAAGGTGGCATGGAAAATAACTTCAATTAAACAATCAAATGTAGCAATTAAACATGAATGATTCTTTATTAGGCTGAATGAGGGTGCCAAACAAGGCTCCACAGGTGGTGAGTTTATTCCCCCACACTCATTGGTATTTTATACCAATGGAGTAGTCAGAGATCAGAGTGAGGGGAGTAGTCAGAGTGAGAGACCCATATCTGACCATGCCTTTAAGAGCAATTCAAACCAAGGAGGACATGCAAATATCAAGAAGGACAGGATTAAAGTATAACATGATCTTTGGGAGATCAATTGAAGAAAAATCATAGAAAAATCATTAGATTCTATGATTAGTAACTTATCAGTACCTGAGGGGGCCCTACAAAAATGCAGGAGAAGGAATTTTTAATATGATATCGGATGGGAGGACCAGAAATAATGGATGTAAACTGGAAGGGGGTAGATTTAGACTTGACATAAGAAAGAAATTCTTTACAGTGAGGGTGGTGAAGCACTGGAAGAGGTTGCCCAGAGAGGGTGTGGATGCCCCCTCTCTGGAGGTGTTCAAGACCAGGCTGGACAAGGCACTGAGCAGCCTGATGTAGTGGGAGGTGTCCCTGCCCGTGGCAGGGGGGTTGGAACTCGATGATCTTGAAGGTCCTTTCCAACCCAAACTATTCTATGAATCTATGAAAAAGGATTTTGGTTTTTAGCTTGGCACCACAAGCTGCAGAGCAACTTCCAGCTGAGGATCTAAACTTGGTGTTGTTCCTCCCCTCAAGCCATCAAACATCATGACTCAACCCCTAAATGAGTGGATTGATTTAATACCCAGGAAATACAATAATAATGAAATGCCAAGTTTTCCCTTTACCTTTTCATTTATGAATGTCTGTAGGTAACTGAGGTCATGATTTGTAGAGTCTGTGTTTCCTTTCAGAGAATTTAACTCTTCTTTTCTTAGGAAAAACGTGATTTAACAGGTTCCCTTTCCTCCAGAAGCTGGAAATTTAATGAAGACTAGAAAAAAAAAGTCCATCCAGCAGCAGCTGCACAGAAGACACTTTTGTTCTGCTTCTGATATGACAATTTTACCTGTCAGGGTAAAGAGGTACAAAAGTCAGACTTTCCCTTGCATTTCTGCCCAGTTCTGTCTTTACAAACCCTGATTTTGTGATATCCTGTCCAGCATCTAAATCAGGGAGCTCTCTCACACCAGTGATGATATTTCTGCAAAAGATGGATTAATCTTTTTTTTTTTTTTCTTTCTTTCTTTCCCCATTTGGCATGGACTTGAAACAGCTCCGGGGAGGGAGGCAGATAGGAAACGAAGGGATTTAAGCCTTTTGCTTCACCTTTAAAAAAGAAAAATCCATGCAGCACTGCTGTCCCTGGAGTAGACCCACATTATTACTACAGCCACAGCCACATCATCAGAGCTACAGCACTCAGAGTTGTAGATCATCAGTCTGCTGCCACAGCCTTGATGTATGATGGAAAAAGCCATCCATCTGCAAACACCCAGCACAAAGGGCTGTGGCTGCAAGGATGCAACGTGGCAAGTGCAACATACACAGCAGCAAGCATTTTCCAAATAAAAAAAAAAGGATATAAAGGTGGGAAATTGAGTTCAACCTGAAACCTCCTGCTTGCAGGACTCCAAAATTGCAAAATGCAAATGTTTTCCCTGATCCAGAAACCACAGTGAGGAATCCAGCTGCTGCTTCTTCCACACACCTCTTCCCTTTAAAGTTTACATTTGATTTTCTCTCTCGGTGTAAAACCTCGCTCATATTTACACCTGGTTTAGGATCTTTACAGACAAAGACACTTAAGGCTGTGAAATCTAGGGAGAAGGTAAAATGACATGGTGGATCAATCAGCTGATGCTTCTTCCTTGCACAGCAGGGGACTCCAGCAAACCTCTTGTATTTTGTGCAGAGAGTCAGCTCTGGTTGTTTTTTTTTTTTTCCTTTGGCACTATAGGAGTGAAAGATATTAAAAAAAAAAACAGGGAAGTGAGAGAGTCTGAGTGAGCATAAGCTCTTATTCATGGCTCCAGGTTTTCTCAAGTAAAATGAACTGTTGCTTTTCCAGGAGCCATTTCTTGTGTGTTACCCTGCTGCACAATACCACAAGTGTGGGTGCAGAGAAGGTTTACCAGCTAAATAAAATCTTAAAAAGAAAAACAAAAAAACAAAAAAGAAAAAAAAAAAAGAAAAAAGAGAAAAAGAAATAAGAGAAAAAAGAAATAAGAAAAAAGAGAAAAAAAGAAAGGAGNAGAGGAAAAATGAAGGAAAAAAAAATAGAGAAGAAAAAAGAGAAAAAAGAAAAAAAAGATTAAAAAAGAGAAGAAAAAGAAAAAAAGGAAAAAATAGAAAAAAGAAAAAAAACCCTAGCATGCATTGATCACAGAGCCACTCATGCAAATGCATCCTGGAAGGGATGATCATCCAAAATGGTTCTCCAGAGTTTTTTAACATCTGTCACTGGGTGACAAGCAAAACAATACTTTATGGAAGCAGATATTTAGGGAAGAGTTTTGGGGTTTTTTTTTTCCCTCTACACAAAAGAAGTGCCTCATTTAAAAACCAGAAGCCATGTAGATGAAGGTATCACTCTACAGGCAAAGGGGAGCAAGCAGTTTAGTCTTTTGAGGGGTGGAGGGAGGATCATTCATTGAATTTTGTACAGCTGCACTACAATTCTACCTTCATGTAACCTAATACACTTGAAATACCACATTCCTTCTCATTAATAGTAAATTATGGCACATACATCCAGCTGTTCTTGAGAACATAAGTCTAGATGCCTTTGACAAACACATCCTCTGCTTGTGGGGAGTGTGATAAAGCCCCGTGATGCTAAAAAAGCTTTTTTCTCATCCCATTTCACATACTTCTCAATAACTTCCTTTTGTTTAGGAGAAATGATTAATTTCTAACACTTTGCCACTTTTTCAAATTTTCATTCTTGCTTTTTCTTTCAATAATTCTTTGAGTCGATCACGGGGTGGTTTTTTTTATTTGCTATTCAGTTGCTAGCAGATTACTTGCTTGCCAAATAATCACTTGTGGTCTATTTATGAGTATTTTTCATCACTGAAAAACATGTTTTGTAAAGCCAACGTGCCTCTAAATCCACGTGCCTGGCCCTTGAGCCTTCCTAAGTAGATGATGAGCTCTGCTGAAGACAATTGGCGATTTGTCTGTTCCCCAAGATGACAATGAATTTTCAGAGATGAGTCAGCTCTGCCTTTTGCAAAGAAGAATGATGGAAGTAAAAGAGTTTCAGGACAAACAGGGAGGATGAATCCTGGAGATCCTGGCTGTGAAGTATCAAAGCACCCAAATTACAGGGAAGCCCTTCCAACCTTACTTCAGGAAACCTTTGGCATAGGGAAATCTTAGGAGGGTTGAAAGGAAGTGGCTGCTAAGGTTGTATCAGATCATTATGAGTGTCCAAAAAAAGGGAAAACTTCTAGAGTGGAGCAGGGAGCAAACTTCTCAAGGAAGGGATCCCAGGACAGCTGAGAGTGTGTGACTGTGTGTGTGGCCACAGCTCAAAAGGTCTTTTCAGTGTTTCTGCTTTAAAATTCCAGCCCATTTTTGTGTTTAGCTTTTCTTTCAGCTACTTTTCTACAGTGCCAGCTCCTGAAAAGAAAACTGTGGGAGGAAAGCTCTTAAGGAAAGAATTATTGTTAGCCTAAATAAATAGCTAGCCCACAGGGGCCAGGGTTGCACTCTCCAGGACTCTCAAACCACCACGGGCTGTTCTCATTTAATTCAGGAGCTAAGTTTGGGCTTGCAAACTTGCCCTGTTTATCCCCTATCCGAGTGTGGGATGTCTCCAGCAACGCCTGAGGGGATGGGTCCCCTCTCTCTGACAAGCAATGGGAAGGAGAGGACGAAGCTGCCAAAATCATTTTCTCCTGCCAAATTGCAACGTGAGGCTGACACGAAGCCACCCTGACCCCTAGGGCAAAGCCTCCTCATCCCCATTCCAGGTGTTCCCACTTCCCTGTGACTGTTGTTGAACCCCGGGCATCAGTTAATGGGGTGTTGCCCTCTCTTGCAGGAAGGGCTGATAATTAGGAAGAGATTTCCAGAGCAGGTTGTCACCTTTGACAACAGCGTAGGGAGAGCAAGCAGTAAAAAAAAAAACCAAAAAACCAACCACTCCAAAGCAATTTAAAGGGAAGATAAAACACATGGAAACACTTAGAAAGGGTAATAATTACAATAAAAGGGTAATAATTACAATAAAAATTTTTAACCCCCCCCACCCTTTTAAACTTTCCCCCTCAAACAGATGCACTGATAATTAAATCTCACAGGTAAGCCTTGCTAGATTATCTATGAGGTGAACTTCCCCCCCCTTGCACCACATCTTCAATAATGTGGTTTATGTTGCTTAAGTGGCACCCACCTTTCCTGTTTACTTGAGTTTTGTGATTTTTTTAAGGCTTGAGCAACTCTAATTGAAGAGCCTTTTGGGAACAGGCAGAGTGGAATGTGACATTCAGAATACATCAGCATCACTTTAAACAGGAGTTCTGATTATTTTCACTTGTGCACTTCAAGCCCTGTCACTTCTCCCCAGTGAAGATCATCTGGCACCTCACCTAGTTCATGCTTTTTTCCATTTCTCTGAACCTGTTTAATTCTCTAGGTTAAAGCCCTAGTTTTATTTGCACAATGGTGGCTTTACCAGCCTGTTGCCTTATGCAAACAGCCCTAAAATGGGGCAGCTAATCAGCACAAAAGTGAACATTGAGACAGCATCATCCATCCACATGGCAATGGATGTCTGCAACAGAAGAGATTCTTGTATTTTTTTTCTGTTAAATAGGATGCCAGCAGGAACTGGGGCTGCTCTTTGATTCAGAGATAATGAGTGAATGTGGCACGAAGGAAATTTACATTTTGCCAGTGCTATGAAAAAAAAAAAACACAACCCAAAATTATTCTTCCAAGTTCAAGATTTAGGCCCCCCCAAATATGTGATGATTTGCTGAAATTTGAGAACTGCAAAGTCAAAATCTTGGCAATTCAGGAAGAAGTGACATCCAACATGAAACATAAAAGCAGAGTAAACATCTCTCCTGGAGGATCTTCTCTGAAGCACATCAACCCATCCTGCTCTTCCCTTTCCCCCTCCATGAGTGGAATCAGATTTTCATCAAAGTTTCTGCTGTGTCTGCTTCATTTGGAAACTTTCTAAAAATATAGGAAGAAAGAAGTAGAAAGCAGAAGAGCATTTCTCTGCACTAACATCTACCATGTCAAGCTATTGTCTAGGCTTCCTGCTGCTGAAGGAAGCTTAACTTTGACTTCAAGAGAGACAGCAGAAGGCAATTTGGTCTGTGCATCACACCTTGGGCTGGAAGGAGGCTGCAGGTCTCATCTAACTCATACCTGTGAGACCACTTCCAAGGTGGTTTGAGCAGGACTGGGACCAGTGCTATT
>VZTY01011162.1:3892-26155 GCA_013400935.1 Turnix velox
AGGAAGGAAGGAAGGAAGGAAGGAAGGAAGGAAGGAAGGAAGGAAGGAAGGAAGGAAGGAAAGAAGGAAGGAAGGAAAGAAGGAAGGAATTTCAAATAGACTCTGTGTCTGTTATCACAACCCTGTCTTCCAACCAGTTATCAATCCACGCCATTGTCCATTCATCTAACCAGCACTTCCTAAGCTTGCTGTGGCAGACTATTCAAAGCCTTGCTGAAGTCAAGGTAGACAATATCCATGGCACTCCTCTCATCCATCCAGACTGTCATGCCATTGTAACCTATCCAGTTACATATGATTTTCCTTCACTGAATCCATGTTGACTACTTCCAGTAGATTTCTTACCCTCCATGTTCTTTGAGATGAGAAACAGAACAGGCTGCTCCATCATCTTACCAGGGATGGAGATGAGGCTGACCAGTCTGTAATTTCTTCCATTTTGAAGACAGCTTTGTCACCAGCTTTTCTTCAGCTCCCAGATGCCTCGACCTTTTGAAGATCGATAGTAGTCCAGCAATGTTTTCTGCCAGGTCTCTCAGCACTCACAAGTCTATGGACTTGTGGATGTCCAGTTTACTGTATTGATCTCTAACTTGATCCTGCTCAACCAAGGCAAAGTCTTCCTTCATGCAGACTTTTCCCATTACTCCCAAAATCTGGGATTCCAGTGGGCAAGCCCGAACTTGAGTAAAGACTGAAGCAAAGAAGAAATTCAGTAATGCTACTTTCTCCACATCCTATGTCACTATGGATCTGTCTCATTCATTACTGTGTCCACATATTTTCTAGTTCTTCTTTCGTCTATGATAAAGTTGAAGAAGGCCTTCAAGATCTTCTGCAGCTCAGTCATCTGTGGCAGGAAGTTGTCCACTTGGACTCATCTTTTGCATGCAGGTTCAAGGCCTATCCCTTCTCAAGGTGCAAGGTCCCGGCACTTTCCACAGGCCATGTGGTGCTTAGCTGCCTCTTCATTTGTCAACTTCATCCGGGTGGAGGCCTCACCCTTGGGGTGGGTAGTGCTAGAGTTGTAAGAGTTGTAAGCTTCTCTTTGTAATGAGCACCTGCCACTCTATGGTAAGGGTGTTCAAGATGGTGCACCTACTTCTTAATATTTTACACACTGCACTTTGCCCAGTCTGACAGTGGAGTGCTTCACCTACAGAGGAGTGCACTTCTCACATGCTCTGCTGTGAAAACTGACAAGCAAACTGACATCCCATGCTCTGACTGATGTGTAACATTCTGTATACCCATCTTGGTCATCACACTTCGGGTTGCTTGTGCTCCCTAAACCTGCTTTTTAAGAGCAGCATCAGCAGACTGTGAGTGAGCTGCCAACTCCCTGTAGGTCCCTGCTGCTGTCTGGATCTGAGTCAGTTTCAGAAAAGCTCAGGAAAAGCCCCTTTTCACCCTTATTGTTGCCCGGATCTGCTGTGAACGTGCTGGCATTCCAAGTGACCATATAGTGCACATATCGTCACAGTTGGAAACTGTGGTATGTCCCACACAGATAAGAACTCTAATAAAATTATTACAGGAGAACACGTACGCGAAGATTTTCAGAGACAAATCACTTTGCAAAATATGTCACTCTTTGCTAGGAACTGAAGCAACACCTAAGCATGGTCTTGTCAAATATCACTGTTTTCCAGAGACAGAAGCGATAGCTTGAGAAAAAGCATCATATTTGGAAAAAAAACAACCAAGGACAAAACAACGTATCTTGTCCAGGATTCACCTAGGAAATAACAATTTTAGCTGAAACAACTTGCATAAAAAGTAGCAACTTGAATGCTAAAGTCTAGCAAGTGAAAATGAGCTGAAATTAGGGGTTTATAAGATGAAAACTGGAATAGCTTTTCGATAGTGAAAAACGTATTTAATTACATGTAAAAATGCATTTGAGGATGCAGTCCTAAAACCAAAATAGAATTGCTTTGCGTAGCTTTAACTGACATGATTTACATGCTCGATATTAGAGGTATTGGAAACTTAATTACTCAGCTCTTGTCTGTCTATTGCATATTGTTTCAAATTAGGAGTGATGTTCGTATTTTCGCCCTATTAAACCGAGTAGACAATGTCAAAATTAAGTTCTTCATTCTAGATAGAAGAGTTCTCCTCAGATAATTTTAGCATGAATAGCCAGAGATCTGACCCATTAGCATAAAAATCAAGCAAAAAAAAAAAAATCCCAGAAATCCATCAGGAATATTACCTGACTTAAAACACACTGAAAAGTCCTCCGTAATCCTCTAGTGATTTGTATCACAAGAAATAGAGATATATGTTAATCTTGTAAAGATGCCAGTTTATGCATTCTATTTCATAGAATCATAGAATAGTTTGAGTTGGAAGGGACCTTAAGATCATCTAGTTCCAGACCCCCTGCCATACCTAGGCTGGGACACCTCCCACTAGATCAGGTTGCTCAGTGCCTTGTCCAGCCTGGCCTTAAACACCTCCAGAGAGGAGGCGTCCACAACCTGTCTGGGCAACCTGTTCCAGTGTCTCAGCACCCTCACCGTAAAGAATTTCTTTCTTATATCTAGCCTGAATCTTCCCTCTTCCAATTTACATCAATTATTCCTAGTCCTTCCATCACATATACGATTTAAAAGTCCTATCCCTGCCTTTCTGTTGGCCCCCTTCAGGTAGGCGGCTACTATGAGGTCCCCACCTGAGCCTTCTCTTCTCCAGGCTAAACAACTCCAACTCCTTCATCCTGTCCTCATAAAGGAGTTGCTCTAGCCCTTGATCATCGTCATGGCCCTCCTCTGGACCCACTCCTAAAGATCACTGTCATTCTTACATTGAGGACTCCGGAACTGGACACAATACTCCAGATGGGACCTCACCAGAGCCAAGTAGAGGGGCAAAACCACCTCTCTTGGCCTGCTGGCCACACTTCTCTTGATGCAGCCCAGAATTTCTTGGCCTTCTGGGCTGAAAGCACACACTGGTGGCTCATGTTGAATTTTTCATCCACTGATGCCCCCAAATCCTTCTCTTCAGGGCTGAACTCAAGTCACTCTCCAGCCAACCTGTATCTGTGCTTGTGGTTGACCTGACGCAGGTGCAGGACTTTGCATTTGACCCTCTTGAGATTGGCATGGACCCACTTCTCAATTCTGTCAAGGTCCCTCTGGATGGCATCCCTTCCTTCTGACATATCAACTGTACCACACAGCTTGGTATCACCTGCAAACTTCCTGAGGGTGCACTCAATCCCACTTTTAATGTCTCTGACAAAGATGTCGAATAGCAGTGGTCCCAGTATTGATCCCTAAGGAGCACCACTCATCACTGGTTTCCACCTGGACAACAAGCCATTAGCTGCAACTCTTTGAGTGCAATTGTTCAACCAGCTCCTTATCCAGCAAATAATTTCAATATATTTCAACTATAGTATAGTTACTATATTACATCTACAGTATGTATGTAGCAGTATAGTTGCAGCATACTATATGATGTAATTGCTTATTATCAGCAACATTCTGGACTGATAATTATGTAAAAGTATTTGAAATTTAATCTTTGGAGATGTTATGGTTTCAAACATTTGAAAGAATATTTTAATAATCAGTAGATTCTTTAATACGTTATGTAAAATGTTGTTAAGCTTCAATTTTAATGCATTAACAGACGTTAATTTAAAAACTGCTGACAGGAATTTCATCATGCTTAATTAGAAATATTTTGCTGTTTTGTCTATATATAAAGTTAAAACTTGTTATGGTCAAATAGGAAGTACAACTTCTTACCCTGCGGAGAATACTGCATAAATAACAGCTCCAGAATTGGCAATAGGAGTTGTTGCCCGTGCTCACTATCTGCCTATTCAAGGGACTGAAAAATAGAGATGGAAGAAAAATGCTTTTCTTGCTCTAATTTACAATTTCAAACAATCTTGTGGCATATCACCAGTGCATACCCAGTTTCTCTTTTCCTGTATCTAAAGCAGTTGCCATTTCAGTGTGCCGCTGAATCTGTTATCTTTACACAACTTCATAGCACATAAATGGAACAGTTATACAGATTATTGGATTAAGGAGAAAAATCATAACTAGTTCCACCTTGTTGAATTTTGCCATCAGACAAAACTCCAGGAAAAAATACTTACCTTGAACTTCAGTATTAAAATCAGAGATGATGATTTGATAATCACATATATTATCTCTGGAGAAAGAATAAAAGGCCTCATCCAATCAGTTTTCTATAAGCTTGTGAAAAATAGATCCTGATGATGTTATCCAGATGGAAAGCTTCAACCTCTCCTACAGATGAAAGCTGAAGTGCTACAGCAGGGATCAAGACAAACAAGTTCCATTTCTGGCTTAACAACAGATTATTGGTGTCAAATGCTTCCTTTGGAGTGGCTGGATTCCCAAACATGAAATTAATACAGCAGTGTTTTTTTTCTTTGCCTTTTTTCTTTACTGGATCAAAAGTGGCCTAAAATGAGACCAGCACTAAAAGCATTCTGGTAGCAGTGTATTTTAAAAAGCTGCAGCATTAGTAGCAATAGTCCTTTATTTTACTAGGATTTATTTCTTATTATTGACATTGTGAGCATTAAGCTAAATTGATTAATACACACAGATTTTATTTTCAATCAAAATTAATATTTTTACTCAGTGGAAATTCTTGTGAGAAATATGTAAATTAACATGCTCAGAATTTTTGTATTACAGAGGAAAGAAAAGTTTTTTAAATCTTGAAAAATTTCGTGACCCCACTCTACTTGTTCTCTTAAAATTTGTTGCCACTTGACAGGGAAGTAACTGGGAACAGTCTGAAAAGTATGTTGAATTTCTGGTAATTTCACATGTTTTCATACTTTCCTAAAGAAAAGGATTTTTTAACAATTACCAAGTCAAGAACAACAGGAAATATAGAATCTTTTAAGTATGACATATTGGAGTTCATGAATAAAGAAACTAAAAACAGAAAGATGAGAAGTGTGTTCTAATTCAGACCATGTCTTCCTCCTCTGTCCTATGTCCAGTAAGAAGTTCTCTGTAGATTTTCCTCATATGTGTCTCTAAATCCTGTATTGCATGGATATAGCATTGCTGTCATGTTAGCTCCTAGAAAGTGGGGGTTATCTTGTGGCTTGTGGGAATCTCTCAGAGATCATCCAAGGCTTCTGACTCTCTGCTATCCACAATTGTCTCCCATGTTTCCTTCCACAAGAAGTACATTGAGAAAGACCACCCATTTAATTAGCATCCAAATAATGTTTCTTGCATTTTTTCAACAGTTTTGATTCCATAGGAAATAGATTACTAACTGCATTTTCTTGATCAATGAATACATACATATATGTTTATGGTTCACAATTATCCTCTATAATAATTTATCATGACTCTAAGTGAGTAATGATAATCTTCTGGAAAGGAAGAAGAAGCAGAATGTGATAACATTAGTCTTGCAAAATAACATTATAAAGAAAACAAGTTACGTTCTGACTTTAAAATGTGTTTCAATGAGAAACTGAACTCCACAACCTGGGAAAGCAAAGTGCTCTACCGTGTCTTAGGAACAACACCTTTAATTTATTTTGTTAGAAATCAGCAGGCTTTGTAAATTAAGTCTGAAATTAATCCCTAAATTCATAAGACTTCACTTACTTGCAGTTGAGGCTGATATGCTCTTTCACAGCTGGTGCCAACATTCTGTCACTCAAATTCTTAACCAGGCAGTAAAAGGCCACGAAAGCAGTTTCTGTTTACTCCCACCTGGAATAAAATACTATGTCAGTTACTTTGTTCATAGTCTTCCAAGTGCAGTGAGACTTCCATTATGATATCATCGCCTGTCACATTAAGGGTTCATCAGAACATTCATAGAGACGATGAAAGCATAAAATATTAGACTGCCCTCAAATTATGTATAAATTGGTGCTCTAAGTATTACTTTATTTTTCTATTAAAATTTCATATAAAAAATACTGCTATTCATTCAATATGGGAAAAAAAAAGAAAATGTGTAGTTGTGTACAATTCCCTAACAGCTGAAAGCTCCTTAAGGGGCATGGTCATTCTAACATAAATAAATCCCTCATTTTCATTTCAGGAAATTGTTGTAATTCCATAGAATTCAGTGTCTTCAGCATTTCATGAATACTGTAGTTGCAGACTTCATGCGATTAGGAAATTCAATCTCTTTGTTCTACTCTTTCTTGCAGTACAAGTTTTAGTGATAGTTATTCATACACATAAATCCCCTTAAGGATAGACAAATTTGCTTCAATAAACCCTAGAGATTTTACTATGAATATCTATCTTGAACAGAGCTTAAGTAGAAATTTTTTTCAACTATTGTAATGTTTTTTTTCAGTTACAATATCTTTTTTCCACAGGGAACATTCCAAAAGTGACTGAAGACTTTGTTAGAATCTTTCCTAAAAGCAAACAATTTCCAAACGAAGAGAGCAGGGAAATGTGTCTTCCTGGCACATTTGCACTGAAGAGACAAATAAGTGGAATGTGGAAGAGAATTAAATCTCTCCAAAGAGTTTCAACCATAAACTCTCTCAAAAATTACATTTTGCCACTAAACAACATTTTCTTAAGAGAAATTATTCCAATGGTAAATTTCCAAGCAACTTTAGCATGGAATTCCTCAAGGCAAAGAAGAAAAGGAGACATATGGCAATTAATTAAATACTGAATTACCATCAGAAGGAAAGGGATATAAATCTTCTCCAAGATTTGAAATTTGAAAGCAACTGCTTGTGTAGCAGCAATAGCATCATTTCTTTTCTCTGAAATTTAGACTGCTATAGGGGAAAAAACTGTGCAGATTTTTCATTCCAATGAAGCTAGTAGTGCCTTGCTCTCCGAATCTCATTTCTATACTCAAATTTTAATGTTTTATTTCACTATTTTTTATCATTTCCTAATCCATTTCCTATTTTGGTTTCCCAGAACTCAGTTTCCTTTTCCCTTAGCCTCAACTCTACACATGTTGGTTTTAGCAAACCTCTGAACCTTTTACCACCTTCTTGCTAATCTGTCCAGAAATTTGTGTTTCTCTTTTCTGATAGGGAACCAAAACTATTTTTGTGTGTATTTCGCTCTTGTTATCTGCTAGAAACAGAAGGAAACATCACTTTGGCTCCTGAATGAAAGCACTAGATAAGCATGAAGCTTTGGGCTGTCTGCTACTTCTTTTGGCCAATACAGGAGCACTATGCATTATTGCCTCTCTCTTCTATTATGTATGCTGAAATTTCCCGCCAGGAGGGCTAAAACATTTACATTTGTCAGAAAATGGGCTGAGAAAACCAGATGCTGATATATAGTTGACAATGTGTTAAAAAGGTTAAACTTCAGCATTGACATTTACATATATGCTTCTGGCCACAATAAATTCCAATGTATTAAATTCAGACTTGCAATTCTCCTACACCAAGACAGAAGCTAGAGTCTAAAAGGCAGTCTGTGAGGAGAATACAGGCTTGTGAAGAGACCTAACATCTGTTACTAGATGTGTAGATAGAGCTGTAAAAAAATGTCAGGGTACTGGCACAGAAGTCCTCATTCAGGTTAGAGGAATACACAGAACAATTTAGGTACACCAGACGTCGCAATTAACACCAATACTATAATTTTCTTGAAAATTATTAGAATCACACGGCATTCACCAGTGATTACATAATACTTATGATTTCCAAAGATTCTCAAATTCTTCTTAGCAATATACACTTAATTATAAGGAAAACAATTAGTAAAAATGACATTATATTCTTTCACCTCCTACAAATAACCACAATATCACAGAGTTCAGTAAGACTATCAGTTGTTTTGGACAGAAAGGGAAGCTATTTGTGCTGTCAACAAATTCCCATTCAAAAGAAAGGAAATCCCTTTTCAATTTATCTTCATTCACACATATGTGTTATATGACCCTACATAAAAAATTGCATTTAGCAGCAGAAAGTCATACACATATTTATTCTCTTTATAGAAATAATGATATTGAATATCTTCTACTGTGCCATGTCTTCAATATAGTGTGAGATTATTAGTCTCTTGCTGCCTTTAAAGATGTAAGCTCTGTATACTATTTCCTTTTTAATAGACCTCTCAAAATTTTTTCCAGGCTTTCTTGACATAGCAAGAAGTTTCTCATCAACTCCATCAGCTGCAAGTCCTCAACTTACAAGAGATGCGGTGTCTGAGATTAGAAGAAACTCAAAAAATAGAACATATTTAAGTCAGAACAATCTCATGTACTCACAGACTGCAATATGTTAATGAATATATCTACTCTTACTTTAGAATTTAAACTGACTGAGATTTCCATATTCTGCTTTATAGCAGAAAAATGGCTTTCTGATACGAAAATAGAGCAATAGCACCTTCGAAAGCACTTTGTGAAAATATAAGAGCAAGTTTCTGAGCACAGCTTCTTACTTTTCTAACCATTCTTAGATTTTTATAGTTTATTTACTGCTTCAATAATGAACTAGAATTTTAAAGAGAAAGTTGTTGACTATACTTTTCAACATTCTTGTCTTAATACTGCAGAAATATACATAATTAGAGGTACTTATCTATCTGCTTTATTTTTTAAGGTCCAGCTTGCTTAATTCATTTATTCCCTTCAAACTTTAGAGAAAAAAATTACTAAGTATGTAACTCATCTAATTTAAATTTCAACTCAGTGTAATTTTTGGGTTTTGTGTTGCTTTTTTGAGTGGATGGAAGAGGAACTGAGCCTGTTGGATGATGACAGTGCTGCTGTAATAACACAAGGCTAATGGCATCCTGAGGTATATTAGAAGGGGCATGGTCAGTAGGTTGAGAGAGGTTCTCCTCACCCTCTGCAGTATTAGACCACATCTGGAATACTGTGTCTAGTTCTGGGGTCCTCTGTTCAAGAAGGACAGGGAATTGTTTGACAGTGTTCAGGGCAGAGTTACGAAGATTATTAAGGGATTGAAGCATCTCCCATATGAGGAAAGGCTGAGGGAACTGGCTCTCTTTAACTTGGAGAAGCAGAGACTGAGGGGTGATCTTGTTAATGTTTATAAATATATAAAGGATGAGTGTCAGGACGATGAAGCCACACTCCTCTCAGTGACATCCAATGATAGGACAGGAGCAATGAATGCAAGCTGGAACACAAGAGGTTCCACAGAAATATAAGGAAAAAGCTTTTTTACAGCAAGTGTGACAGAACACTGGAACAGGCTGCCCAGAGAGGTTGTGAAGTCTCCTTCTCTGGAGATATTCAAAACCCTGGACACGTTTCCGTGTGACCTGACCTAGGCATTCCTGCTCTAGCAGGGAATTAGATGATCTTTCAAGGTCCTTTCCAAACCCTGACATTCTGTGATACTGTGAAATATTTCTTAAGTATCTTTACTTCTATCTTTTCAAGTCTATAGCTGCTGCTAGCCTCTGATTCTTCAGGGGAAACACAAAATACATCTAGCCAATTGCTCAACAGCACAATGTTCTCTTTACTTTGCTGATAACTAGCTAAAGCTCTAAAGCATGAAATCTGATTTCATTACTGTTTTATAGATGCAAGTATGATAACATTAAAATATGAATACATTAAATTTTGTTTTCCCAACAGCCTTGAAAGACGATGATGAAAATGGGGAATCAGAGTATAAAATATTTCAAGGTCCAAATGATCCAAAGCAGTCCTATATCCATTTTATAGAGCAAAGTATACCTTTGAAAGAGTTATGGTCTCAAATTATTGTAAATTATACTAATCTGATTACATTTAAATGTCTCAGAACCAGAAAATCTGTTTCTAATAGAATGCTTGTCTAAAAGTTGACTCGTGATATGTTGATTCATGCCACTATTTTATCTACAAAGTTAAATAGCTGCCCTCTTGTTTCTATTATAGTTCAGGCACACATGCAGAATTTATCCTTAGGTATTCTGATTAACATAGACACTTAATCTTGCATTTAAGGCTAGCTTGATTCTACTTCTTTTGTTCATTTATACAAAATTTCTGAAGTACTCTTCCATCCTTAAACCTCATGGCTGAATGAATAATCATTATTTATGCATGCTGCAGTTAGGTACAGAGTAATTTATTAAATAAATTGTCCTAATTTTTAACATGGAGACATACAAATTTAATGAAGAAAGAAAGAAAATCACTGAAAAGATTGGAACCTGCTTGGGCAGATATTAAAGTAAAATATAATTTTGTTTTATATTTATACTAGAGGCCCTTATCACAATCATAATGCTTGTAATTAATTTGAAGGTAAGAAAGTGAAGAGCCAGGAGTTTCTCTTTTTTCCAGATGATGTTCATTATATCTAAACAAAATACATCTAAGTTCATTACAAAAGTAGAAAAAAAATACAATAATGCACCTAGAGGAACTGGCTAAACAAATTATCTTCTGGTACACAATTGTACAGTATAATTACATGAGGCAAAGATATACCAAGGAAGGTATGTAAGAGGCATTTAGCACTGTGGTAATCAAGGTCAGAAAATTTGTCATTCACTCCACTAGGGGTTGAAAGCAGAAGATGTAGAGGAGTCCCACCTGTAAGGGGAAGCAGACAGAGCACGTGACCCAAAATTGACCAACAGGAGTATTCCATCCCATCTGCCCCATACTCAGTATAAAAGCTGAGGAATCAAAGGCTCTCATTTCTTCATGGCCAATGTCTAGGAAAGACTCTGTCTGTACATCTGCATTTGATTCTGATCCAAGCATTACTGACTCCAGATCCAGCATCCACCTCCTGGATGAACTGACCCCACCCTGGAACCCTCCTCGTGTCTGCTGGGAACATGATCATCATCCTGGGAGCCTGATACCATTTTGTATACATCATATATCCTTTTAGCTTTTTTCCATTTTCGTTTTATTATTTCATTGTCTATTAAAGTAGTTCATAATTTTTCTAAATTCATAAATCACTTTATTCCCTCCTCTCTTTTGATAGAGAAATGGGGACCCATCTTTCATTTGGAGTGGCCTTTCAGGCCTAACCCAGGACACTGGGTCAAGGCAAATCCAACCAGATGCTGGAACTCTGTACTGTCAGCTCAAAGTAAAACACTCTGTCAGCCAACAGTGGCAAAATTATATTTACTATGCTTCAGAATCTGAGAAAAAAAAAAAGTTTGTTTTTTTTTTTATTTAGAAGTTCTAAACCTCTAGTTTATTCATTTTGGCTTATTTGATTGCAAACAAATAGCACGCCTGGATTTTCTGAGTTTCCATGTAATCATACTTAAAATTTTTCATGAAATTCAGCTACTGTGCTTTTAAAAACACAAAGGTAATCATAATAACTAATCCTAGTGAATGTCAGAGTAAGAGCTCAAGTTTTTTGCGCAAGAATAATGCTCGTTAAAAGACTTTCTCATATTTGTGAATACATTGGTCATCATCTACTCACTATTCATCTTAGCCAAATCAGTATAATCTGCTTAATATTCTTATCGGTCCACAAGGTGTGCTCCTGAAATGTGATTGTGAAATCCAGACAGGTACATCAGGCATGCTCTATCTTCTTATTTGGACTAAATAATGATATGCTCATGTAGAATAAAAGGAAAATGTGTTATAAGGAAAGGATGCAATTACTGTTATATGCTGATTTATTTCAGAAATCCTTAACTGTGCATAAATGGGACCTAAGTAAAGAGTGTTTGCCAATTAAAGTAATTCTTCTAATTCTCACATAAAGGGTGGCATTTATAAGTTTTCAAGTTAAACATCTACGTTAAACTAATTTTTTAATTTTCTTTTGCAGGTCCAGCAACAAAACATAAAAACAAATAAAAGATCTGCATTACACAAAATCTCTGTCTTCTTTCTAGCTTTTTTTGGCATCAGATATCCCACTGTCTCTGTTTTTGTTAATCAATCCAGGGATCTAAAGTCTCTATTGGCAACACACAAGTGTCAAAAGCTACAGGACTTTATATCAGGAAACAGCATAACAGGTGTCCATTTTCAAGAAATGGAGAATGGTTAAAGTGTTACATGCTTACAAACTACATCAAAGCTGTGATCTGGAGTAACACCCTTTCAGATTTATTCTATTTGCTCTCTTATCAGCAACTATGATCCCTGGATAGGGGAACAGAATAGGTCCTGACTAGAATGCTGCTCTGCCATCCTCTAGGACTCCCCACCACTCTTGGCTGCAAGGGAGCAACTGTTCCACATGACATATTATGGAAATTTAGAGCATAGGAATATGACACGTTGCATTCAAAAGTCATTAATTATTTGTGTGATAAATTAGACTTGTGTAGTCTAAAGGACTCAGGGCAGATTCCTGAGTGTACATAAATATCTGAAGGAAGGGTGAGAAGTTGCAGTCAGGCTTTTTCTCAGTGATGCCTGGTGAAAAGAATGGAGGCAAACTGAAATTTAGGAAGATTGTCTTGAACATTAAACCTTTTCGAGTCCAGGGGTGACAAAGCACTGGAAACAGCCACCCAGAGAGATACTGGGATCTCCATCCTGGACACATGACTTGTACATCTCCTCTAAGTGAAACTGCTTGACCAGGGTTTTTGAACTACGTAACCTCCAGAAGTCTCTTCCAACTGCATCTTCATATGGCTGCCTGCTGAATCCTGATAATGCAGCAATAGTTTTGACTGTTATACTCCTTATATATAGCCTCACTTCCACCTGACCTAAAGGAAAAGCTAATTTTCATCCTTCTCTAAATATGGCAGACCTCCTGTGCTGTCAATATCTTAGTGGCTTCAACTGTAAATTAGTTAATAAAAAGTAACTTAAGCCTTTTGTACATCAAGGGCAGAACTTGCACGATGAAGACTGAATAGTCAGTAGACTAGATGAATAGTCGCATACCATTCATACTGTTTTCAGGTACAGCCTCCTGTTCAGAAGCACACAGCAAAGAGTTGGGCTATTTTGTTCAATTTAGAAGACAGGAGATTAGCTTCCTACAAGATATGGAGTCTAGATAATCTAGTTTGTTGTTACTGTGAAATTCACATTCTCAATAAGGATTCAGTAAGCTAATAAATCATCTAAAGAAAAGGAAAATGCAAGAGTTAATTTTTAAATTATTTTTAATAGGAAAGGAGTGAACAAAGAGGAGAAAAAAAGCATGTTTTCAGCTCTGAAATATTTTAGTCAACATATAATACAACATTTAATGGCTTGCAGGCACTTGCTATTAGGGTTCTGTACTAAATCCAGGTTTTTTCCAAACAATTCTTCAGGAGCATTTTCACTACATAATACAATTAATAGTGTTATAATGGTAATTTTATGACAGATATTTGCATTTAAACTTGGAGTAAAAATAATTTAAAAGTTAAATAACCGCTTTAAATGAAGAAACTATAGCAGAAACTGTTTAAAGGTATGCAATGTTTTTCATTATTTATTTTGCATATGGAAATCTAATTAATAAAAATGCTGACTTCTGATTCAATTAATTTGGGCACTTCTAATATAACAATAGATCTTCAGTAATCTATATAGTCCATGTATCACTTTGTAGTCTTTTTATTCTATTTAATTAATGTAGAAGATTGGTGTATATACAGTATGAAATATTTAAGGTCATGGTTATGTATCAGAGATTCTTTCAGCTTATGTAATCATAAATCAAAAAGTAAATGTAGGCTTATGATTAAAGTCAGAATTTCAACAAAGAAGTCTGGAATATGTAGCAGCAAATCAGATGCTGGAAAGCACACCTGCCCTAAGCTTTCCTACGATGTACAGACCCTGTATCTCATACAACGCCAAACAAAGTCTTTTGTGTTGAACATTATGTTCTTAAATTGTTTCACTTCTGCACATAATAAATGATAAATAGTAAAGAGATCAAAACTGATTTTTTTTCCCTAAAGCCATTCAAATGCACTTCTGGTTGTTACATATAGCTCAAATCTGCTTCACTACATCAGACTAAAAAATAAATTATTCCTCAGTGTCTTAGTCTAAAAGCAGTTTATGCTCAGAAAATAAGGATTTTGCTCAAAATTTCATCATAAATCAGTATTCTCATACTACTTCCCTCTCCTCACTGTTATAAAACTATTTTCAGAGCCCTGTATCTGCAGAGTTGCACCACTGAATTGAAAGGTAGACAGCCATCAGTTTCTAAACCTAATTTGTGCTACTGCTATGGCAGCAGGATTGGACTAGATGATCTTTTGAGGTCCCTTCTAAGCCTTGATATTCTGTGATTCTGTGTGATTCATAAACACTAGAATACTCCAAAATCCTAGAATGTAAAATTATTAAATTAAGAGCAGGAAAAGAACTAACAAAATTAAACAAAACAACCAAAACCAACAAACCAAACACAAAAATTCCAACACATCTTTCAGTACTTCCTTATCTATTAATTCAGTTTCATTTGGCTTGGCAGTGACACTACCTATGGACATACTTTTTCTAGCCTTTATACTGTTCTTCATAGTCTGTAACCAAACAAAGATTTTACTTCTGAATTTATCTCTTGCCATATTTGTAATTTCTTTTTAAGTATATTATTTGCTCATGGAGAAAAAAAGTGACAGGGGCAAAAACATGACAGGGTCATAGGGGAAAACTGTCAAGCGCGAGAGGAAAACAGTGCAAGGACCACTAGTTATTACTAGAGGGTTTCTGTAAGAAACCACTATTTGTGCAGTAAGCTTTTTTTTTTTTTCCTTTGACATTTCATAATGACAGCTAAATAAAGTGGAAACTGTAACTGGCCATAGATGATTTCCATCAAATCTGGTATATGCCACAGGCTTTGCATTGACCTCACAGTGCAGTGTCTCAGGACCCTGCTGTACCTGCCTAAGCCTATTTTTGTTTAATCTTGCCTTAGCAGGTATCTAATGCCCAAGTGACCAAGGTCAGAAAACAGTATTTCCAAGAGCTCATCAAGATTACATGAGTAATGGGTTGATCCAAGGACAGTGCAGTGCTTCTCTGTGAGCTCGTATTGCTCCAAAGAACAGTGAAGAGTCACAGAGGCATAAAAGAGAGCTAGTTCAGGTGCTTCACATTATTTGTCTTAGAGTTTTGTATTTCATACTAAGATTCTGTATAAAGATTCTGTATTAAGTGATTCTGTGATAGGATGCCTTAAAATCAGCAGAGGTTACTTAGCACCTCATAGAATGCCTGTGAAAATAATTTTGTATGTTTTTTCTGAACAAATGCATGTCACCACTCTACAGACTAGTTTATGTGCTCCAGCATACTGCTAGCTGAATGCTCTGTGAAACAGTGTCATGATGTAAACAACATTATTACAAGATTGTCCTGCACTCTAGAAGGTGTGGCTGTAGTTTATGGGCTGGAAGAGACTGAGCTATAAGACTTACAGATATAAGGCTGTAAGTCTAAAAGCACAACCAACTTGAAGTAAGTTGAACAAGTTAAACTTGAACAAGTAGCAGTTTTGGGAAAGCTCAAAAAACCTCTAAGTAATCACAGGGTACAAGTACAGAATCACATTAATTATGTGTTCAGTATTTTTTCACTAGCAACAAGTAGGATATTCAATAGAAATGGCTGTCAATACAATACTTGCTTCCAATAAAAACAGGGGGAAAAAAGTTAAACTCTGACAGCACAAACTTATTTTTCAGTTTTCAGCCTCAAGAAGATCCATATGCTTCTTAGGAGACACAGTTTATAATCTATAAAAAACCCTCACTTCTGGGAAAAGGAAATAACATTCTGGGTTAGGGAAAAATATTTTTCTCCCCGGTAACTAAATAATAAATAACAAGCGTCAAAAGAAGCAGATACGGAAATTCTGAAAATTGGTATTATATTCAGTAATTGTAGCAAAGTACTATGCCACCTAGTCTCTATGCAGAAATAATCTTTACCTCTAATTCACATCACCAAAAATGAGACTATCTAACTGCTAAATTTCACTCCAGAAAGAGTTTTATTTCACCCAGTCATGCAGTCACAGACCAGTTTAGGCCACTCATATTTGATTTCTATTTCCCATAGGCTTCTTGTATTTCTGAGAAATCCCAGTGACCTTTCCCAGCATAGACTGCCAGGAGAAATAACATTAGCTCAGTGGGATCTCTTGCTCTGCAAATGGCAAATTTTAATTCATATTGTGCTAGTGACTTCATATTGTGCTAGTGACTTGGGTAGAGCGTTCGGTATAATATATAAGTAAGGAGTTCACCTCTTGATATGAATTCCCTGTAGTTGATGAATCCTTTCCAATACTTCATTTCACTTCTAGTAGTGATGTCTATCATGTTGTGTGGCTTATAAAATGTTTATTAATATGTAAAGGAGGACGGAGCCAGGCTCCTCTCAGTGATCCCCAATGATAGGACAAGGGTAAATGGGTACAAATTGGAATACAGAAGGTTCCAGGGAAATGTAAGAAAAAACTTTTTCACAGTGAGGGTAACAGAACACTGGAATAGCCTGCCCAGACACATCGTGAAGTCTCCTTCTCTGGAGACATTCAAACCCCATCTGGATGAGTTCCTGTGTGACCTGGTCTAGGTGTCCTGCTCTGGCAGGGATATTGGATTAGATGATCTCTTGAGGTCTATTCCAATCCCTGATATTCTGTGATTCCATTATGCAAGCTCTTCAAAATATGTATATTTAAACAATTTAATAATTTTGCAAATGATCCATAAATAGCTTGAGTTCAAAATGTAATCTTTAAAATCCAAAAAACAACAATTAAAATTTAAAGTATAAAACAATAAAATAGAAAAGTCTGATATTTGTCTTTTCCCAAAAATATTCTTGAGGAATCACAATGAAATAAGCATTTTAGGAAATATCAAATTTGGCATAGGTCATTTTTTTGAATGCCGAATGATTCACTGAAAAATCCTAGACATAACATAATATTGAGGCCATATTACCTAGTGAAGGAGCGTTGACTCCTCAGTATGATGGCTGACTTTCTTGGAGACTACGATGATTTTTCTACAGAGTAGATACAGCTGATGCAGAATAACTTTATGAACTGTAATTCCTCTCTAGAGGAATTCACATTTTTCAACTGTGCTGGGTGCTGGATAATTTCTTGAACAAGATAGAAGATTGAAGTCTGAAACATTCAAAGGAAAAAAGTTTGTTCAAAAAAACTCCACGAAATTACTTGTTTCAATGCTTCAAAATCAGATAAACATGCAGGATTCAGAGTACACATTTAACTAAGGAAGTAATACTCATCTGCATGCTTGTCTATCAGTGTATCCTTGGAGAGCACTGTGCTACATTTCAGTTTTTCCTACAACCATGCTCAGTTGCTCAGTCTCCCTTCATCTGTGTGGGCTGCTTTCCAGATGAAAACATGTGGGAAATCACAGTGTCTAAGCTTTGTGTTAGTCAAAGAGGTTAGCCAAATGTCTGAAACTGATAACTGGGAGCAGGGCCAACAAATTCTTGGTATTTGATATGTGGCTAGGTTTTTGTGGAACTAAGCCAAAGAAATCTTCATAGGACTCCCAGGAAAAATCTACTGAATATGTTCCAAATAATCCTCTCACTGTATTACTGAGATATTGTAAGACCTAGTGGATTCAGCAGTCCATGTCTTGGTGAAACTCCCATGGACTTTTATAAAAGTTTTATCTAATAGAAAATATGGATTAATCTTGCATTACTATTATAAATGTATAACATTGTAAGTTGGTCTTCTGGTTAAAGCTTGTTGATAATGCCATCTTTGTTAGAAAGAACATAGAATGTCAAAGTTAATTCAGTAAAATGATGCAGGTTTTATCTCCTTTTTAAAATTGCAAGGGCGCTATTTTCTAAAATATGTAGACAGCACAACAGTCTACTAGCAGTAGTGTGATCTCGGCAAAGCATCTACCGAAGTAGATACAATAATAGTATGTTTCCCCAGTGACATCTTCAGCAACCCTCTTGACAAGTACCCTCTCTTTACATTTTCCTTAGAGTAACACTGCCTACAGAAAGGACAATGAGAAAGGCCTATTCATCCACTGATCCCTAATATGAAGATATATGTTCAGATTATAGGAAAACATCTTGACAGGAAGAGAACAAACCTAAAAATTTCCAATGAACAAATTAAAGCAAATACTTTCAGTCATAAAGATTTTAGCAGCAAAGATAATACAGAAATGTATTTGTAAAGATTTACTGGAAGACGTCACTAGGTTGGATACGTCCCTTAGCTTGCCTTCTGAATCTATATAGTATGGTGTGTAGTACTGTTTCAGTGTCATGTACTTGCTGCAGTCTTTATCATCTGAAATTTTCAGGTTGAGGTGATTATATATGTATGTTATTTTATCTATCTGTTATCCGTATGAGTGGTGCAGGTGATCTGTAAAAAATGGATTTATTTCAAATGCATAAGATGCTAAATATTGGCAAAGCCTTCATGTAGAAAAGTAGTTCATGTGCAGTGGAGCTAACAAGTTAAAATGTATTCAGAATATGTGGGAAAGAATTAGAAGTTTTGTAACTTTCTGTCTTAAATTAGTGCTGACAGTTTACTCTAAACAGTTCTAGCTTCCTATACCAAGCCCTACATTTCCTTAATCATACCACTGATATAAACAATTTAGTAATTCTTTAAAATGTGGTTCTATTTCCTTTTTCATGCATGGATTATTTAGCTCTGTACCAGTACATGGAATAGATCTTATTTTCCCTCTAGAATCTCTCTTTAATATACTGATTGCTAAATGGAAGATAACTGCTCCACAGAAATTAATTTTTCTCTTTTTCACAGTAAATGTTATTTAATATGTAATGAAACCAAACAGCAGCTCTTGGGTACCATTCAGATGACAGAAATGAAGTAACAGCATTTTCATGATAGACACTTTATTTCTTACAAGAGATATCAACAGCAGAAAGCAATTATCAAATGCTTAGTAACTTGTGTTATATTTTTTACAAAAATAAACTTCACTGTTTATTTTGGTAGCTACAAATAAGTTCTATAGATACAGGTAAGTTCTGTCAGTGCTATAGGGCACCGACTTTTCACTTTTCATGTTTACAGCAACTTGAACTAATAAGAGATCAGGAAAAAACTGATGAAGCCCTGTAACAGTGATTTACTTGCAAAATCTTTCCACTGAAAATATTTGTAATATTTTCTTCCTAATTGAGGTGTCAGAAAGTAAATCTTATACTGCTATTATATATTACTGCTCTGTAATACATATTACAAGTATGCAAAGATGCAAGTCAAGCTGCTTTCCTTAGAGCACATGAAAAAAAACCAACTTAATTATGCTAGAGACAAGAGTCTACATTTTTCAAAGTAATACATGGACCCACAAATACACATTTCTAAGGATTAGAAAACATAATTTCTCAGTCTTCCACTAAAAATATGGAATTGCTTGTGCCCATCTCCTAAAACTTGTTTTTTCTAATTTTTGTTTGGGTTTGGGTTGTGTCTGCAGATTCTGGTTGATGAGAGTGTGTTTCCTAGGAACAAAAATGTTCACAAATTGAATTAATTACTCTCTTGAAATGATGACTGTCACATTTTTTGTGATGCAACTCTGTGTCCAAGAATCAGATTTCAACATGCATAGTCTGGAGGACAGACTCTGTAATGTGACATATTTGCAGAAAATTGTATTCTTTTCACATCCAGCAACAAAAGACAGACAGAAATCACTTATTTCACTCATCTGAATATGTCTTTGCTTTGCACATCCAAAATTCTATGTTGCAGTGAAATAAAGCTGTAAAGTTACTGTTATGATATCTACTCCTTCAAATGATCTGAATCTGGTTTAATCTCTAAATTATGCCCTTTCCCTCAAAATTGAACAAAAAAAAGAATAAACCAATTGATTTTGCTTTTAGTTCACGGGATACTTTGTTATGTAGTGCATCTTCTCCAACCAACATGTCAGAATAATCCCTTGGAGATTTTACTTTCTTAAGTGAAAATGTCTTTGCCTCCTAGATATAAAAAAGAGATTAATTGTGTGTACTACTAGAAATAAGAAATCAAAGCAGGTAGATTTTCCTATGATGAGAATCTAAAAAATGTCAAGGTTTTTTCCAGAATAAATAATCTAAAATTATGAAAATTCATGGTTTAAGGAAGATGCAGCACATCTTGGTCACTTACAGGTTAGTAATGAAAGCAATATTCTTTTGCATAGCTACATTTACATTCAAAATAAGATATTAATGCTTATCATAATTCTATACTTTTCTTCTGTGCTTTTTAAATTTAGATTTCAATTACCACCACTAGAGTTTCAAAAGGATGCCAGGATGCTTGTCATCCAAAATCCTCGTATGGATTAATGACTGTCAGTCATCTATGACAATGAAAATTTCCAGGCTCTTTTTCTTACTGAGATTTCAAAATATGCACAACTATCATAAGAAAAAGGCAGAGATATTACAAAATAATCATGTAACTTATGAATAAGCACCTTTTGGCTCTGATAGCACCTAATTTAAAAAAGACTAGATAACCCAAAGACCTTTACCAAAACCAAAACAAAACTTACACCAACAAAAAATAGTACAAACTACGAAAGTTTCACAGGCTGCAATCAACAAGGAAGATCTATTCTCCTCATTATTTCGCATGATTTTATCATACATTTTTAATTGCATTTTATATGAAAGTAGATAATAATGTTGTCACGTGTTCTGTGTCCATCACAAAGAACTTTTACAAGTCAATAGCTTCAAAACCAGCTTTAAAATTCGTTTTTCTGAAACTGCTATGGAGTAATGCTACAGACAAGTTTACAATAGGTCACTTTTGCAAAGCATTAAATAATTAAAAACATCAACATTTCTCCAAAGCATTAATTCATTGAGATTTACTCATTCTTCATTTACCCAGTCTAGTCACTATGCTGTTGGGATCCATCGGGCTAGATTCTGTCATGTTTTGGTAAATTAATGTCTGTATTTTGATTTTATATTTTGTGTTTATGAACTAAATTGAAGAAATTTAAAATAGGCAGAAAGATGTATCCAGAACTTTTGGAGGAATGTGAGTCTTACTAATAACATTGATAAGAACGAGTAATTTAAAATTTTGTTCAACTTAAGCATAGATATTCCACCTTAAACCAGCCTTTTTCTAATACTGTAAATGCTTATCTATAGCACAGTCATTTCTGCAATTTTAAGGCACTCAGAAATTGCCTCTTTTTAGATTTTAACCAACCTGTTATTTTAAAGAAATCAGATACGTACTTTAAAAATAAGTATGTTGAGCAACCTTATCTATGATTTTGTTGTGAAATATTTTTATAAATTTATAAGGAAAAAAATCCCAGAGTTTGATAAGGGATGTGTGGAGAAAAGTGTGCTCACAGTCAGAAGCATTTCATAATAACCCTAATTATGAAAATTATGTACATACCTAAGAAGATATCAACTTATAAAAATGATCATTTACTAGGTTTATTGTTTTGCAGAATTTGAAATCTTTCAAGAGTAATTATGATGGTAAAGCCTTTAGGTCAATTTCAATATGATACCAGAGATATAACAAATGACCTAAATTCTTGTACATTTGAAAAAATCACACCAGAAAACAAGTGGGAAGTGACTATCATAACATTTTGGTATTAGATGTTTCTGAACATTTATTTTTTGAAGATACTTCTCTATCCAGTCTGTCCAGTGGCAGAAAGCTAACCTGAATGTCACAAAAAATATCTATCACAGTTTATGTGAGCATCATCAAACAAATATTAATAAATGCATTATTATGATATCAAATTAAAGGCAGAATTCAGACATAAATTTTTTATATCAGCTAAGATTTAATGACATGAATAATGACTTCAGATTTAGCCTTCGGATTCTGAATGTCCTCCATCAATTGCAGGTGTTCACTGTAAGTCATTTGTAAAGAATAGTTACCATTTTTCTATACTGCAGAAAGAAAAGAATTATGCTTAGATGGAAAAAGAAAATGTATCAGAACTGGAAGCATGAGAGAGTTAACTGGGAGGAGTACAGAGAGGTTGACCGAGTAACAAGGGAAAAGATTAGGAAAGCTAAAGCAGAGGTGGAATTAAAGCTGGACAGGGACATACAGGGAAATAAGAAAAACTTTTACAAATATGTCAATGAAAAGAGGAAGACTAAGGAAGATGTGGGCCCTTTCCAGAAAGACAGTGGAGAGCTGGTCACAGGGGATTCGGAGAAGGCTGAGGTACTCAATAACTTCTTTGCCTCGTCTTCACTGGTATGGCCTCTGATTCCACAACTCAAGTCTTGAAAAATGAGGCCATATACTAGAGGAAGAAGGATCCACCCACTGTG